>VXBT01011977.1:760094-1153892 GCA_013400235.1 Oriolus oriolus | reverse complement strand
CGTGGAGGGCATTTCTTGGGGAGCGGGGGCTGGGGTGCAGCCTCAATATCCCCCCTTCTCCCCGAATTTTAATTCTTATTTTGATTCCCCGCGGCGCCTCGGCGAGGAGGATGGGGGTCCCGCCGGGCAGTTCCCGGTCCGCTGCCGCCGCGGAGCGGCCAGGACCGCCCGGCGTGCCCCGGGCCATGCGAGGCGCCCAGCCCGCACCTTCGGGGCCCAGCCCGCACCTTCGGGGCCCAGCGGGCCGGGCCGCGGGAGCCGCTTCCCGCCCTGCGGGTCGCCAGGCGGTGAGGGGGGGAGCCGCGTTTGTCCTCCCTCCTGCCGTTTCCCGCCCCGCTGCGGGAAGGGATGCGGTGGGGGCGCGGGGCCAAGGCGGGGCAGGGGCTCGCCCCGCCGCCGCTCTGCCACTGCCGCCCGGAGCAGAGCCCCTTCCCTTCCCGGGTACCTGGCAGCGGCGCCGGGCGGGACCGCCGCGTCTCGCCGTGCCCTGTCAGAAGTGCCGGCAAGGCGGGCAGGGGAGAAGGGGAGAAGAGGCAGCGCTCATGGCCGGGGGTTGCGGTGTCAGGGGTGCGGGGCTTCAGCGGGTGCGCGGTGTCCGGAGCGCCGTGCTCGGAGCCCGGGAGCAGCAGCCCCAGCCTGACCCGAATCTCATCAGTTACGAAACCTGCCGCTGTAAGGTGGCTCTGTCCTCAGCGGGCTTCGCCTGTGCGCCTAGTTCGGGCTGTGTTTGCTGCGAGTTGAGTGCGACACAACCAGTTTTCAAAAGCCGTTCACATTTCTATCAGTGAAAAAGATTTTCTTTAATCATCCAGTATCCTGTGTCCCTTGGTGTCAATTTAGAAATCCGAATTCCAACTATGCAAAATAATTTTCTGTTTTCTTTACTGTTTAGCCTGCTGGATTGCTTTGATTTGGTGTAAAGCATTGATTAGGTTTGCGGCTTCAGAGGCAACAGGTTTCTTGTTCTCCAGCTTGCTGGTGACTGTGGTTTGCTGTTGCAAACTGAAGTAAATGTCTCCAAGAAGTCTCTTACTTTTCTGAGACCTGGAATGACTTGCAATGCGTGTATTTTCTAGCTTTATGTCTGTGTTGCATGTGGGATGCAAACTTGGCTATTTATCTTAAGAAGCTAGGAAAGAGCTACTAAAGTTGTGGGAGAACTTATTTCCCCAATAGTTTTTATTAAACAGCATAATTCTGGTGTTTGAGAACACTTCCAATCAGTAGTCAGCTATTTTTGTTTGCCTTGAATATCTTAAAAAAAAGACCGTAGGTTCATGTGAAAAATACCTGTTCAGTGTAATGTGCTTTGGGACCTGTCTGTGATTTTGGAAAAAAAAAAGCCGAAGTCTGGTGCTATAGAAATGTTCTATATAATGTGAAGGCTGCTGCTAGAAAACTCCGAAATAAGTACATCAGTTATGTTTTGTAATTGGGCAAAGTCATTTATGTAAGGACTAACCTGCAAGACTGAGGAAGCTGAGTGCTCTCTAATGCCCGTCTCCTGGGTGCCCACTGACATGTACTGTAATATTGGATATTAGCCAGATAATTTATTCTGTGACAAGTAGGTGTCCCCAAGGGTTTTAAGAGTGACTGCTTTGAGGAAGTACTGCATACTGATTCTTCTGAGGCAATTTGCAAATATGCTGGCTTATTTTTACACTGTGTAAGTTTTATAAGGCTGGTACTTCAGTGAAGAGTATGCTTTTATTTCTTATGCAGAATGCTTATGTCCTATCGATTGGTACCCGGTCTGGAATATTTATGGATGGTCCTAATACTTCACAAGGCTCTCCCTTTTAAGCATGGATAGTTTTTGGTAATTCATAACATATAACTGTAAAAACCCCCAAAATTGTGTTAACCTACCTGTACAAGAATGCATTAGAAAAATATCTTGTAAGAACACTTATCACTTATCATACTTAAATACAACATGGTGGAGAAGTTTTAACATCCTAGGTTTTTATGTAATTAGTTTACTTGTGTGACTATAGTTTGTTGGTTTTGAAATTGTGGTTATCAATGTAATTAGTGATTCAGATGTGGCCTCCTGTTATGGAGCAGGGCAACATCATTTGAAACATATGTAGGGGTAACTGTCTTGCAGAGTAAAAATCAAGGTATGCAAGGCCTGTGTTTGTAATTTAATTCTCTGGTCAGAGTAGGATATTTTTTGCAGGCTTTAAATACCCTACAGATGTTAAGGGTGAGATGGAATTCTGGTGTGAAAAGAAGTATTTAAAGGCTTAACTTAAGACTTAACTGACAGGACTGATTAATGTGAAAGATAATGACCCTGACTTCTGGCTCATTGGCTCAGTTTCTAAAGAGTTTTAGATCACAGTGAGAAAGAACACAGCCATTCAGAAAGGGAGCCCTTACAGAACCTGATAAATCAGGATATGATATTTTATTCATAAAAAACTAAAAACCAAGCCAACCCCCAAACCTAGCTCTCTTAACATCCTCTAAAGTGTCAGTTTTGTCAGTAAGTGTTATTAATGTAGGATTATTAGCTAAGATCTTTTCAGTACTTTGTACAGGCAGAACTGTAACTGACTCTTCAATTCTTTTGAAAGGTCTTGATCATTCTGACAAATCTGTTGAAAATAATGAAATGGGTCTAGGCAAGAACTGTGCCTTAATGTGTAACAGTGGGAAACTGGATGTGTGTTAGAGGCTACCTACATTCCCATATCTTTTTCTTGTGCAAAAATTTGGAATGGTCTTATTTTTAAATAGGAGACTTTCCATCTTAAAGATGAGGGTAGATGGGATGTGTCAAAAATCAGCGCCCTTAAGTTGTACGTGCAAGTCAGACATTTTGGGTTCTATACAAGGGTATGGTTACTTTTTGCCTGAAGTAGCTGGGGAGGAAGAGTTTTTAACCCAGTCTTAGTGCTGCTGCAGTACAGTTGCTCAGTAGCTGCAACTATTCATGTCTGTCACTAAAATATGTCTCAGAGTTGATGTGTTTATTAAGGTATTCCAATCTGCCTGGTTAGGCTGCTTCAGCAGCCAGTGGTGTCATGATGCTGGGAGGTCCTAGCCCATGGGAATGTATCCTCTGTTTATTTCAGGCTTGGGAACTGAGGCTTTTCAGTAGATGCTGTTAGGAGTATCTTCTTCATTCATATTTTGTTATATTGATAATGCTTTGTGGTAATGGTTTTATCTATGATGATTGCACTAAACATTTGATAAATACATATATATACTGCAGTTTGTCTGAAATAAAGATTATTCTTTTTGAAAAATGTGATTGAGAAATGGCATTACGTTTATACTCTCCTACTTCGAACGTCCTAAATCTTCTCCAGCAAACCTTCATTACTCATAATGCTGTAAATCTGTGGAGAAAAATAGAATATAGGAATAAAGGAATTATTTTTCTCTTTCTGATTACTTTCCAAATAGTGGTGATGTTTCTAATCCTAGAGCAAAACACAATGGCTTTGTCATTTAAAATCACTTTGTCTTTTTATATTGTCTTTACAGTCAGTTGGACAAAATTGCATACAGCCGTAGTTGTCTGTTGTATCACTACCTGAAAGTCTTTCAGACTTTCTTCTCAGGAATTTTAATTTTTATTTCTTTAAAATTCAATGAAACAACATTCAATGGAGCAACTCATTTTAGTACCTGAAATTTGTAAACTGTGTCTTGTGCATTTGTGTTCATTAAAAAGACTGTATTTTATATGGTAAATTTTACTTGCTGCTGGAAGATTTTTGGGTTCTAACTTGCTTGTTAGTGGTTTATACATTTTCTTTTCAGAGGTCATAATTTAGGTGATTATTTTCAAATTGAAGCTGATAAATGAACTCCACAACTCAACTGTCATAGTATTGCTGGGAAATAATAGGATCGGTTGATCATTGTAACCGGCTGCATCCTACTGCAGTGTTAACTATCATCCCACCATGATAACATGTTAATACAGTTATCAAAGGTAGAGAAGGTAGAAGAAAATAGAACAGACCTTAAAACCAATCAGCTATGAAGAGGAAGTTTGCACTGGTAGTACTCCTTTTTACTCTGCTTTGCTGTGGGCTGTTCTCACATTGACCATTGCAAGTGTTGCCTTCTACAAGATGTGGCAAGTTTGGGCAGCTTGTGTTGGCTTCCCAGAGGAGTCCTTTGAAAGTATTTAAAGAGTATGTTTTTTCAGCATTAGTGAAAACTAAACCTCTGTGTTTGGGAAGGAGATAAATCAAATACTAGGTCTCCATACCAATTTAGTAATAGCCAGCATTCATTATTCCCTTGTCTGTTTTGGAGGTTTAAGACTTCTCAGAAACAAACAGTGCCCCTCAGCTAAGCTCCGTACCAACTGTGCATTGCTGTTGTGAGCAGAACATCCCTGTCCAACTGTGGATCACAGCTACATCTTTGTACAACTGAGCAAGCCAAAGGCTCTTTTAAAAAGGGTGCATCACAAGTTCTTTGCACTTCATTGTGGGATTACCATGTAAATATTTGGAAGGTTTTCATGCTTCCAGAGTGGCGTAGCAGTGACTTTACTTGAAGAGGAGGAGGACTTCTGTTCAACAAGTTTTTTGCATTGGACAAGAAGCCCTCCTAGTTTTTGGAAGATCCTAAATGTACTTTAGAGGAAGTCAGTATTTAGGATTGGATGGTGCAGCACTCATTGTCTTTTTTCTAACTCATGTTAACTCATTAGTTATGAAAAAAGATTTGGTGGTCTTATTTCTCCAGTTCTTTTTATGGTTCAGGATGAAAAACCTTATTATTAGATACAGCAGCTCTTTTTTGGCATACATATGTCATGATCATGACATCAGGAGGAAATGGAATTGCAAAACGTGAGAGATTAGCTTCTTCTTTATGCTGCTTTAAGCCTAAGTTAAACCAAGAACTTGTAGTAACATAAAATTACTTTTGCAAATAGGGTGTTGAATCTTTTCCAAGTGCCAGTCTGTTAGCTGAAACTTACTGGCACTTCTAAAGTAGTGTCAGTCACTTTTTTTCCTTGACTTACTTTGTATGATCTGAGTTTTATTAATATGATGAAGGAGGAAAAATTTTGAAGCCTGGGAGGTCTGACAGAAAGAATAGATGTTTTGTACCTTCACCTGTAACTACTGCCTTTGAAATGAAACTAATAAGGACTTCTCTGCTCTTTTTTAAACTGTAAAATATGGGAAAGTGTTAGGAATTTGTATTAATTTTAATTAATTAAGGAAATTTAAGAAGCTATTGAATTGTTCATAACTTCTAAATGGAATGTGAGAAATTATAATGGGAAAGAGTAATGGAAATCTTAATTTTTCCTTTCTCCTATATTATTGACAAAAGCTTCTAATTTTTATATGTGCTTTTAATTAATTCTCAAGTACGGGTTCCTTTTTTCTTTCACATGATTACTTTTCCTATGGTCTGTTTTTGCTGCCTGTTTCTAGTGACAAATATTTTTTTGTCTGAAAAGGAGGAGTCTACTTATCTCAAACTATTGTTAACATTGAACCCTTAAATGTCTCTTGGAAGGCATTACCTTGGAAGCTCTTTATATAGCTAACGTTTAGAAGTTAAGTAAATGGTAATGTGCTTTTCCTTAGATTGCCCTCATAATCTAAAGTAAAGCTGATAACATTGTTTCATCTTATCTTTATCTCCTTTCTCTGAAGAATAATCTTTATTTTATATGCTGTAGGTTATTTAGAGGCTATGGATACCCAGTCTTCTCTTGTCTTTCCATTAAATCTTATTGGGATTGACTCTAGCCATCTGTGCTTATTATAGTGTAGTATAAATAGCTTTGTAATACACAAATAGATGGTAACACTAACAGAAACTGCATAGGCTATCTTGGCTTTACAGTCAGAAAGGGAAGATGTGTAAGAGGTTTTGTAAGCGGTGGTGGAATGTAGGAAACAGTAGGTTGAGCAGAATTAGAGTATTTTTAGACTGACACCATTAATTCTTCTTTCCTATCTCCTCTGTTTCTATTAATTCATAATAATTAGATCATTTGATGTAACTATCTGCAGAAAAGAGAAATAATAGCTTGGATTAGTATGTTTGCAAGTGTTGGCCAGTTTCTGAGTGTGACTCCTTCGACTGAGTTGAAGCACTCTGTGTCCCATCCATGTTGTCCTGACTGCTGTTGTGTCCGTGTTGTCCCTGCATCGCCTCCCTTCCCCGCAATATATGCTGAAGGAAATAAAAAAACCTTTCAGCAGCTGGTTACTTTATTGGAACCTAGCTTTAGACCAACTCCCCTATATTCAAGCATAAGGAAACTTCTTTCTAATGAAGGTATTTCTATCATATTTTTATCAGTATTGAAATTGTACTTTAGTAAAATATCTGTAGTTCTGTTTTGTGTTAATTTTTCTAATGTAGACCTTTTTAAAATTTTTGATACTGATTTTGCAATGGTGTTTTTCCTATTGCTTGTTGTTTTTCTATTATCCTATTTGTCTTAACTTGATACTTTTTAATGTCTTAGAGACATAGACATAGAGAGTTAATAGACATAGAGAGTTTCTTTTTCTGCATCTGTAAGTCCCACTATGCTTAATGCTAAAAATCTTGCCTGTTTGCTTTAGAAACAAATACTATGGAGGCAATGCTAGTAAATGCTAGCATAGCAGATCGTATTAAAAGTTTTTGTAATTTTCATATTTTTTGAAATTTGATTTCTGAAAGAAAAGTTAGTGGCTAGTAATATCAGTGTTCAGAGCTTCACTGGTAATTTCTACCTAGTTTGAACAATCTTTAGTTATTTTTTAGATTTTTTGTTTTAATGGTTTTTCACTTTTACTGTCCCATTTCACACAGATAGATTACAGCAGAGAAGATTATGTAGGAATTAATGATGTACCTAAAAAAGGTGCTGCAGTGTAAGGTAGCAACCTTGGACAGGACACAAGGAGAGCTAGAATGAAATTATAACCCATGACAAAGCTTTCACATTACAATGAGGATATGATTTCACTGCTCTGTTATTATCTTTGCAAGTGGCTGCTTTAACAGAACACAATAAGAGAATGGGTTTAAAAGATTTAAATCATTCAGACTTTCTGGTATTTTACCACTTGCAGAAAGTATTATCTTAATATATTGTTATTACAGGCTATCCAGTGCTTGACATTTTGCTGCAGAAAACTCTTATGAACTAATTTTTTATTTTCTCATTTGATACATAATCACTGACTCAGAAGAGACTGTCAGTTTGCAGCTTGTTCAGTATCTCTCTAAAAACGTGTGCAAGTCATCAAACAATTTGATGTAGTGCACTTACACTGGGGTCTACATGCAGCTGAAAATAAACTCCTTTGACATTTTTGAGCTTACTCTTGATGATGAAGTTCATTCCAGTTGTTAAATCTTTGTAGCATAGCCATGAGAAGTGCAGAACTTACTCCTTGTTATATGGTACTGCATGTGAAAAATGATCTGTGTTTTACCAGCTATTCATTAAAACAGAGAGAAGTTATTAATATGAGGAGTGTGGGGATCTATATTTAATGTTGCATATATGTTTGAGGTTTTGGCAGAGCTTGTGTTGGTGACTGGAACATCACTTCAGGAGAAAACCCAAACAGTGATACTTAGAAGTGAAATCAATTGATTGGTGGGTAAAGCAGCAGTGACAAGAATCCATTGTAGAAAGTGCCCTTCCAGCCTTTTGCAAAGTTAACCACTTTGTTCAGATTTAATAAGTCCGTGTCAAGCTCTGAGAACTCTCTGTATTCATAAAGTTTAGGGCCAGAGTAGACCACTGGGTTTGACAACATGCTTGCCTGTATATAGTGGCTTATTTACTTTTATCCTGGCAGATTATATTACACCCAAAAATTCTACTTTGGCAAAAGCATTTCAGGTTTCGGGAATCTTTGTGTGCTACTGGCATAGATTAAGGTTTGCACTCTAAGGCCTGCACTGTGAGGGAATTAATTAGCTGCGATATTCCCAGATGATCTAGGCAACAGATTTATGCTGTTTTGCAGAAGAATAAGGAAGAATACCATTTAAAGTCACACTGATCTGATCTGGAAGCATTTCCTTCTTTGGCCCAAATACGAAATGACTGGAACGAGTGCTTGATTTTTCTTATGCTAATTTGCTGTTTTAAAGGATTTCTGTTCTACCATCTTCACAGAATTTTCTTGTGTGCACTGTCAATGAAAGCCAATTGCTTTTATGTGAAAAATCACAAATGAGGTTGGAATGCAAGCTAATTCAAATCTTAAGGTAGAGAAATGGCCTCAGAATTCTCATTAAGATAATCACCAAGATACATATTCGTTGTCTTGATCTGGTGTTCAAGTCTTTAAGCATACTAAGTATTAGGTAGGCAGTCTTGTTTCCAACATCCAGGAACAAAGGACGTGAATGTAAAGAGCTCTTACTTTCCAAAGGCAGCAAAGGGCTGTCAGATTGCTCACTGTATTGCAAATAGTGCATGATATTTCGTATGTGAACTGGATTAAAGCCCACTAAGTGCATAACTATTTTTCCAAATCTTATTAAATCTAGCTTTTCTCTCCTATACTGCTAAACTGTTCAATTTTTCGTACAGGTGCTTATTTTTACAGGTGTATATATTTAACTTTACTCAGGAATTCTTGGTACAAAGTTACGAGGTCCTGTTTTGATGAAGTCTGGTACTTGGGGCACAAGTGGGCAGAATTTCTTTACACTATTAAGAAAAAGACTCAATTGTGTTAGAAAAAGAGGCAGTTGGTTCCATCTATGATATCCACTGATATTCATGGGTTCCTCAAAAGAAAATATCCTCTCAAAGCATGCAGGGATATATGCCCAAAGCTGCCTTGCAGTTACTGTAAGTAATGTCTTAGCCAAGTTAAATGTAACATGATTATGAATCATGAGATTTCTCTCTCAGATCTGCGGGCGTAGTCTCATAAAGATGGAGAGGGAGGGATATGCAGAAGTGGAATTAACTATGTAGATTTGTACTGCAGATTGAATAATATAGACGTATAAAACCTCAAAACATTTCAGTGTTCTTCACTAGGACTGATTGTGTATTTATAAACTGGGTTCTACACAGTTGTAGAGCTGTGGTTTGGACAAAATCTTCCGTGCCTTTTTGTCTTTCTTTGCATACTTTTTACATATGCTGAATGTTTACAATTCCTCTCATTTTTCATTCCCTTGTAAAAATGATAGTTTCCTAGGGCATGTGAAACTATTGCTTTTTTCCTCCCATGTTTTCTAGATTTGGATTGTGGCACAGCTTCTGTAAATAGACATTTTTGAGTAACATAACTTATTGGAAGACAATAACATTTTTCCCTCAGAAGGTTCTAAAGTACTAATATTATAGAGTGTTTGATGTCTAGCACATGGAAAAGTTGAGATGTGTGGGTTTTGGTTTGGTTTTTCTTTTTTAAGTAATAAATGAACGATGTCTTATGTGTGTGAGGGCACACACAGTCACGTGCTTATGCTAACTGGTACCTCAGATCAATAAAAATGTAAAGTGATTTTACACTGTCTATCCCGCATTCTGAGGAGCAAAGTACCTCACAGAACATTAGAAGTATTTTATAGGTCCAACCTCACCATGTCTGCAGTTTTATCTTAGCATTTGATATCCCATTGATTGCAGATCGTTTTTGGATATATACTGAAAGTGACATGGGTTTAACAATGTTTGTGGTGTGCAGAATAAAATAATAATTCTGAACTCATATCTCAGATTTATGAGGCAGTTATCTGTAATAGTTTCAGTTCACTGACTGGAAGAACTACCTCTTTTTTTACATGCCTATAAATATCACATAAGAACAAGACAAGTATTGCTACAAACATGTGGAGATTGTCAAGAAGATGTTTGTTTGAACTCCAGCTTCTCCAAGAAAGGTGGGAGAAGTTGTAAAAATAATACTTAAGGAAAATGTGAGAAATTATTCTGTGAAGCAAAGCTGACGTTTGATTCTAACAGTGCTTATCTGGTTGTAAAATGTGATAGCATCTTACATAGTTTAGGTTTTAAAAAGATCTTTCTTGTCAAACGGATATTCCTTTAGCTGGAAAATAATTGAATTCTTTTTGCAGTGGGACTGTGGCTTTCCAGCCCAGTTTGAATGTGGTTGGACTATTCAACAGCATGAAGGTTAGGAAATCTTTTCCCTAGAATATTGTAAGTTGCTGTCAAACATTATTAATAATAAAAAGTTCATCTGGTTAGTAATATCTGTATAGTGCTGCTTTTTCTACACATATCTATGCTTTTTATTCTAATGCAGATAAAGGTTAGTAATTTGCACATGCTTAATTCCCACATACATAGATCCTACTCTTGCTTAGTTATATCAGGAAGATATTTTTATTACTTACAAAAAATACTAGTTGAAGCTTAAATTTCTATAGCTGTAAAATTTTTTACAGTATTTATACAACTGAGTTAAAATATGTCCGTGTGCATGATTCATTTCTACTGCAATAAAACAAATTTAAGCTTGAAAATGAAGTGGATGTATTTTCAGATTTGACAAATGAATTTTTCAGTTGTTTAAACTTAGGTAGCTGTAGCCAAACAGCTTGCTCATTAGACCAAAAAACCTGCCAAGAGTAATCAAGCATAGGGATGAAACAAAAGACATTGTGATGTATTATTTTATGTCTCGGGTATAGCAAGAGAAGTGGTTGATTGAAGGAAAATGAAGGAAAAACAGAAAATAATCTTCATAATGCTGAATTAATTATAATTTCAAATTTGAAAAGCATCAGTGATGTGTAGTCAGCTAACTCTATATGGTCTGAATTGTTAGAGGAATAGTGTATTTTTAGAGTTTTGAAAGGAAGTGAAATAGTGTCCGAATAGTGTATTTTTAGAGTTTTGAAGGAAGTGAAATGTTTCTGCTTGAGGTTTAGGATTGTTTTCTTTTCCCCATTTTATCAAATCTTCACTGTGGATTCCTATGTTGTATTAGACTGGACCTGAACCTAGTTTGCTGGGAGTCTTGTCGAATCGAGGTCACAGAGGGTATGTTCACTGATGTTTGCGAGAGGTGGAATTATGCCAGTCTGCTTATTTTAAATCATTATTTGGCCATTTAGTCTACAAAACAGACTTCTGGATATATTTTGCATCTTTGAAAAATGGAAAGAAAGTATACTTGATATGGAGAGCAAACTAAGTCATCCAATAAGTTCTTTTAATTAAAAAAGCCTACCTAGTGGTCTAAAGTAGCATCAATACTAAGACTGTTGTGTGGAGGTTTTTTTTCCTTTTTTTGGCTTTATTAGGTATAAGAGAATTCCAAGTTCGTTGGTACTTATGGAGTGCAATGAAAACATTATTCTTTATTTTCTTAAGTTACTGTATTTGACTGGGGATTTTATTTTCCTTTTCAATGAGTTATTTTCCTGAATAAGTTGTTACTTGTTTTTTATACTGTGGCTCTTCCCCTGCGCCTCCCCTCTTCAGCCATTTGCGAGGTGTAGGTAGAAAACAATCTTTCAGTTTCACTGATGTGAATCAAAGTATTTCATTTTGGCTAATTCATCTTCAAGGATTTCTGTTTGTGTATTTAAAGTCTGTGTCTGATTCATTTGCTGCCTTGCTTCATGGAATTGTAGGTAGGTGCCTCTGTGCTGCCTTTACAGGCCTGGCTGCTACAGTGAATTGCATATTGTATGATCACTCTGCTTTCCCATCTAGCTGAGTCACATGTTGCACTGTGCAAAACAGTGCAGGAAGTCAAGTAAATTGGACGGTGGCAATTATGAAGTAGAAATAAATAAAAACAGACAAGCATTAAAGAAGCTGCACAGTGCATAGCAAGACAATCAAGATTTTAATCCCGTATCAGAAAGGCCATTTATATAGATAATAATACTGTTAAAAGTAAAGCTGAGTAACCTATTTTGTCAGAGGTATCAAAGCATCTGTTGCGTGGCTTAATTCTGTGGGAAATCACAGGGTTGATGGCAAAGCAAAGTACTGGAATGGATTTACAGAGTAGCTGTTTCTTTTATCTGGTGCTGGAGTAGATTGATCATCTGGTGTCACTAATTCTTAGGTGTCTCAAGTACGGTACAAATCTGTAGGCAGAACAGGTCAAAACCTAGTTTAGGTGAGATATACCATTGTGTAATTATAACCAAATTTTTTGAAGTCTGTATTTAATCTCAGTTCATATTATGGTATATCCTGCTTATTTCACTCATCTTAAGTGAAGTTCTGTTGCCTCTGTCTCAGATTTATTTTCTTAAAAGCTTAGAGAATATTTGATGTTTCTAATATTTGTGTTTTTCCTCAGCTTTATTCAGGAATCTGCTAAGCTATTTGCTATTTCCCTCCTTGACTAGAAACACAATAGGTTGTTCATGTTTAAATATTTTCACTGAAATAAAAATGCTTAACTTCACTTTCCTTTTATGATGTTCACAAGAAAATTAGAAATGAGGGTAGGATGAAATGAAATTCAAAATTTTATCACTATTATATCAGCTGTAGGGATTTGTAGCATGTACTTTCTAGATTTCTTTGACACTGGTCAAAGTGATGAATGTCCCTATCTCTTCAACCTTTACACCAGGTTCAAGTCCCTGGTCAGTCCCATAAACATCTCAATTGTTAGTGTTGCTTGGAGTCTCCAGGCAAGAAACAGTGATTTTATGCCTTTTCTACACCAGTGTATTTTTATGTATTTGGTAGGAGAGAACTGGAAAAATGGGTAAAGAAAGGACTTCTTCCTTTTTCAAGCTGGATCTAAATAATCAAGGTCACTCCTGTTTTAAACAGTTAAATGCATGAGACTCTCAACTGTGAAACTGAAGGTCAACGGCACCAGCCATCCCTGGGGGGTAGAGTTAGTGAGCATGTAAACTCTCTGCCCTCCCTGAATCCAGATTAGTGGAAAGCTAGGCAGTACAGTTGCATTGTATCAGAAGCAGAACTTCTTATCTAAAAAACTTGAGTGCCAATTCAAATCAGTATTCCAGATCTTATCACTTAGGTCATGAATTCGGAAGAATTTTTCTCGTTCTATTTTTGTCCTTTCTGACAAGTCGACTGTATGAATCTGGAAGTCTTCCTGCTTTCCTCCTGCAAATTTTAACTTTCTTAAAAGACAGATGTGAGTGAATGGTGTACTTGCTTCAGTTAAATACCTGTAACAGGAATCTGTTTTAATTGTGTGTGTATTCTGTGAAATTTGACTGTGACTGTTAGATTATGCCTTCTGCTTTTCAAAATACTGGTACTTTTGTATTTTTGTCATTTGGTGGGTTGTTTGTTTTTTGTGTAGTTTTTTTTTTTTTTTTTTTCCTCTTAGAAGGAGTTATGTACCGATTTTCTATTATAAACCAGGACAGTTTGGCAGGGAAAATGTCCTGTAAAAAGTGTAGGTTGTTCACTGGGAAAAGGGTTTAAGAAATAATTGAGTTACAGGGTATTAAAGAGAGGTTGAGGGCTTCACTCCAGCAGCATAAAATTTGTTAAGGATTTGATACTGTTATTTAGCTGTGTGATGCTGTTCTAAGCAATTTTTAGCTTGAGGGGTTAGGAACAGGTATTTGTAATGACTGGCTGGTATCTCTGCTGCCAAGGAGATTTGTAGGACAGGGAAGAATCCTGAAATCTTCTCCAAACTCTGTGTTAGCTTTCTGAGAAAAGTTAGAGGAAAATATGTGAAGTCTTATGAAACAGCAGAATACTTAAGTGTTTTGCTAAATATGAAATAGTATTGTACCACCCCAATAACCTTTGCTTTAAAGTTAAAAAAATAACACAACTATGAAATAATTATTCCATATTGTCCTTTGGTTTACTGTTTCTAACCTAGTTCATTGTCATTGCTCAATTTATGTTGTTTTCTATTTAGTTTCTTGCACACAGCAATTAAATCAGCATTCTGGGGAGAAAGCTTAAGAACAATTTAGTGGGTTTCTAAAGAAAAATTGCTGGTTTATGATCACGTGAGTATTGTCTCATGATTTCTTCTGAGAATGGAACAGCACAATTTGTGAGAAAATATTCATCCAAAGGCATTTGAGCATCCAGAGTTCTTACCTCATGGATGTCTAGTTACCCTGCATAGGCAGCTTACTGTATGTGTTTATTTGGAGAACTGGAATTTATCT
This sequence comes from Oriolus oriolus, assembly GCA_013400235.1. NCBI lineage: Eukaryota > Metazoa > Chordata > Aves > Passeriformes > Corvidae > Oriolus > Oriolus oriolus. Next base: position 1,139,798 of record VXBT01011977.1, on the reverse strand, counting down.
GATTCTTTTACTAGATCAGATTCCTGGTTAATTTCTAGCAGTCTGTGTTTTCCGACACTAAAAATAGCTTGCTTGTTTCCTTAAATCACTTAGTAGCATGATGAAAATAAGACTGAGTGCCAAGTCTTAATTTTTGCAATAATTGTTAATATTTGAACATGTTTAGTGCATCCTGAAATATCAATGATGAGATGGTCAGGTGTACTGATTTGTGACCATTGACCAATACTTTGATAGGCTGGTACCAGTTTTAGAGGGGTTCTGACACTGGATTTCTAAGTTGAACCAAACTGACAGTGTAGTCATCCCAGTTTATCACTACTGGGACTGATTCCTGCATACTGAATTTGAATTTCTCACATGTTGAGTGCTCTGTGTTCTGTCCAGTGAAGAGTTTAGGCTTGTGGCTAATGTAAGCCTGTGAGCAGGCTTCCTTTGAAATCACTTGCTGTCATTCCATTAAGTGAGATTATTAATTTGTGTTAAGATTGTTACTATTTGGCAAGTTTATTTTTTTGCTGTTCATTCCAATAGCGTGGGGTTGTTTTTTAATAGATGAAATAGTTGAACTGTTTACTTTTGGCATAGGCGTTGCTTTATTGGTGGGTTTGATATGACAGTATTACTTTGATGTTTCAGAAAGTTAAGCTCTGCTACTTTGGAAAGATTAATTGTAGCACCAGTTACTTTGAAAGCCTAATTCACATTGTATACATAAAAGAAGGGAAATATGATAAACTGTCAAACTACCGTAGTGTCTGAAATTATTTGGTTCTTTTTTTAAGAAAGTGTGAAAACCGCAGGGTTTTTTGACCACTAAAACTTGCAATCTTCTTTTAAGTTGTTTCTCATTACTAATGCAGTAGAGAATCCAAATAATAGAATTTGTGGAGGGATCTGCTGTGCAGGAGCAAATAATGTTGATGCCAGTAAATATCAGATCAGATGTGTAAAAACGTGTAGATTAATTTCTAGATTGTTATTTGCAGGTATAACTATCCTGAGCAAATGCTATTCTTTTCAATATTTTAAAGTTTATTCAAGAGGAATATACATCAAGAAACCCAAAATCTTTTCAGTAGCTAATGTGGTTTATCTTATTTGTTTCAAAATTTTATGTTAAACAGTAAAGCTAAAAGTAAGATGGCGCTCAGTTTCTGCAGCTTCAGCTATGTATCCTGTCTTTTTAGTGTACTCTTCTGTGCCTGAAAATTCTGTATTTCCTTTGTGTCTGGACACAAGCCACTCACTCCTTCCTGTGAAGGGCTTTCTTAACTCTTTTGAACATTCCTGTAACACCCAAATCAACAGTTCATTTTGAACCCTGGCTTGCAGTACATGAATTGTAGAAACTTGCGCTGTTTGTAAACTTACTTGTCCTTTTGCAGATGTGTTTTTGTTGTAGATCTTTCACAATAGCTTGCTGAAGAATAAGCAATAACCAATAAAGAACAGCAGAAAGCAAGAGCACGACCTCAATTTTTTATATGCTCGAGGAGCACTTACTATATGAAATGTAACTTGAGTGTAATGAACTATGGGCCAGGTGTCTTTAGCAGCCAGCTCCCATAGTTTATGTGCTTGCATTCAGCTAGAGCTGCTACTCTGCAGACACTATTCTGAACTAGATTTGTATGTTTTTGAGTATCTTGGGAAAGTATTGTGTTGATAAGAAATTGTTTCAGGTTCTGTAGGGCTATTGATGAATTCAGCAGATGAAAGTAGCTTTTAAATTGAGCACATGTAGAAAGCGATCGGTTTCTAGATAGAAAATAGCCTTCTCCAGTGGGATTTCTGTATAGTTTTCTTATAAAGTGTGGACTTTTTGATGTAAAATTAATTATTTTCAGCAGATCTGATGATTTTCACTGAAATGTTTGAAACGGTAAACAGTCAATTTGTCTTCGTTAAGACTTTTTCTTGTAAAAAGTGAAGTTACGTTTATTTGAGAAACTTGGTATGGAAAGTTAGTTGCATGCTCATGGACTTGCAGTATTAACTTATACAGCACTGTCTGGGGGAAAAAAATCACCAGAAATACTGCTGATTGTGAAAGGTTCTACTGGTATATGTGAAAAGTTCTTATGGGCTGTAGTGAATTCAAGGTAGAACTGACCTAAGAACAAAAATTACATGCTCTCTCAGACTATTGAGAAAACACCCTGTAAAATACCTGATGAAAACTTTTAAATGAAAACTAAATGTGTGGTGTACTGCTGTGTATGAGTGCTATTAGGCACTTCCAAATCTTATAGTTGTTTAACAATACTAAAATTTATTTGTGGTCAGTGCGTTTCTTAGTAGTTTCTGTCAGTACCTTGCTGCCCCGTATCACTGATTCGGAATGGAAGTGTGATACTGCAGTGTGATTTCACAATAGGCATCATATTTCTTGATGGATTGTGGTGATTGGTTATGTATAGGGATATATGTGATTCTTAGCTTGTATTTTAAAAATGCCCAAGCAAACCCAAATGACTAAGCAACCAAAGAAGCAGCAACTTGTTGCACACAATTACGTTTTCTTGTTATTAAGTTAGCATTTGGGTTTGGTTGCTTGGTGAATATTCTTTAGCATACATAGTCTATTTAAAGGGACAAAGTAAATATGCTTAATATTTGCTTTCTGGTTTTAAGGAGTAATTTCATATAATTTACATCTTCATATATTTTCCTGTTTGTTTTTATTGGTCTGCTACAATGTTTTTCATATCTTTGTGTCTTGTGTTTACTTTTTTGTTGCTTTATTAGATAACTAATGGAACAAAGGAAGCTAAGTGCTTCTCTAGGGGAAACAGGAAAATAAAATGTTGATATTTATATGTACAACAAGCACTAGAAGGGTATTCTCGCTGATGTAAAAAATTACAGCAACTGTATGGTAATTTCTTTGTAGCTGGATTTTTAAAGGCAGTGTTATGTGTTTTAGATTTATTTAGGTGCAAAACAACAGGGCAAAAATGTGGCTGTTTGCAGGAGGAGCAGGGTTTTATTTTAGTGTGTGCATATATGTGCACATGGTGGATTTTTTTGTCATAAGTATTCTTTGACTCTTAACTGTAGGTCTGAGATGTTAATATTCTTCTCTTTTTTTAGACTGCAAGAAAAAACAGATGAGACCAGATGCTCATTTTACATCATTAATTGTAATGACAGAGCTAAGCTTGAGGAAAGGGTGTTGTAGGTTCTTTTTATTAGATGCTGTAGCGGGTTTAGTTTGAAACCAGGCAGAAACACCAATTAAGTGTAGTGGTTTGATTTGTAGCTTTTAACCTTTTGTGAGATAAGAATTAGAAGTAGGGAAAGCAGGCACAAACTTTAGAGAATATAAAGAAGTTTATTACTAACAAGATTAAAAGTTAAAAGAAATAATAAGAAATTAAATCAAAAACCCTCTTTTTTCTTTTTCTAGTACCTCCCACTTTACTTAACGTGCATAAAGGACAACAACATATAATATCGGTCAGATGCAGGTTTTAAAAGCTTTTTCTATGTTTGACAAAAAAGAGGTTTTTTCTGCTTTTGTGATTTCTAAACTGCTACCAACCAGCAAAACAGAGTCCCGCCCGGAGGAATGCCCTGCTGCTGTAACATTTCTCTCTCTCTTGAACATTGTAGTTTTTCACACTGCTTCTACATGGGGTATTATTTTTTTCAGGATAAGCAAAACTTCAGCTTGAAAAGCAACGGCTCCACAGATTTTTTTAAAAAGTCTTTCACAGCTCCAGGTGGCTTGGCATAGCCACATCTCTTCTCCTGCCGGCCGCACGCAGAATTCTTCTTTCCCCCCACGTTTTAGAGAGATATAGAACAGTTTGTGAAATTACAGTTTTTACCACAACATGCGAGAAATCAGTTTAAGCTACGCGTGAGAGAAAACGCTGCTGCCCTCTTTTTTTTCCAGTTCATTTTCAGCTCCGACTCACGTGACTTAGTTTTTTTCTCTCTGACTTTGAAGCCTCCATGTTTGAAGAGCTGATCTTTCTTCTTGGGCTTTTACGTTGGAGAAAGCCTCATTTCCTTTATGCAGCTAGCCAGTTCGATGTTTTTTCGGGAATTAGCTCCTGCCAGGTTTTCTCAGAGCCGTGTGGGAGGGAGAAAAAACTTATCAACTCTTTAAAGCAGAAACCGCTCCAGGTGGTTTTCGGTCAGGCAGCAGTTTGATGTGTGTGTCCCAGCTGCTCGCGGTTCCAAGAGGGTCTCCCCGAAGCCATCGGCACCGGGGAGCGGGCACAGGGGGCCCATGGCCCGGCAGGGGCCGGCAGGGGCCAGGCCTGGCCCAGCAGGTCCCCGGCCCCGGCCACCCTCCGGTGAAAACCGGAAAAGAAGCCCAAATTTCCCGCCTCTGTGCTGCTTTTAGATATGCAAAATTGTGGAAGCGATTGGCTCAGAACTTTGTCACTCAACTCAGGTTCAAACCACGACAGATGCCTTGCTGTATATCGTGTGGCATAAGTAAAATCTTTAGGAAAAGTAAAAGCTTTTTTATTTGTTTGGTTTCATTGGTTTTTTTCTTTCTTTTGCAGTCAAAAATTATACGTTTTCATCATTTTGGTTTAAAAGGACTTTTGCAAAAATACTGACTTGTTCAGTTTGTCATGTGTATAATTTTGTCTCCTATAGAAATATTTTATTTAAGTTGGGAATGTTAGGAAGACTTAAAACAGTTTGTGATAAATGGACAGCATATTGTCCTTGCTGTATCAATTATAGTGAGTGTAGAGAGGACCTTGGAATAACTTTTCTCTCCAAATGAAAATGGAAGATCTTACTAAAAGTCTTTATTATTTGCTCAAAAGGTTTGTCATCAAGGCATCTGTCACTCCTATGGGTATTAATTTCTACTGAGAACTTTTTCTATCAGTGATGGAAATACATCTTTGAGTTTTATGTTGAAGAGTAATAGAAACAAGTCATATTTCTCTGAAGTACGAGTAATCTTGTGAATTGAGTCCTGATTACAAAATTGCTATCAACAACTGATACATGTGTATTATGGTTAATGTAAAATAAGTGGGTATAGAGAGCAAATGCTTTAGCTGTTCCTTCTGGTATCTCCCTGTGGAGACACTAAAGGTGCATCTACATGGCAAAATGCTCTCTAGAGATACATGTAATGAGTGAGGGTATGGAAGAAATAATAGTAATATAGAAATACCATAGCTCTAGTAATGCAGGGCATTAAGCAAGCAAGTTTATCCTGTTTCTGAGCAATGCCTGGAAAAGCAATATATGCTCAGACTTTCAATGATTTTGGCATTTGAATGTAGTGTGCAGAGGTGATTTGAATGGATCTATGTGGTACTTGAACAAAATGTATAGTTTTACAACAAAGTGCTGAAGCACTTTTGTATGAAGTAGCTTAATATAAACCTCATTTTTACTACCTCCAAGTGAAACGTTAATGCAGAACAGTTAGCCAGCTTGCTTGTAGGCCGCAGTTAGTCCATTGAGCTTATTTTTGGACAACAGCCACTAAACAATTGTATTGTGGCTAGCAGGATATGTATTACTGCTGCTTTTTGAAACCAAAAAAAGTTCAGTGGCAGTGTTGTAAAAGTAGGTTGTTGGTGTGCAATTATTTGGAGGTAAATGAAAATCACTGTTATTATCAAAAAGGTTATAAATATATTTAGGTTATTGATTGTTAAACCTGAAACTTGAAAAATATTTCAGTTGTTGATGTCCTAACTTTTCTGACTTGATAACTAAATTTTAATTTAAATGAAGAAGAAAAAGTTTTTTAAAGAACATATTTGCCACATTTCAGAAATACTGTTTTTTCTTTCAGTAATGCTTCAGAGCTCTCCAAATGCTTATGAGTATCAGAGAAAGATCCCATACAGGTCAGGGGCTCTGGTAACTGATGCTATTCATAAATCAGCTATACTACTACAAAAATGTTGGTATTTCAGCTGGGACTTAATTCAGGACCCCCAAAGGTTAGAAGTGACTATTTTTTGATTTTCAGAGTATATATTTTCTTTGACTCTTTTCGTTCTAGCAACTGAAGTAGGTATGAGGGGAGGAAGGATTCCTTAATCTGTGGGGGAACTATATTTAGGTATTTTTTTTTGGCCATGGTTAACCTCACGCGGTAAACAATGAAGAGCAAAGAGAAGAATTAAAATGAGGAAAATAAGAGTACACACACTGAAGACTCTATAATAGAAGGGAGAGATGGGTTTTTCCTTGTCTGTTTCTTACAGTGATTGGAGAGAGGAGAAAACTCCAAACTGAGTGAAAGCATTGTTTGAGATGTTCATATCCTCTGCTACGTATGCACATAGTATTTAAGTAATTCACCTGCTGAGTAGCAAAATGGGAGCAGCCTCTTCCTGTTAATGTGGTTCTTCAAGGTTCTCAAAGATAAGGCAGCCTAAGGAAAAACAGACATGTGTTCAAATACCTTAGAGGTGTAATTTAATTTGCTTAAGGCTATTGCATCTCCCCTTTTCCTGTAAGGATAGTGTAGGAGCTCAACCCCAAAGTACCAAAATATAAGATCACAGTCATGGAAAAGCACATGATTGAGATTGGGTATTTTTATCACTGTTCCATGATAGTTTGTGATTATAAGAGTGTTTAAGACAAGCTTAAGACTCCTCAAGTATGTCTATAATAGTCTTGATATAATTTATGTTAAAATAGGAGGTAGTAGTTAATATTACAGTAGCCTTTCTACTTTGTTAACTGTGTTCCTGTATGTTAGACTCTGTTACCTGTTTTTCATTGTGAACTGTCTGGAAATGGAGGTATTAGTAAGACATTTTTAAGGCTTTTAAGCCTTTCAGCATTAATTAGTGTGACAGTTGGAGAGGGAGAAATTTTGCTGAAGTTTTTATCTCCTGAAAGGTCATCCCTTTTCCACATAATTTGAGCTGTAATTAAAAGGAAGAGTTGTTTAAAAGGGGAGTGAGCTTAATGGATGCTACACTTGTTTGAAAGGGCAAATCTGCTGTGAGTAAAAATACTGCTTCCCAAGTGCCTGAGTTTCTTTCTCAGGAGGTGTTTCTTCACTTTTCCTCCTTGTGTGAGCCTTTTAAAACTATACCTAGATTTCTTTATCCCTCCATTTGAATTGTTAAGAATACAGTCCAGGCAGGAGTAAATTGCTAACATTATCATCAGAGGAATGAAAAGACTTCAAGCTCTAGATGACCACGTTGTTTTTGCTGACTGGCTATTACCATCTCTGCCTTCAATCAGGTCCTGTGGTGTGTGCAAGGTCCGTGCTCTGTACCTGTTCATCTCTAACCCCAGTATCTTGGTCTGATAAATGTGCACATCAGTACAGCTGCAAATAGTAGATACCTGACTTATTTTTGCTTTACCAACATATGAAGATTTGACCAATATTTCTGTCTTTCCTGCTCTTGTATTTGTTTCCTGTTTCCCTCCCCATATCTTGCATGCTGATTTTTTTTTTCTCATTTACTGGCTCACATATGGCAACAGTCACTTGGCAGAAATATGTCGTGTCAAATTTTCTAGTGCTGAATAATTCTTGGTAGGATTGCTTTATATAATTTCCACTGTAGATAATTACTGCTCTACAATAATTTGTTACCTTTCTCCATAGTTATGAATGTAGTCCTCATGGAGGAGTTTTTCTTTAATCTGAATGTCAGTTACCTCAAAGCTTCATGCATTTCTTTGTGCCAGGGTGGAAGTAAGAGCCCTGTGATAAGGCAAGAGGAGATTTTAATTTTTATTTCAAAAAAGTTTTGGTAGAAGAAATAGAAGTGAAGAAAAAAAGCTATTATTTTCTACAATCCACCATTCCTTTTTTTTAAGTTACACGAAATCTACTACTGTCTTAATTTGTATCTTCGCCATTGGATTACAAATCCTTAGAACCTGAGAAAATGGAAAGAACCAGGTCAAGAAGAGTTTTGATAACAAGAATGCTACTTCTCAAGGATGTCAGGATATTGTGCAGTTCCTCATGGATAGATACATATGTCACCCTAACAGTGGAAAAATTTTGAGAGGTCTTCTTTGAATAATTGACGTATCTTTATGTATTCATTTTTCTATTAAAATCATTACTAGGCAAGAAATAAAATTAGGATATGACTTTCATGGCTTGTGTTGAACTAAGAGGGCTATTCAGTGCCAGGACACTTAAATCGGTTCCTTAAAAAACCAGGACTTTCTTTCCCCTTATTTTCCTTACCTGATTTCTATCCTTACATTTCAGCTATTTCTCTTTTTCAGGTCTTCTAAATTATGAATATTATTTTCACCAGCACCTGAGGCTAGACATTAATTTGTCTTTCCTTAGGAATAGAATGTAAATTAGATATTACTATGTTATAAGTGGAGATAATGAATTGTTTTGCCTGGAAAAATATCAACATTAAAGATTTTTCAATGTTTTTTTCAGAGAAAAAAACTCCAGATGTAAATGGACTATTTTTTCCTAGCTTGCAGAAAGCCAGTTCAGATGGAGGTTGAATCAACTGTGATAGTAATGTATTGTTTCTTGTTTTGTGGAGTTGCTTAATGTTACAGCCTAAAACTGCTACGGCGTTTTAAAATGCCATGGTACTGCATCAGGAAGAGAAAAAAAGGTGCCAGCAAAAAGCATTTTCCCCTTCCCATTCCTTCTGAAATAGCCACGTTTGGAAAAGTAGAGTTATCTCTGGGTAAATTTTGTAAAACAAAGAAAACTTGTACATTATCCAGGTAAAGCACTTCTGGGTCTGTGTGTTGGGTGATAATCAGGATTTCCTTGCTTGGCCAGATAACTACTAGGAAGTGAAATGGTTATTCAGGTGAAGCTGGGACTCATCTTGCCTAACTGTAGCAGTGTAGAAGCTTAGCATGAGCATGTTCTCTGCAGACTTACTCCACAGTAAGTGGAGACAGATGTCTGCTTTAAACAGTTCTTTTGCTGCGATTTTATGTGTGACATATCATCCTTTTCCTGTCAGGAAGGCTAGTTGTCCTAGGTGCTTTGTACAGATGAAACAGCTGGTTTTTAAATGCTAAAATTAGGTACAGCTAATCTCAAGCTATAGATGTTTTGTACAAGTCAATGGAAAGACAGTTCTTTGTTACTCTGTAAATTCAGGATATGGAGAATAAAGTATTGAACCTGCATGTAAAAGAGGTCTTTTATGTGTGGATTGTTTTATTTTTACAGTGTAGCATTATACTGCTAAAAGAAGTTAAAAACCTTTAACCCTGACATGCATAGCTATTATGTAGTTACTAAAAATTTAGTTATTTTATTTCAACATTCTTCTACTTCCAATCATGTTTAAGGTTATTCCTGAAGAATAAAATAGAGGTACTACCTACAGGAACTTCTGGATTTTTATTTTTCTGTCCTTTAATGTCAATAAAGTTGTTGATGAATTGATACCCTTTTATGAACAGTTAATACCTTTTTATGACCAGTTATGTTAGAGAAGATACATCATATAATTTTAATTAATTATTTCTCATTTTTTTCTCAGAAGTGTCTGCTCTTCAGATTAGCTTGTTTAAATGTGAAATGTTGCAGTGTGTTTTATGTATGGTGGAGGACTGATAAAGAGCCCGACCTGAAATTCTTGGAAATTTTTAGAGTACTCAAGTGTGCTGAGGTTCGGTCCTTGAAGACAGTGCTGATCAATGCACTCTGGATATGAATGTCTTGGAACACTCTTTGCCCTGCCCCATGTGCTCTGCGTTACAGTACTTTCTCTGAAGGTGGCATAGGCATATATATTTTGTCAAGAATTCTGTTTTTGCAGTAGTGCTGCAGTCTGCAGAGTGGGTGTTGATTTCTCCAGGGAGGTACAGCAAGAACATTCTTAGGTGTGCTGTAGTTTGTTAAGGAAGTGTAGCTTTGTAGCTGTGAATTGCTCTTCTGTCACTCAACTAACCACATCCATTTATTTTCCATGGTTTCGGGGAGAAAAGCTGAAACCAAAAGCTGCTGATCAGAGTAACAAATGGAAGGATTGGTAGTAAATTCTGAAAGGGAAATGAAAACAGATAAAGCCAGGGTTTTAAAAAACCCTAACTTCATAAATGATGTGAAAAAAACATGAATATGAGGTAAAATATACAGATATATCCATGCATAGGAAAGCCAGGAAGGAGAAAAGGAGAAAAATCTGACAACGAGGAACGAAGTAAACAGAGCAGCTTTGTGTATACTAGCTGCCATACTCCGGTTATCTAGAGATGCATTTTATATTATTTATGCATAAAGTTCCTACTGTACATACAAAAAAAATACTGTGAAACCTGTAGGCTTTGCACTATACAACTGTTTGTTTTTGAGTAAAAAAAAAAGAAAATCACACAGTGTATTGAACTACCTATGCAAAGATAAAAAGTTGAGATTTTAGCCCAAAATGCCCCAAGCTTTGAAAAAAATAGATGTGGTGACTATTTTCACCGTGTTTTCTGATATGAAGTAACTTCGCTGCAAATATTTTTTTTCTTGTCCTACATAGCCTTAGCCTGAGAGGAAATGAGAGTTTAAAGTATGAGTTTTCTGAATGTAGATTGTTAAGTAAGGGACTTTGTTTTAGAAAGGGGTATGGGAGTGAAGGCAGAGGCTTCAGGCTAAGGATGGGTTTTGGTGGCTTATTAACACCTGAAACATCCTGACTGAAAAACATTCTTTCTCCTTCAGCCAAAATAGAAGAGGGGTGTGTGAGTAGTTCTTTAGCAAACATTCAGTGATTTGAATTTATTTTTCTAGCTAGTCAAAAAGTCTTTTATTGTGGACTATAAGAATGCTTGTCTTTAGCTTATAAAATTAAAATGATTTTGGGCAACAGGATATACTCAGGAAGATATTCTGGAACAAAGAATCCAAAGTAGACTGCATTATGTGAATGGGCAATGTAAAAAAATATTTAAAAGTCATTTGAGTGCATTAAATGGAAGCTTTGCTTAATGGAGTAAAGTGAGCAAAGAAATTTTGAGCAGCTGGGAGTAAGTGCAGTTTTAAATACAGAGTAATGCTTTTAAACATTCATGTGAATTTAAATTGGTACTCTGTATTGTTCAGAGGAATTAAAATGTTAGTATGAACATCAATGATTTTGTGTTTAAAAGCAAAGGATCATTGGTATTGTACATTGCAAGAAAATCTAAGCATTTAGTTTTTATTTCTTAAGTGTTTCTTCCAGATGAAATGAGATACGGAAGAGTACTTTTGGTCACAGACTTGCTAAGCTGGTGAAAAGAGCTTTGGAACTAAAGTTGCTGGGAAAGAGGAGCTGCAATCCGCCCCCCTCTTAACACTTTGACACCAGAGCTAGAGGAGATGCTGGAAGCTGGAGAGGGTGTGCAGAGCCACAGGAGAGGACCTCAAGGGCAGCACAAAGGAATTCCAGTCAGTAAGTCGACTTCGTAGGTGCCCGACTTAAATGCCTCTATGCTAATGCACGTAGTATGGAATTAAACAGAGTTAAGTGTGTGCACACCTGCAGGGCTGTGATCTTCTTGGCATCACAGAAATGTTTTGTGTTGGCTCCTGTGGCTGGAGTGTTGGAATGGAAAGATACGGGCACTTTAGGAAGACAGGCAGGGGAGATGAGGCGGAGGTGTCACTTTCTGTGTCCATAACCGTCTGGAGTGCATGGAGCTCCATTTGGGGACAGAAGAGGAGTTGACTGAGAGTTTATGGGTCAGGATTGAAGGGAGGGCAGGGACAGGTAACATTGTAGTGGGGAGTGCTACCGGCCTCCTGACCAGGAAGACCAAGGTGATGAGGCCCTCTATGGACAGATAAGAGTGGCCTCATGTTAACAAACCCTGGTTCCCATGCAAGACTTCAACCAACCCGGTGTCTTTTGAAGGGACAACACAGCAGGGCATAAGCATTCCAGGACGCTCCTGAAATGCCTTGATGATGGCTTTCTTCTCCAAGTGATAGAGGAGCCAACGAAGAGGGATGCTCTGCTGAGCCTTGTTCTCAACTGCAGGGAGGATCTGATGGGGAATGTGAATCTGAAGGGCAGCGTTGGCTGCAGTGACCATGAAGTGGTGGAGTTCCAAGATCCTTAGGGCAGTGAGGAGGATGCACAGCAAGCTCGCTACGCTGGACTTCAAGAGAGCAGACTTGGCCCTTTTCAGGGATGTGGCTGGCAGAGTACCTTGGGATAAAGCCCTGGAGGGAAGAGAAGCCCAAGAAAGCTGGTTAATATTCAAGGATCGCATCCTCCAAGCTCAGGAGCGATGCATCCCAACAAACAAAAAGTTGGGCAAAATCACCGAGAGGCCTGCATGGATGACCAAGTTGTTCCTTGGTAGACTCAAACACAAAAAGGAAGCCTGAAGAGGGTGGAAGCAGGGAGAAGTAGCCTGGGAGGAAAACAGAAATTTTCTGAAAAGTCAGAGATCAGTTTAGGAAAGCTAAAGACCTGATAAATTTAAATCTGGCTAGGGACATCGAGTGCAACAGGAAAATCTATCACTGATAAAATAAAGACTAGGGAAAATGTGGATTCTCTTGGGAAGGAAGCAGGAAACCAGGTCACACAGGATGTGGACCTGTAGTGGTAAATACAGGCTGTCGTACTCCACAGCTTTCTTGCCTCAGTCTTCACTGGCAAGTGTGCCAGTCACACTGGCCTGAGTTGCAAGATGCAAAGGCAGAGACTGGAAGAATTAAGCACCACCCACTGCAGAAGATCAACTCTGACACCATCTAAGGAAACTGAGAGTGCACAAGTCCATGAGGCCTGATGAGATACAACTGTGGGTCTTGTGGGAACTATCCAAGGAAGTACAAAGCCACTACCCATCATATTTGAGAAGTTGTGGCAGTCTGGGGAAATTCCTCCTGGAAAAGGGGAAACATAACCTTCATTTTTAAAAAGGGAGAGAAGGAAGACCTGGGAAACCACAGGTTAATCTTACCTTCAGTGTCCAGCAAGATCATGGAGAAGTTCCTTCTGGAAACTCCAAGTGATTTGTGACAGCAAGCATGGCCTTCTATGATGGGATTACAGTACTGGTGGATACAGTAAGAGCAACTGGTGTCATCTTCTGGGAATTGTGAAGAGCAAATGACAGTGTCCTGCACAACATCATAATCTCTAAACTGGAGAGACATGCATTTGGTGGGTGGATCACTCATCAGATCAGGAATTAGCTGGATGGCTGCACTGAATGGGTTTTGGTCAACATCTTGATGTCCAAATGGAGATGATCGGCGTTCCTTAGGGGTTGGTGTTGGCACTGGTGCTGTCTAACATCGTTTTTGTTGTTGACATGGACAGTGGGATCGATGCTCAACACACTCAGGAAGTTTGCTGATAGCACTGAGCTGTGTGGTGTGGTCATCATGCTGGAGGGAAGGGATGGCATCCAGAGGGACCTGGGCTGGCTTGAGAGAGAGGCTTATGTGAACCCCATGAAGTTCAACAAGGCCGAGTGCAAGGTCCTGCTCCTGAGTTCGGGCAGCCCCAAGCACAAATACAGGGTGGGTGGAGAAAGGACTGAGAGCACCCTGGGGAGGACTTGGTGTGCTAGTGGATGAGAAGGTCAACTTGACCCATCAGTGTGCACTTTCTGCCCAGAAAGCCAACCACATCCTGGGCTGCATCACAAGAGGCATGGCCAGCAGATTGAGGGAGGTGATTCTCCCTCTCTGCTCTACTCTGCTTTACTCTCATGCCTGCAGAGCTGCCTCCAGCCATCAGAAGGACCCCAGCATAAGAAGGACATGGACGAGAGGGAACAAGTCCAGAGAAGGGGTGTGAAAATGGTCAGGGGCTTGGAGTGCCTCTCCTGTGAAGACAGACTGAGAGAGTTGGGGTTGTTTAGCTTGGAGAACAGAAGGCACTGGAGAGACCTTAGAGAAACCTTCCAGTACCTAAAGGGGCTGCAAGAGAGCTGGAGGGGGAGGTATTACAAGGGTATGTAGTAATAGGAGAAGGGGGAATAGCTTCAAAGTGTAAGAGGGGAGGTTTAGATAAGATGTTAAGAAGAAATCCTTTACTGTGTGCAGTATTCATGCATGCGCAGAGACTCCGCAACATCATGGTAAAGGTGCAAGAAGAAAAAAGCTTTATTGCATATCCGAAATTCCCTTAAATACCAATAGAAAAACAGGAAATCACCTCATATAAACAGGAAAGAAGTTCACCTCAGTGTTCCCCAATCACCTGGAATATTTCCTAGACATTGCCTATTATGGTAAAAGGTAAACAATACCTTACAAGGTCAGAAACTACAATTATCACATCTCATAGGGCTGACACTGTCCAAAAACCCACAATCTTCTCTCAGCCCATCCCCGGTGACCTGGCTGTAATCCCAGGATCACCTCCAGGTCTGAGAACGAGGCTCTTTCTGCAGCCAACAAGGCCTAATCTCTCTTCCAGCACACAGTGTAGCCCAACAACTGTGAGGGTGGTGAGACACTGGAAAATGCTTTCCAGAGTAGTTGCGGACGCCTCATCCCTGGAAGTATTGAACGCCCTGCTGGACAGGGCTTTGGGTAACTTGGTCAACAGAAAGGTTCCCCATCCATGGCGGGAGAGTTAGAACCAGATGATCTTTAAGTCACTTGTATCCCAAAACATTCTATGCTTCCATGATGTCTTCTATTTTTTTAGAGTTTCAGCAACCTTTTCAAAAATCTGACTGGGATAGGAAGTGTTAACTGTAGGTCCTGGTTCCTCAGTCTATACTTAACTTTGATACTCTTGCCAAATTCCTTTTTGATGCTCTTGAAACTTCACTTTTCTTGAAAAGTGTAGAGGAGATTATAAGTAGGTTTAGTCCCATCTTCCTGTTTTCTCCAGTGAAACTAGAAAAAATGTTGTATTTGTATGGAGTCAGAAATTGTGTTTTGTTTAAAACTTCCAGTGCCGTTTCATAGCAGTAATTTAAAATTAATAGACTACAGTTGTCTTTACAAAGAACAGTTTATCCACTAATGTCACATGGCAAAGTAGCTTTACTGCAAAGTAGTCGTTTATTCTGAAGTCTGACTCCTTTTTTATTCAAATTGAATGTACCCTCAGGCTTTGGATTTGTGACTTCTCGTATATTCGGGTAGCCTGAAGATGAGCTCTCTAGTCCTTGGCAAGTCGTAAGCTCTTTTTTCAGAGTTTTTGTCATACAGAGCTGTTACCATCTGGTGATAGATGTCTTATTTTTCCTTCTGGAAGTGTACTTTTCCCCAGTGAACCTAAATATTCTCTAATCCCATTGAAAGTAAATAACTCTGTTCTGAAGAGCCCTGGCAATACGTTTTATCTGGATAGAATGCTCCTGTTGTCTAACACTATACTGGAAAAGAAGCTTACTTAATCAGTATTGTTAAGATGAACTCCAGTTCTCCAGTTTTACTTTTGTATCTTGTGTGAGTGGCTGGTTTCTTATTCTAGGTTATTATAGATCTTGATGAATCTCTGTTCTAAACAAAGGATTGCTTTTGACTCTGTGTGTGGGTATGTTTTTCTTGTAAAGTGTGTATATGTTCAAAAAGAAAATGGTATTTTTTTCTACTTTATATTTTGAAAAACATCACGAAGTCCTATGGAATGGATGGAAAACAATGCCAAATTTCTCCTGAAAGGAGAGAAATGGACAGTTTCAAAAGGTTACTTATTAAAAAAAGGTATTTTGATGCTACAGTTAATGTGACTGGTGAAGAAGCCTTGGCTCAGGACTATTAAAATGACTCTTTCAATGATAACTAGTTAGATCTTCATAGTACAGAATTGTGTGAATAAAAGCCAGGCAGATATTCCAGGGCATTCCCCACTCTCCCCTCCGTCAGTTTTTTGCAGTAGCTTATACTGCTGGCAAGTGTCTAGCTTGTAATCCTTTTTGCATGTGTGAAAGGTACACCTTGAAAGGGAAGGCTTTGTGTAACTTGTGCATCCTCAAATCTGTTCTTTTATAACAAAAAGACTGTCCATGTACTCCACCATGTACTCAGGTATCAAAACTACTTAAGATAAAAAAGCAAAAGCCACAAAGGCATAATGCTGTCGTTTCTAAATGATATGAAGGCACTTCAGAGCAGCCAATAATATTACAGGCTTTATCAGCATTGCATCAGTTCTTTCCTTCATAAATCTTTCACTATACAAATCAAATAGTCAGTATCTGACAAAAGTGATGTAAGGGAAAAGATGTTACAAATCTCCAGTACAGTTAAAATGACTGCAGCTAAGGCAGGTAATTATTTCATCATTCCATCCAGAGTTCCCCAGTTCATCTAGAAAACCAGTTATTGAGAATGACTTTAATTTTGAGGCCATGCTCATTGTAGGCTGTTTTAAACTAAGTAGCTGGCTGAGGTAAAATGATATTGTCTTATTACCCAAGTCACTGGAATTTTTTTGGGTTGGTTTTTTTTTTTTTTTCACCTACTTAGTTGCACACAGAAGTTCCCCCTT
This sequence comes from Oriolus oriolus, assembly GCA_013400235.1. Taxonomy (NCBI): domain Eukaryota; kingdom Metazoa; phylum Chordata; class Aves; order Passeriformes; family Corvidae; genus Oriolus; species Oriolus oriolus. The sequence goes on along the minus strand of VXBT01011977.1, from coordinate 1,123,422 downwards.
TACTTGGCTGTATTACACAGAATACACAAGCAAATATTTACAAGTTTTGCTTTAGCTAGTAGGCAGTCACTAGAGGGTAATATATTCTCATCTCGCTTTTGGTCTTTCCAAATCCTCAGGCAGCTGTCTCTGTGCATTTATTTAGTGTGTGAGGCAGAATTGGCAGCTTTTTGAATGTTTGCAATCAGAATACTTTTGTTGGGTGTTGCAATAATGGGGCTGCAGGATTGCCTGAAATCTTCATTGGAATAAACCGTCAGTGTCAATGTTGTTGGCAAATAAAGCCTGTATTTTCAGCAGACTCTTGAATTCTTGAGTCCTTTTAAATTTTCATATACTTGAAACTCTTTGTGCAAAAGAAAGCCCCTTTGAGAATTTATCAGGCTAATTGCTTGCAAAGAAGAATGACATTAATCCTGGATTTGATGAGAAGTGTGTGGTTGAGGCATATAGTTGTTTCAGACCATTGCAGTTTGGGGAGAACAAAATGGAAAGGAATATTTTTTTTTAAGTAGCTTGGTCTCCTGTTGCATACTGGTCAGCTTGATGTGTTGCTGCTCAGAATCACAGAGAATTACATATTCTCAAATAATGCTTATCAGAAGAAGTGTCTAGAACTGAAAATTGTGAAGTATTTTACGTGGTATTTCTATTCAGCAGTCAGACCTGATCTTCAGTCTCTTCCAAGAAGTGTTTTCAAGGAATCTACTGAATCAAATCTTCTCTACTTAAAAGTACATAGTGGTAACAATTTGCTTTTGAGTGGTAGTTGTTGCTTACCTACACAGACAAATTCACAAGTGTTTTTGAGAAACTCCAGTAATTTTGTCTGAAATTCTGTTTTATCCTCTGATTTACTGAATTCTAGTGGCATAAATCTGTCTGTTATTCTGTCCTTCAAAACTGACTGCCCTCCATTTGCACCTTTTTATCTTTCCAGGAGATTAAAAGGCTACATTCTGTTAGTTTTTAAAATATCTTAAACCTGGCCAATGACTGGATCTATGCAAATCGTTTGGTAGACACTCAAAGGTACTTAGCTGGAAACTGCAGAAGGAATACCAAGTTAACAGCTGCAGTTGTGTGCTAAAAATATATGAGGGGTTAGATGAAGAACTAAAAGTAATTGTAACGTACCTACTGCCTTCTGGCCTTCTAATTACACTGATCCCAGTGTGCATCCTTGTGTAAAGGTAGCCAGCGTTGGAATTGGCCGCCAGAGGGCAAACTAAACGTACATGCTCCCCACCTCTGTATGCTCTTGAAAATCAGCTGCAATTCTTCATGTCAGTATAATTTGATTTTTTCCCCTTTACATTAATTGTAAACATTTTTTTAAGAAAATAATCTTTTTTCACTGAAGAGGTCGTCTTGTCTTGGCTCTCACTGTGTGGTAACAACAACTTGAAAGACCAACTCTGAAACAGCATGTGACTGTTCCATAGGAATGATGTAAAACATCACCAGGGTAGTTTTACATCTTAGTGCTGGATGAGTTTTGATGGCATGTGCAAGCAGAAGATCCTCTGTGAGTCTTTTGCTTCTTTTCACGATCTGAAAGAGCATTAATCAGTATGAGGCTATCAAAGAGGCTATTTTGTTTACAATAGGAAGCCTTTAGTCGTGTAAGTTTGCGATTAACTATTCTAAAGTCCGTTTCCCTGACACTGCAAGCGCTGACGTTCATCCCGTACGTTTGAAACAAGATCAGATTTTGTTCTGTAACTCAAAATAGTTCCAGGAGTTTCCTTTTACACTTGCATAGAACTTTGCTATTTATGTTCCCTTTAAAGCAAACCACTTTACTAGCCAAAATGGCAGAGAAGTTTTGCCTGATGCCGGTATTGAATTTGTTCTCACTTTAGGTATGAAAGATGACACATCTCAACATTTATATATTTTTAGGTCAGTAGAAATAGAGACGGGGTAGATTTCTTTGAAGAATTATGTACAAAAATAAAATATAGTAAGAATAAATAAAAACATCTACTCTAAACCTTTCAACTGAATAATAAGCAGGGAATTGATTATAGTCACCAAATTTAGTAGCCTAAATTGATAGTATCTTCTGTCATGGTGTACTGATAGATATAGCTTAATTTTAATTTCACTTTCTGTAGAAGAATACCTTTCCTATTTGACATAAAATTATGGCTGTCAGGTGAAATAGTAAATGTAATGAAATGAGGATCTTGTTGGAAGGGAATGTTAAAATGGCTTAATTTGGTGTCAGTTTTCATGCTGGTTTTAGAATGTAGATGAGTGCATTTTCTTCCTGGTATTTATCAATACCAAGCTATGATGTGATGTGTTTCTGTTTAAATTTGGGCTTCTTGGCCATGATCAGTTTTATTTTGTCAAAATTTCAGTATGGCCTGGGTCAAACCACTGTGAAGCTAGGTGAGGTATTACAGGATAGAAAGAAATGCTTTGACAGCTTCTATATTGAGTAACTTTGATTTATAGAAATTGTGGATTTATTGGCCCTCATGTGCAAGAATTAACATGGACTGTATGTTTATCGTAAATTTTTTCTGGCATTCTTTGTAAGCATTAATAAATAGATTTGTAGAGTTTGTTCTTTGGGATTCTTGTGACCTGGTAGAAATTTTGGATTTGATTCCTATAGAATTGGTCATTTTATATTTAGAGGACTTAACAGCTGGAAAATGATCCTGACAGAGTAAATTAAGTATTTGACAAGTTTTCAGTGGGTCTGCTTTGTAGATGATATGTTGTAATATTTAATAATTTAAAATCTATTGTATTTACAATATTTCTGTAATATCTGGTAGAGAGAGAATTTGAACCTCTACATCTGTATACAGCTACCTACTAACATGAGTTGTAGTAAACAACCATTTTCATTAGTGGCACTTCGATATATTTTCCACAGTATCTTGGCCATATCCATTATATTTCACAAAGGTTTTCTTCTGAAAGATTGAGTGGGTAAGATGAACGTGTCATTGTGTGGAGGTATGTCCCTGACTCATTAAAAAATCCAAGAAAACACAAAAAGGACTAGAAACTCTCTTAAATCAGGAAAGTGACAAACTTCAAATACCTGCCTGTGCCTCCCCTCTGAGATGGATCAAACGGCTTAAAGACTCATTTGATACATGTAATGCTTTTCTTTTCAATTAAAACACAACATGAAAAGAGTCAAAATCCTGTCTGTTATTGTGATAAATCTGTATATGTAATAATGTATATCTCGTTCCTTTTTTTTCCCAAGTGGATGAGCACATGAAAATACTGTGTATTCAATATATACTTTTTATTAAGATAAGATGTTTAAAGTTTAAAAAAAAACTTTGGGGTGTTCTTTCAGAATATCTAAGGGCTTTGGAGTTCCCCTGTAGCAGGCAGCCTTGTATTATAGAAGAGAATTGATGACATTACTATTGGAACAATAGTCTGCATTGATTTTCATAATATCATAATAATAATGTGGAAGATTATTTTGTAATACCTTAATACTAAATTGGCTATTTTAAGCAAAAAATTACCAAGTACTATTGTAGTACAATTACGTATTTAACACTAAAGTGGTGTTTCTGGCAGATGCAACTGAAGGAGGCATACCTGTGGTGTTACATGAGTAATTTTTTTTATGGCCTTGCTACCAACTCCTGTCCTGTTTGAACTCCTATCTGTATTAATAATAAACATTTCTTTTCCCTCTATCTTGTCCCTCAGACTTGACCTGCCCGGTCATTTTGTTCTTGAATAGATGCAGGGATATCTACTCCAAATTACCCTTAGAGAGGAAGAGTTTTTTTTAAAGTGACTGTAAAAATAGGAGCTTCATATATTTATTAGTGTATTACTTGCGTTTCTCAAACAGGGTATAGTGAGCAGCTGTAAAGGAGATGATTGATAGCTTACCAGCTGAATTGTTGAGACAAATGAATTCCCCAGGAATGTTCTGTTCACACAGTAACAGAAGGTTTTCCAGATGCATCAGAAAAAACTGATATAGATGGCTTTCCTTTCTCTGCCTTTTCTGTTCCAAATAGAAGTTCTTGCTGCCTCTGCATGAGATAGGTGACAGTTCAAGAATGGAACATAGGAAAGAAAAATTTCTTTTCAATAATTGTATTCCTTATGACTGATTCAAAACTGGCTCAGATAAGCTGTTGACAACTTGAACTTTATTGACATGGGATGTGAGGTTGCTTTCTGTGATAGAGTTCTTTTAAAACCTGATATTTTCAACTGATCTTATTCTTCTACCATTATGAACATGGGCTGTATATTTGACTACGTGATCCTGCACTTTTGAAGGCAGTTTTTCTTGTTTGTTTAACAAACTGTCTTACTTTCAAGATTCTTCTATTATTATTGTTTTAGTAATGTGCACTTAGTGAATTATAGACTGCACCTTAAGGAAGTAATTATTGAGGGAAGAACAATCTGCATCCACTGTATAATTGTCTTCTGCTGGTTAATGCAATCAAATTTGTAGTTACACTCATCCAGCTTTTTGTGTCTCTTCTCTAGAGTCTTTTATAAGTGCATTGTTCTAAAAATAAAACAGTTGGTCTATTTGATATTGTAAATACTGTGGGGATTTAAAGCTTAAGATCTTTTAGAGGAAAAAACCTCAATGCCTTCCATTGATAGACAAATCCACAGATGCCTGTTGCTTTTTGTGATGCTGACTATTAGCAGTCTGCTTTGTAGTTCTTCCATATTTAATTAAATCTGAAGTTGTTCAGGAGTCGGTTATGATCTTGGCTTCTAATAAGGCTTATTAGGACTTACTTTCTGAAAAATGATGTCTGAAGTAACAGTGTCAATGTGTCTGGAATATTTTCTACAAGTGTAGCAGAGTTGACAGAAGAAATAAGATCAATTTTTCTTTAAGTTATACAAGAGTAAGGCTGTTTGGAACCAAAATGTTCGATCCGTGTATCAAATATTAGATATATATGTAACATTTAGATTCTGATAAGATTGCATGCAAATTTCTGTATTTTAGTTCTCTCCTTTAGTATTTCTCTCATAATCAAATAAGCTTTAAGGAGTAGGTATGACATATGATACTGATTTGCAGGTAGCTGTTCTACTGGACTGGAACTGTATGTCTTGTTCATATATTTATAGCTTTGTATGAGATGTGTTTGAAACACTGTTTGCTTGCAGAAGGCATGCCAGTGATGCACAGCTGTAGGGATGTTAAGCTAGCCATAGGCTTGCGTTTTGTGTTCTTTCTTGCTCTTGTTTTGTCCATAGTCTTCTCTTTGTTTTAGTATAAAAATGTGAAGATGAAAAACTGTACATGGTCAGGAACCTAATGATCCTAAAAAGAAGGAAATCTCATACACGCATAGTAATGACTTCTTAATATGAAATGTGAGGGAAAATAAAACAAGTTGAGCTCAAATTCTTTAGTCCAGTGGTTTATGTTTGATAGTTGGCAATAACAAGTAACTAAAACAACAGATAAAAGCATCAAAGCAGTTAAAGAGGCTTCCTCTTCTAAAAAAAAAAATTCTGAAAATCTGTACTGCTGCAGTATCTTTATATGTTTCTGTAGTGTGCTATAGCTGCTCTCCTTTTTTTGTGTTCTGTTATGCCATTTATGGCTGTAGCTGCAGCTTTGAATGCTATACTATCCTTGTGGTGGGATAATGGTTTTATTTTGTATTCCAGACCTTGTCCTGTATGGATATTTAAAAATTAAGAGCCACATTCCATTTAACTGAATTACATGAACCATATGTAATCTGTAGTTCCATAGAGTTTAATGAAGAGCTGACTTGGCCTTCTGGTTAAAAATCCTAAGATACTTCTGAGTCGAAAGGATTTCAACAGCTATGACTACATCATCTGGCTTCTACTTAAACAAGGAACAAAAATTGTCTTGGATATATTAGCACTTGATTTGTACCTGTGTCTGTCAGTGATCCCTTTTCCTGCTTTTCAAAACTTAAGATTAGTCTTCTTTTCCTCTTACACTGGGGGATTTTTTTAGCTATTACGAGTTGCTGTGGGATCACTGCTATATGGAAAACAATGATGTTCTTAAGAAATCTCAATTGTTACTTATATTGCCTTTACATTTGTTGTGTACTGATAAAACAATTCTAACATTTCTGATCAAGCTACAATCAATTCTGCAGGTTTTTTTTTCTTTACCTCACGTTAACAGCTACTTTAGTTTGTTAGATGCAGTGCTTACAAATTAGGAAGTACTGCAGTACTTACAAACTCTGAAGGTGTTGGGATTTTATCAGTGCTTTTTTCTTCAACATATTATCAGATAAGAAAAAGGATAAAGCAGCAATTTACCAGGGAATTTGTTAACTGAATTCTTAGCTCTTCATACCCTACCTTCCTATCATTCTCGTGTAGTCTGTCCTCTAATCTTTGGCCTTCACTAAAGAATAATGTTATGGTACGTATTTCCAGAGTGAGCTTGATAGTGACATTGAATTTAGCTCTCATTAGGCACTATTGTGGTACTTTAATTGCCACATTGTTTTGTGTGGAAATTTATCATAAGCAAAAAACTGAATTGTGGTAGTCATGACTGAATTTACAGTTTGCGGGCTATATATAGGCATTTTTATAAGGTAGGCTCTTCTGTACTTTCTCTTGGCATGAAATTTAATCAGAATGAACTGATGTATTGCTGCTACAAAGAACAGGAGAGACATAGAGCAATTCATGTTAGAAAGACAAGTGAGTATCTCCAGAAACACATTCTGACATGGGTTGATTTTATTCTAAGGCAAGTTGTACACTTTCATCACAAGTATCTGAGATAAAATAATTTTATACAGTGATCTACATTTTTAAGCTGCTAAGTATTGCTTGTTGTCTTCATAGATCACTGATCTTCAAGAAATTAACATCAGTGAAGATAAAATCTTCTGAAAATTTAGGCAACAGTCAATATAGAAGAGAAGGAGAAAAAATAAGCTACAGAAGTGATAGCTGAGTGACCTCTTAGATTCATTTTAGAGGAATCTAAAATACTGAGGCCATTGACAAAACCTTAGATATTATGGGCCCTCAGTGATCATATGGTACAATAGTGAGTTTGTGAAATGGGGAAAAATTGTGGACAGAAGTGTTAATGGTGCCTTGTGTTTTGGAATACACAGCCTTCAAGCAGGAGACAAGAAACAATTTTAAGATTATGCAGCTCACCTGCAAGTTGTAAAATTACTATTTTACACTTCTACTCTTTATTTTCTCATGAAGAGAATTTATATAAATGAAACAGAACTATGACACAGTTTTCAGTAACTCCCATGTAATTTAGAGAATGAGGATGTGAAGTATATTTTTGGAATGTGATCAAGAATTCTGGGTTTATGTCTTGTTTAGGTTTAATACGGACATAACTGAAGCTGATGTTATGGAACTATCTTATAGATAATGATCTGAATGTAGGTACAGTTTGGTAATTTGGTGATGGCAAAATGGAATGTGTAGGCATGTGCAAGAGCTTTGCCGCTCTTCAGTGAGCATATTAATGTTTTCAGGTTAATCATATTCTGATACATTTCTATCATCTAGTGAAAAAATGTTTGCATTTTACATATATATTTAAATCCAGAATGCTACATTTATAGAAAGGAGTGAGGTAATCTCAAAGTTCAGTCACTGAAGTAAACTGTTAATTGTTGTTTCCTTCCATAGCAGAGTGGAGCAACTGTGTCCTGTTCAACATTATTAAGTTTCTTTGAGGTCTTCAGAGCTTATGTGGGTCTCTTGCCAGTGTGTAAGGAAGCATCAAGTATTCTTTACTTGAACCTTACACTGCTAAATATTCAGGAAGAGACAGTTTCTCTCTTCCTGTTTGAATGTTGCAGATGGCCACTGGAATTTCAGTCTTTCGATTTCAAAGTTTCTGTGTGGTTATACACTGGAGATCATTGGGTTTTCTGTCTGTTCTAAGTGTCGTTATTCTTAACCTCCAACAAACCTGTTTGCTTGTGGTGTCTTTTTTTTTTATTTTTCCCCTTCCAACTTCACCTCTAATGATCGCAGGAAAAAGGCTTTTTCATATGTGCATGATCTTCTTCTTCATCCCAGCTCACTGAGCTTGTATATCATACAGACTGTGTAGATAGTAACCTGTGTTGTCAGTGTAACATCAAAAAAGACTTAAAATAGAAAGAAGTTAGTTTGTGATCCCTTTTTATTTAAGATGTATGCTAGATTTGGAATTACAGATATTTTAATTTAGATGCACTCTATACTTTAAAGAAACATATGGTTTAGGTTTGAACAAAATAAATCATCTTCATAAATAATATTTGGAAGAAAATGTATATTGTACTTATCCAGTAAGTACTTAAGCAATAATTTCCCGTGTTTTAAATGGGTAGGCTGATGATGTGCACTGACAGCAGTACATGGATACTTTAGACTTGCAGCTTCCAAACATGGACTTGGAGAATGGAGCAGTACATGCTAATAACTCTCTTTTCCTTTAGGGTCAAGTTAGATAACACCAGAAAATAAACCAACAGTAATAGCTAAAACATTGCTGTGTTGCCAGCAGTGTTTCCGCTGCAAATGTAAACATCATGCTGCTGTATGAGAATGAACTCCATCCCAGCCAGACTTAGTACAACCTGCTGCCAGTTCCTATTTGCACAGCTTCTATCTTGCAGTACTTTTATTCTGTCTCGTTGGAGTTCTGCCGCCTTCTTGCTTCTCCCATGTTTGCTTTCGCTGCTATCCTGCTATGAAGCCTGTGTCTTGTGAGAGACAAGACCTTCACAAAATTAGTCTTCATTCTGTCTATAAGAGCACTTTTCAAGCTTTGATTTGCTGCTGTAATCATACATTGTTCATAAATTGTGGAAGTCAGAGGTAGCTGCTTTTCCCAGACTCCCATTTTGCTTCTAATTTAGAAGCATTACATGATAAATTAGTGCTGAAGTACTCCCCCATATGTATTCCTCTCTTCAGGACAATTACACACTTCATCAGTGTAGACTGAGTTGAGTACTTAGTCTTCTGTCCCACTCAGTTTGCGTTACTTTTTTTTTTCTTTTTTTGTCTTTTAGTCTGTTCTCTGTCTTTTTAACCACAACAGCTGCAGTCAAGGCACAGAACTTACTAATTCTGTATGTACTAAAATACATGTGTAAAACTTGTTTTTCGATGAACTAAATTATAGTTTAATCTTTTAAAATTATTATTTTTTTTCCCTGATTCAAAATCAGTACTTTGATTTGGCAAACAGACAAAACAAAGGATGACTCAGACATTTTAGAGTCCTAATGAGATCAACTATCAAAGAAACCCTATGAGATATGGTATTTCTGTATGGAAACTTGCTGAATTCTTGAAATTGTTGACTTGAGAATGGTTGGCTTAACTCTTCATGGGCTTTTAAAATTATGGTGTTGGGTAAGGTATACATGAAGACTTTAAAATTTAACGAGTTTGGTTTTTTTTAAAGTAAGATGTATCAGTGTGCAGCATGGGTACAATCAGATGTTCACACTCATTATTGCATGTCAGGAGTATTGGAAGGGACTTTTGTTTTTTCGTGCAGTTGGCAGATTCTTGCTTTACATAAACTTCGCTGTTACAGAAACTGTACTATGAAACTTTTACTGCAATGAATAACATGTTGGCAGTCGTGTGCCTGAACAGCTTCAAGAATTGATTTCCAGGTATTTAAGTATTAAGGGTGCTATGTACCCTGGTTCTTTCCCAAGGATCCTGTTAAAATTGCAATATTGCAGGCTTTATCCTTTTTCATTGTTAGCTGTGTTTCTCGTGTCACTATTGATTAATTTGGTTTTTAGTTGCTGTTTGTCAGTAAACTGAAAACACTGGAGACCTAAGACTTTCGTTTATAATGTTCAGTACAATACAATGCTGTTGAAATCATATGTAATATGCATTCTTTTGCATTTGCTCTCTCTTTTCACCTTGGTTGTAACCTTGTGGGATAATTCCATGGAATAAAGGAGTAAGCACAAAACAGCAGAAACTTCTAATTAATTTTGAGTGGTGTTTCTTCTGTAAGTAGTCCAGTTAGTATACTATTCAGAATCCAGGTGATGAATTACAGGACATTACCATTACTAATATGAACCAGCTGACCAAAAAGAAAGTCCAATCGTATGTTAGCAGCTATTACAAAATAATAGAAAACAAATTAGAAGATGTGGTTAAGTTCCTGGATAATTCTGAGGGGCACGTTGTCATTCCTGCTCTGCTCACCCCTCAAGATGTAGTATGGAATTAGAATAAGTATTAAAAAGAGCAAAATGAGTGATAAACAGTATGATTTTCATTTAAAAATTACTTAATATTTGAGGACTCTGATGGGGAGAAGGAAAGGTGGTGAGAGAATGTTGCTTTGCTTTCTTCCGCTAAAGACCTCTATCTTTGTGTATCTATCGGTCTGTGTCTCTTCAGTAGCGGACCGCAGCTGTGTCTGTTCTTGGCTCCAGCTGGAGATGGACACTGGAGTAGATGGTTCTGTGTGGCAAGGTTAGTTGCCTACATAAAATGGCATACATTTTAAAAACAGAAAGATTTATGTAAATGGCAGTGTTTAAATGCACAGGAACTCTAGTGAAATGAATACAAGGTGGATTAACTTTTAATCTAAAACCAAAGACATTAGAATAGTTTTGACAAAGAAAATGGAAAAATCTGTGTACCATAAGCAATGGAAACATCGGTGGGTTCTCAGTCTTGTGGGTGACCATACATTTTGAGAGCAGAAAAGAGATACTTTTCATTGAATTTGTGCCCAGTTTCACAGGAGGAACACTTAGGGTCACAAGGAAATGGAAAAATTTTTTTTCCATAGCTTATGCTAGTCCTAGCAAACATACACACTGGGTGAATTTTTTACTTAATCTACCTCCAAAGCCAATACTAGTGATCAAAAAGAACTCTGAAAAACAGGTGGTGATTTCAAGACACATTTTTGAAGTGTATTGCTAAAACTGTTATTTTATAATGACAGTCATGGTCTGTGGAAACATGATTTGTTTTCAGTGCATTAAGGACAAAAGTTTTGTATAGTTCATTATGTAATTTTCCTTGCTACTGGCTGAAAATCAAGATGGCAATTAAAAACCAAAAGCCACCTCAACAAAAAAATAGAAACAAAACTAAGAAATAAACAAACCTCTCATGGTTTTTCCTTTACCTTTTATTGTCTTCCCTTCCACTCATTCTGGTTCTACTATTTTTGTTTTTAAAAAAAAAGATCTGCAGATCAGTAAGCACAACCAGCACCTCCGTTAATGAACTGGGATTTATCAGCCCTGTTCTGAGTAGTTCCAGTCTCCCGTATTTATCACTGTACATTCCATGAATAGAACCGCCGTGGTAAGTTTTATTAATTGAGATAGGCTGGAGTTGTAAGCGTGGAGTATCACTGCTGCAACACTTTTCTTTGAGGAACTACTGACAAAACCGCCAGCTGGCGGCTTGTATAGATAAGGAGGACTTGTTCTGTGATTGCACATTGCTTTGTCCTTATCCTTGAGATCTCAGTATCTTTCAGGCATTTCATAAAATGGCACAAGTAGGGCTTGACATGTGATTATTTTTTGACTTCAGTAAGTGAGTTTTTAAATTTTGTTTTTGTGGTATTTATTTTTCCTAGTTTCTGATTCTGATTATATTTTTCTTTTCTGGTAAGGTAGGGCCACAGATTGGATACTGCATTTTGGAAAGGCAAGCAGTGGTGCCTTTAAAATTCTGTTGTTGTTACTTATTTTACAAGATATTAAAGAAAGACCAAAACAGAAATAACCTGGAGAAACAGTCTTCTAGGTTATATTGCGCACTGTCAGAAAACTCAGCCTGAACAATGAGCATTGAAGCTCATTGCAGAGGGATGGAAGGACTGGTACTTGGCATAAGTTATATAAGTTGCCTAAAGAATTCATTTCTTCCTCGTATACTTGTTTGAAATAGATGCAGTAACAGAATGAGTAATTGGCTTTGTCAGTCAAAGCATGCACATTTTGTGCGTAATATTCAAAGGAAATTTCACCCAAGCCCTAAGATGCTTGAAACTTTCAAATTTACACTAAGCTGAATTGACAGAAGAGAAGTTGTCTGGAATAACAGAACTGAGCACGTGAAGTGTAGAACTGCTTTGTTTTGGAATAATTTCAGTGATACCATTCTTTAAAGTACTTTTTCTTTTTCCTTTTGATTTGCCTTGTTCCCTTTGGTTAGAATGCGTTTGGGCCATATGTGGCTATAATTTGTCCTTTCTTTCTCAAATGCTCTTGGAGGATTTTGTGGAAATTATAGGCTGCAAATCTTGTCTTGTTTTGTTATGTTGATTCATATCTGCATTGTGGTGTATGTAAGAGAGCTGTTGCTTAAAGTTGCCTTGTTGTATTGGAGATGGTGTGGGTGTGGAGTATTTAAGACTGTTCAATGACTTATTTAGAATCAGGGATAGGAAAAGTTTGGAAAGGATCCTTAAGATCATCAAGTCTAACTGTAAAAGTATTACTATTGAATTATTCTGATGCTGCTCTGGTAAAGCAGGAGTAAAGCATGTCTGAGTCACATCAGTGCAGTTTTAAGTATGCGGTTTTATGGTACAAGCAAAGATAATGCCCCTACAGCACCGTGTAAATAAGCAGCATCATGTTTATAAAGTTGTATTTTCTTTTGAAATTGCATAGTGCCATCCATCTTTTTTATAAAGAGCCTTAAGTTAGGAAAAAACCAAAAATGAGTACTGAAAATTAGGAAGATATAGGTAGAAGTAATGTGTTGAAGGTACTATTGAAGTGCCTAGTGTTAGGAAAAAGCTGATGAATAAAAAAGCTACTAAAAGTAAGGAGATTTTAGGTGGCAGAACAGGATGTCTTCTTCCATGTAGTGGATGATATATTGACATAAAAGAAATATAGCAAATCATCCTTTTCTATTGAAACTGAATGAAAACATCTGTATTAAGCAGGGATGTGACTGGCTAATATGGCAGGAGCTGGGCATGATGTGTAAAGGGATTTTACAGTGACCTCTGCATTAGCAGCACCCTTAACAATGTTAGTTTGACTACTTGGAATACAAGGATTGGTAACTGCTGATTTTTTAAAAATCCTGTTTAATGTAACTGAATATTTTCACCCAGAAATATGCCTAACTCTGCTAGTACTTTTGGCCTTGGTTCTTTGCAGTGAATATAGACAACTGATGACTTTGGAACATCTGTCCAAATTTTGCTTTGTCAGGCGTTTCTAATAATGTCAACTTTTTTTTTAACTTGATGGTCTCCAATTTTCCATATACTGTTCCTGAAATATGGTAAGTAGACCCACAGAGAATGTTCAAGGAAGCAAAGATTCTTGATTGATACATTTAAGGCCAGAAAAGAAAGCAGTATTTAGTTACCCTAAAGTTCTGTGTTACACAGGCCAAGTAATTTCACTACCAAGCTCTGGGAAAAAAATAGATTCTTTAATACTCCCAATCTGATTTACAGATATCAGGCTGATCCTTAGAATATGAAATCCCTAGAATATGGAAGTTACAAAATCAAGCATTCAGAAATTACACTTAAACTTTCAGCCTGATGCCTTTACTGGTGCTGTTGTTGATACACAGTATGACACAGCCTTGTACCTCCATGCTCGTATCTTGCACCCATTAAGTGAAAGGGATTTTCTATGAAGCGTGCTTGACTTCAAGGGCAAAGGACTTACGAGTCATTATACTTGTGTTTCAGCCATGTTTCAAAGTGCAGAATAGGTAGTGAGGGCACAGAACTACAGAGAAAAAAAAGGAAGGTAAAGTTAGTTTGTACTTCAAGTTATGTGTACTGAAATGTAATCTCTTGTTTCTGTGTTTATTTTTAAATATTCAAGCTTTCTGACTTGAAGAAAGTAGTAATATTGTGAGTGTAACATAAAAAAAATTATTGAAAGTAATTTTTTTGCACAAAAGCAGCTATTAAATATTTAATGAAATAGAAGTGATGGATCAATACTGTAGGACTGTCATGTCTAATGGAGCATACACTGAAGAGAATACCTGAAGAGAATGTTACACTTAGAAGCCTGACTACTCTTATTCAAAGACCTTTTCAAGGGAGGTCCCACATGGCTTTTCTGTCTGTGAAACTCAGAGAAAGGTTGCATATCCCTCAGAGTGAGCATACCATAAATCAGTTTAAGTTCTTAAACCTGATTCTTCTTTAAAATAAGTCAGCTGCTTAATCTGTAATGTTTTGCTGCAGAATAAACTGCAGAGACTAGGTGTAAAGTTTCGATAAAGTTTCTTTCATGCAAGCTGTCACAGTGAATTACAGAATTAAAATCCCAACTGAACGTGGCCCTGAGCAACCTGCTCTGGTTGACCCTGCTTTGAAGCATGGGTGAAGTTGAAAGTATTCAGTTGTTCATGCCAATTTGAACTTCTCTTGCTCTAATCCTGTAAAATGCGGATGCTGCTAGTTCCCTGAATTAACAGATTAAGCTGTTGGTCATTGTTTTCAAGTTTACGTCTTAAAGTAGGCTGTTGATAAACTCTTAAATGTCTTCTGTGTTTACGGGCTTGGTAGTTTTTAAGTGTGTCTTTTTTTTGGGTGTGTGGGGTTTTTTTGTTCGTTTTTTGGTTTTGTTTTGGTTTTGGTTTTTTGTTTGTTTGGGTTTTTCTTCTGTTAAGCTTTTTAAGGCATTTTGATTTGTCCCAGTTATGAACATAGCAGACAGCTTTTTGGTAGAATTCTGTTGCAGCTCAAGTGACAGCAGTGCAAGTAGGTGCCACATGTACACACACACATATTAAAAAATAAATGATCCAGCTCTTAAAGTTGTCTTGTATTGTCTAAATCGTTTTTGTTTGTAAAGAGTAAGAAAATACTGGATTCTGTCCAGTGTTTCCTTCTCGTAGACTTGAATATTGAGTTTCTTCTTTGTTTGTGTACTTGCTGTGACAATTCTGTTTCTGTGTTCAGTAGTTTAATGTGAGCAGTTGGTTAACTCATTTATTCTGCTTCATTTTTATATTCCTCAATTTTTCAGGAAAACATATTTTCTAGTTAAATACAATGTTTACGCGCTAAAATGCAAATGTTTACGAGCTATTTTAAAAAAATAAAGCATAACATGATCTATGTAGAGGCACATATTCCTGTTAGGAATGTTGCTCATGCACATGTGTGTGTCTGTGTACCTCATAACAAAACTGTCTTAATCTGTGATATTTTACTGTGGAATCAAGTAAACAGATTGAAAGAAAAGCTTATTTGTGCAAGTGTAATGAATATGTGTACGGACTTTGGTACATAGTTCTGAAACAGCATTTATGGGTTTTCAGTAGACTTCTGGAAAATAACGGGCTTGATATCTTATAAGCAGGTAGATAAGAGCAATTTCGTAGATTTGTGTCCATGTACATGGTAAGCCATCAAACTGTTTAGCAAATCAGTAGTTTTCATTGGCCACTTTAGACACAGTCTCTGCTTTGTAGTGAAAACCAAAACAAAGTGTACCATTATAAAATTGATATTTTATTTCAAAAATGTGTTGCTTATTTATAATGTGAGTACGTCAGTGCTTTAGTGAAGTTTAGTTTCTTGTATTTTGGCAATAATACACAGTGGAATTCTTCTGTATTTGACTTTTATGTGTGACAACTCTGTCAAAAGTGGTTGGCCACATTCAGATGTCTGTAAATAACAAGGGTAGTAATATTTCTGTATAAGTAGGAAAGCTGCAGTGAGGCTAATGGTGCATGCAGTTGGAGGACAGGTATTAAAATCACTTTAAATACCAGTACCACTTTAAAATCTGGAACTGAACTCTAGCTCTGAGATAATAAATTCCTTAGTATCAGCCAAAGCTATTTAGACAGTAAATCTGCATGCAGATACGCATCCAAATTGAAAGGTCAGTATTGTTTCTTCCTCTTCCTTTGCTATAAAGCAAAGCAAGTAAGGTCCAGTCTCTCATTCTTTGCATTGTTATCTGAAAACTTAAAAATGACTTAGTGTAAAGGGACTTGGGGTAGAAAGCTAAAGGAGTTCTAGCAACATGGGAGTCTCTTCAACAGGATATTGTGTTCAAGTTCGAATATGTTGCTTGCCACTTTCAGAAGATGCACAGAATGCATGGAATCTGGAAGGTGACAAGAAAGCTGAAGTTTGCAAATGGGTGCAGCCATTGATGCTGACACAGCTGCAAGCAGTGCTGTCAAGCCAGAAAGAATATGGAAATACATGCTTTTCTTTACTGAATAGGTTTCCTCATAAAAGGCAATCAAGACCTTGCCATGTATTGTGTAGAGATTTGAAATAAAGATATGGTTAACATCAAAGAAAGTTCTCCTCTTAGGTTTGATCTTTCGATTAAGTATTATCATACTTAAGTATAGTATATTATATAGTAGTATATAGTTCTTACATTAAAAAAAGGTTTCAGTGTATTTCATAGACTCACAGTTTGAGTTGAAAGAGACCTTTTAGAGGTCTTTAGTCCAACCTCCCTGCCATAAGCAGGGAAGTCTTCAACTAGACCAGGTTTCTCAGTCCCATCCAACCTGGCTTTCAGAGACAGGACATCTGCCACCTCTCTGGGCAACCTGTTTAAGTGTCTCACTACCCTCATCGAAAAATATTTTTTCCTTACATCAAGTCTGTATTTGTGTTCTTACAAGTTTAAAACCATTAACCCTTGTCCTATCACTATAGACGTACATACTTTTTGTGCTTCTGTACATTTATAGGTCATTTTGTTGTTATCTAAGCATGTCAGCTGTCATAGGAAACATCACACATTAAATACTTTATTAGAAAAAACTGTTGGGCTGTAATCTTGAAAATGTTGTGTGTGGCTGAAAATAAGGCTTGTCGATGGTAATACACTGTAACAACTCGGAAATTGGCAGGATATTCATAGGCTCAGCTCCAGTATTCAATCTGTACTATGGAAGAAGAGCTGACTTGACTATATTCTAGGGCCTGACAGGCAGAAAATAGATCTGTGGGGGTTTGTTTGTTTGTAAGGTATATATAGAGGGTAAAGAATGTATTAGGTTGTGATCCTCATTTATGTGCTACGTATATTTTTTTTAATCTCAAACTTGGAAATTGGTTGCAATACTGAATTTCTAGTGCATTAGAATAAGAAAGCATGGACTTACTTGATTTTGCCTATTGTCTCTCAAGAAATGTTTGGAATGTCCTTGAAAAGTGTTTGCATGAGAGGACGATGAGAAAATAATTTTAAACAGTGAAGACTAAGATTTTGTTGCTGTTTTCAGCTGTCCTTTGTGGTAGTTCAGAGAAGGTAGAGCCAGGCTGTTCTCCTTACTGATAGGCAGGGATGGGATTAGAGGTAAAGGGCATATTACAACATGGAAGTCCTAATTAAGTGAAATAAAATCAATTTCTTGTGGGAGTAGACAAACAGTGGAATAGGTTGCTCAGACCAGGAGTTGGAACTGCTATTCCTACAGATACTCAAAGTTTGATTGGGCGTGACTCTGTGCACCCTTTTGTAATTGGACATGCTTTAAACAGTGGGGAAGACTAGATGATCTGCAGCGGTTGTGTACAACCTAGATTTATTGTATGATTATATGGAAAATGAATATGAAATAAGA
The DNA here is from genome assembly GCA_013400235.1 of Oriolus oriolus. NCBI lineage: Eukaryota > Metazoa > Chordata > Aves > Passeriformes > Corvidae > Oriolus > Oriolus oriolus. The sequence continues at coordinate 1,105,839 of VXBT01011977.1, read as the reverse complement.
GACTTTACTATGCTTAAAAACTACTTTGTTCACTAAACAGTTTGGGATAATATTTTGTAAAATTTGCAGATGTAAATTGCAAGTCTTAAGTGTTAGATCTGATACTGTTCTGTTGAGGAAGTTTACAAGATGTTCACTTCTTTCCTTGTGCAACTATCCATTATTTCCTAGCTTATTTAGTCAGCAGGGTACAGGAAATACTTGAGGGAGAATGGGACAATAAATAAGTAATTTTCTTTTTAGATGTAACACAAATGATACATAATTACAGATGTTAAATTGTGGAATATTATTTAGAAAAATTATGTGTATTTATGTGTACTTTACCACAAACACATAGATATATGCACTGGTTTATAAATTTCTAAATTGTTGCTAAGCGCCACTACCAGACTAGGAAAGTTGCTTTCTAGTCTAGTTAAAAAGAATATAGAACGGAGGATTGACAAATTTTATATCTTACAAAGGTAGTTTCCTTTTCTGTTGTGGTTGTCTTACTGTCTCCCTTTATCTATGTGTGCAGTGGTTTTGGTGTAATAATTTCCCTGTCTCATGAGAGTAAGTACATCTGTTTCTGTGTTGATCATAATAGCAAAGAGTAGACTAATTCTACCTCCTTTCTTTTATCAGTAGGTTTTTGTTAGAATTTCTCAGCAGAGCAGATTAGAGACATATTTCTCCTCTGAGCCTTTTAAATGTTTCAGCACTGATGCTGCTGAGGCAACTATTTTTGTTTTTTAAATTGTTTTAAATTTGAGGCCAGTGGGGCTGGCGCAGTGTTACCCACTTGTGGATCTACCAGTGTTGTTGGAGCATCTCTCCTAAAGTCTGAGAGAGATGCTCTAGCAGAGGATTTAGGACAAAATCCAATTTGTTCAAAGGCACCATGATTTTCCTGCAGTATTTCAAGATCCACAGAGAAAACTGGACTCTGAATGCAGAGGCTTGGCATAAGGATTCAGATCCCAACTGACCTCCCAGTCCAAAGCAGACAGGTTCTCTCAAGTATTTAGTAGGGAAGACTGTTGTTTCAATGCAGTAGGTCATAGCTGTTGACCTGGAAAACATTTTCCTTTTTTTGCTTCTATCACCAAAGCGAACTACAGCTAATCCTGACAAAATATGACTAGTTGAGGATGGGAACTCAATCTATCTCTAAAGTATCACTGAGAAGAAATGAACTGAAATGTTAATGTACTCAAGTGCCCTTTTATGCCGTTGTTTTTCTGTTTAGCAGAAGGAAGGTGGCACATATAGGCCATTAGAAATAACAAAGGGTAGTCTTCAGCTGTAGTTGCAATTTATATATAAAGTGTGTTATTACTGAACATTTCCATAGACTGAAGAAGGGAGTTGGCATCTAGTCTTAAATGTGAGCTGTAGTTCTTGTTAGTGCTGAATTCACTGCAAAGATTTGGTATGTTGCTTTGTTTTCATTTTGTAACTAGCACATTGACAGCCATGGCATTCTGCTGCTGCTTGTTTGTCACCGTAACTAAGACAACTTGACATACGGAGTTTGTAGGTAAACACACAGTAAAGGCACTAAGGATTTGATCCCTGGTCTTGGTATATAACTTTTTTATTGCAAAATTTAGATGACATAGAAAGGCAATGATACATGCAGTATTTTAGAGATTAGTTTTATGGTAGATCGTGATTTTCTAAATTGTCATTAGCACTGCATCTGCTTCATTCAGCCGTCATTCTCTACAACCATAGCTGTTTTTACTACCAAAGTCCTTCTGGTTTTACTTGTTGTGTTCTTTCAGTGTACTTGATTGCTGCAAAACCTTTGCTTTTTTCATGACAAATTGGAATCAAATATTAATGTCAACATTTCAAGGAAATGTCAGGCAAAGAGGACATGCAGACAGCAAGTCTGATTCTCCTTCCGCTTAAATAGTGTACTTCTTTCAGAATCAGCATGGAATTAAATTAACAGAATAGTTATCCATGATGTTTTCTTTGTAATCTTGTTTCCCTGTTTGGAAATGGGAGGTCTCAGCTGTTTTCTACTAGACCAGTCTCCTCTGTGCCAAGGTTTACTTAGGCAGGGAATCTACTGGCAGACACGGATAGTACCTTTCTGAATTTGATGTGCCATATTTAATAAACCTGTTTAGAAAAATACTTCATTTCTCTAGTGACATCCCTGTAATATGGAAATAAGAGAATGTGTTTAATTAATAATAGAGGTAATTAATAATAGAGGTATTATTTAATGTCAGTCTTTTAATAAGACAGGTTATGCTACTTGGTATTTCCTCATGAAGTAAAGCTCTGACCACAGATCCTCTGTGTTAAACAAAAAGTAGTGGCAGGTAATTCCACCCTCTTCCAGCTGTTAAAAGATCAGTTATTATTTTTTGTGTTGGAGTTTATGATAGTATGAAAAATGCAGCTGCGGATAGGCTGGATATGTTCAGCAAATTGTTATAATTAGTTGTATGTGAAAGTGTCCTTTCCTGTATACTTTAAGTATGATTCCCCCCCCCCCCCCCCATCATAGTGATTAAAATAATGGTGAAGCCTGGTCCCAAGGTGAGAAAAATATTTGGAAAAGCCTTAATGGGCTTATGTGGATTTTGGGTCAAGTCTGTGAGGAAACGTTTGTGAAATCTAGGCTTAGAAACTTGTTACACTAAAATGAAAAATGAGGTGATTTTCAACAGAATTTTTTTTTGAGAGCATAAGGCTATGGAGATTCTTACAGGAATGTAGACTGGGGTTTAGAGGTACTATAAAAAGAACATTTAATTTGATCTTCCATCATTTTAGCTCAGTTTAGGCTTTTAAAAAAGATAAGTCTCATTAAAGTTCTACAGAAAATTTCTGAACAGAAAAGACAATGTTTTTCTGTGAGAAGGAGTAGAGAGTTCTGCGTTTCTTCATCCTTAGTATAGAGCACTGCATCAGAGCTTAACTCAGAAACGAAGAGTGAAAGAAAGATTAGGAAGAGGCTGAAGTTCACAAATTGCCTTCTATTTGGAAAGATCTCAAAATAAATTGCACTGTATGCTGTACAAATGATTAACATTTGGCAACATTGGAATTAATCTCATTCTGGGGCAGGATACAGCAGATTTTTAGTGCTCAGCAATATAATTCTATTTTAAGGCAAATTGAAGACTCTCACTGTTCTTGAAGCACAGGGAAATCTCAAGAATGCAGAATGCAGTTTCCTAATTGGATACCAAAAAGGCTAATCTTCCTTTTCAGGTGGTGTGTGTGCGTGTGCGCGCACGTGTGTGGAGGTGTGTCAGTTGTAATTATGGCTGACAAGAATTTAGCCAAAGGAAAACAGTCAAGTCTTCAGTTTTAAGTCCCTCAGAAGTAAAAATGCTTCTAACGCTGCTCCTCTGTGAGTTCAGCAGGGACTTGGTGTGTCGTGTACTGAAGCCAGTGGGATTATCCTTTGTCAGTCATCCTGGCAAGGTCCGAATCTGCTAGGTTCGAGATTAAAGGCCATAAGAACCTGACATAAGACCTGAGGGACCAAGATAACAGAATACTCTTGTAGATGGGAAAGGAGGACGATGCTAGGGGTGCAGTAAGGTTGTGAAAGTAGCATGATGTAATTTCTTTGACTATTAAATAATAGTTTGTCTTGGTTGTGGTATTTTATTGTAGTAGTTCACAGAAATTTGGTATTGGCAGTTTGCAGTTAAGAACCAAGCATTGTGATAAACATAGCTTTTTAATTTTCATGTGTGGAAACTAGTCCTTTAGTAAAATCAGTGAAAGGGAGTTAACATTCAAACATTTACCTAGTCTGAAAATATTTCTGCTGATGTCCTTGAGATCTAGAGAAGCCCTAAAGGCTGAAATAAGTAAAGTGTAATTTTTAAAGAAAAGACAGTGAAAAATTTCAAGGGAAAATTCAAAAGATAATGACTAAAGGTAAAGAGTAGGTGATTAGTAAATGAAATTTGGAGACTATGATAGAGTCCATTAGTGCACGTTGTAAGATGCTGCAGCAGCAGGGATACCAGCCAATAGACTTTTTTCTTTCAACAGTTTTTAGCCTTAAATTTAGGGTAGTTATTCCTTCATCAGTTTCCAACACATGTAATGAGACTTAATTTACTTGTTCTTGGTCTTTGGTGACATTTAACTTTGTCCTGTCCTGTTTCACGTTCAGGATGTCTGTTACCAGAGGATCTATACCAGTGTTCTGGAAGCCATTTAGGAATGGGCTGCTTCTTGATCCTTGTTTTGCCCTTCTATAAGGGATGCATTGCAGAGCATCTTACAGCACCACATGCCGAAGTTGATTGGAGTTTTTTTGTATAAAGCAGGGACTTCATAGTGTAGTGCATATGAGAACATATTTCAGAATAATGCAGTCACTAAGATCTGCAAGAAATGGGTCAATTACTTTGAGTTAAATTTAGGCTGCATGTAAGAATAATTCCTTCAAGGAATTCAACACTTTGTGATGTACTTGTTCATTATTCTGTGTGAATTTATTAAAAGAACAGTGCCAGTATTTCTAAACTTCCATTTGTGCTTAAAATTCTGTGGATTCCTTTACTGATCCTTTGAGCACTTTTATATATTCTTTAAGATTCATCAGTAAAAGTTACTGCTTTAGGGTCTGGAAATAATATTCTCTTACGGAGCCCTGCATATTGAATTGTTCTTTTTTGAATAGCTGCTGTTATTCACAATGAGAATGAAGCCAGTCTTTGCTCTTAACAAAAATGACTAATGGCTTTATTTTCTTTAGAACCAATGGAAGATAGCTACTTTGGAGGAGAACTATTCTTCAGTAATTTCTCTGAGGAAGACTATTCTGATGCAGCAGATTTGACAGATAACAACATTCAGTGATTAAAAACAGTCATACAAAACCACATGGTACCAAAGTGTGGTTCTGTACATATTGCCACCTCTGCTCAATAAAGACGTTAAGAATGACATTAAGGGTAGTATCTCTATATATATTTAGGAGAGAGAGAGAGACCCTCATTTTCTTTTCCTCACTTGCTGAGCTAAGATGTGTGTAAATAAGCAGATGATGTCTGGTACATTTACGTGCCTAAGAGAAGAGCACTGTAGGAGCTGACTTAGAGAAACTTCTTTAGGACTGTTGCCAAATATTTGGATTAAAACTAGGGCTAGATGAGCTGTTCTGAGAAATGAAGGATCAGGAGGGCAAAGCAAATGTGTCACATACACAGATTTCTTGCTGTATCTGGGAATATTAATAGGGGAAGCTGAACTGGTCTGAGCCTTTTTGCTGGTGCTACCCCTGCTGTTAGTAAACCTACAGCTGCAGTTTGGAAGACAGAGGGCGGCTGCTGTTTCTTAGCTATTTTATGGTTTCTGTAGATGCACAGTAAGTAGGGTGTTTTGACTCTTTCATGTTTCTCTGTAACATATCCTGATTTTCTTGGTATTTTATGAAAATTAATATTTAATAAAATAGCTTTAATACATGTTAATGAATTAGGATGCAAAGTATCTTAGGTAGTATTTACTTCATGTGGGAATTTCCTGAATTGTTTTTTCACCACACATGGTTAGTATATCGAAACAACCTTAACTCTCCATAACAAAGGCATGGTGGGTGGAGTTGGGAAACAAAACATCTGTGGTTTCTGTAAAACTAATTTACTTTTATTTGGGATTCTTAAACTTCACTGTCAGTGGGATTCAGCCTAAACTTCTTCTCTTGTTTATCCACTTGGTATCACCATCATATATTTTATTTGAAACTGTTGCAACTCTTTTGCCTTAACTTAGCATAGCTTTTGGTACGGGAGGGAATAATTGGAATGGACAGTGTTGTCAACGTTTTTACTGTTTAATATTTGCAGATACAATAATGAAAAATGTCACAAGACAGGTGTTTCTTTAGGGATGAGGAGATTGTGGATATGCTAGAGCTAGTGTTAGAAATATTGGAACATTAGAAGGCTTTTTAAGACAGCAGCCTCTGTTGATTTATCTGAGAAATATTGTAGTGTTATGTTAATCTCCACTAGTATAAACAGAGCTTTTCTTGGAAAGAAAGCATCTGATTAGGCAAAGTTCACAATAGGTAAGTAATATAATGATATGGTGAATTTTAAACTTAAATATCACTTTAAATATAGGTTGAATGAGCACAAACCTTACCGGTTCTTGTTATAAAGCCTGGCATGTTTTTGAAAAGAAGTTGTAGTTGTGAAGTACATATCTTAAGGAGATAAATGAAAGCCTAAATTTCTTCTTAAGCACACGGGACATTTGTCTTACAAATATTTTTCTAAGAAATGAACCCTGACTTGGTTTTGTTTAAACAGACTAAGATCTGCTAGTGAAATTCCTTTGATCTGCGGAGTAACTATTTCTTTTTAGTGAGACAGCTGATCTTTTCCAAATATATCTGATGATGAAACCAAATTCAACCATATATTGCTTGCTGAAATACGTATTTTCCAAAATCATATGATATACTAATATTACTGTACTAAATCACCTTTCACCCTGGAATCTGCATGCGCTTTTTCTGTCTTGTTCTTCAGTTTGCTGAATTTGTACTTTTCTAATGTTGGCAGGAAGTGTGGGAATTTCTTTGTATCCTACAAATCAAAAGAGATGACTAAGTTAGAACGTAGTTCTTTTTTTGTTATCAACCTTATTTTCTTTTGTCTGTATACTTGTTCTATTATTGACATTAACCTGCGTGACATCTTATTTAAATTCCTTAATTGTAGATCCTAATTATCTTCTTAATATCTGTGTAGCGCTCTTAAACTGAGACCAATGATTTTAACTGCTTTCCTCTATTACGCTGAAAACTTATTTTAAACCTGTGGTTTTCCTTCCACCCCATTTTCTGTTGACACGTCTGTTCTTATTTGCTTTGCAATGACAATAACACCGTAATTCCTCTCTCATAATATTTTGTATTCCTTAATTTGTTCCATTTTGGACTGTTTTCACACTAGCGTGTTCTTTGTCTCCATGGCAGTGAGACTAAAACATTGTTCCGAGCCTTAACGTGAGAGACTTTTTTTTCTCCTCTGGTGGGAGAAACATACCAAAATTCTGTCCATGCAGCTGGCATGATATGGTAGGTCTCATGATTATATTTGTAATTAATTTTCTCCAGGCCAAAAAACAAACAAGAAAACAAAAGCAACGCCAACTAAAGTATAGTATCTGTTTTGTAACTGATTCCAGGTTTTTATCCCTGATATGCTAAAAAACCAAAAATTGTCACCTTCCTGAATGAAAATTGATGAGTAGCAGTTTTTTTTCTCCTCTTGCTGTGGTCAGATGTGTTTGAAAAAATGTTTTCCAAAAATTGCATAAGGGTCAAGGCCTTTTCAAATCCCTTCTTAGACATTCAGTAGACCTTTAAAACCTAGACTGCTACTGTCCTTGTGCCCTCTGTGTGTCCTTCACATCTTACAGGACTTATCCTGAATACGATGCAACAGTTTTTATAGCTGCATTATACAAAAAAAGGTGGGTGGAAGTGGGGAGAGAGAAGAATTTGAAAAGACCAGTTACATGAGCTCCAGTCATTTGTGGAATTGTGCAGCATTTGATACAGAAGGTGCACTACAGCACCATTCTCTCCTTGTGCACAAAACTTCATTGTATAAGCCTCTCTGGGTGTTCAAGCACCCTTGGTGGGTCTCTGCATGGAGTATTTCTTTCTTAGCTTTTATTTTTTAAGATATTAGCTGTTTATGCCAGTTTCCAGAGATCCCCTTTATACAATTCACCATTTTTTTTGTAGGTACAGACTGTAGCCTCTCAATCATATTGTTATTCTCTTTCAACATACCTAGGTAAGTTCTCTCCAGGCACACAGATGTGCTATGAGCTCTCTATATAGTCTGTAACTGTTCTGCCACCCTTGGCTGTGCTGTGGCATTATATGCAGAAGTCAGGGAGTAATTTTTGCCCTTGTTGCCCTGGGGTGGTGCATTACTGAAGTGGCGCCTGAGGAAATGGAACAGCAACAGGTGTATGAAATATCTGAACCAGTCCCATGCATGGTCTTTTACTTCACATATGTCATCTATTTTCATTTTTTTTTCTCCTATTGTCTAGCAAATGTATTTTAAGGGCTTCCTCACAAGTTGAAAAGCGTAATAGGAGGAGCGTGACCAGAACTTCCTGTATTTGAAGGGAAAAGATGGTTCATTATTTCTTTTATTCATGATGAGAGATATGGGATGCACTTTTAAAGAAACAATGTTTCAAATTTTACTGGGATTTAGAAGCTTATACTGTTTGTGCTTTGATATTAATTCCTTCCTTTTCAAAATGTTTTTCAGTATATTCTCCATATTTCTGAATATATGCTTTAGTGAGCATTTGGTATTTCTTGGCAATACTGTGCTATTCAGACTTGCTGTTAGTAACGCTGCTAGTACCAAATAGACAGCATCCACAGAAATCTTACTGAATGGGAGCTGTGCAACAGAGACACAGAGGGCTGAAAAGTGGTGGCTCCTAGCCCAGCTTCATCAATGGTGCTAGAAGCATGAGGCAAAGGAAGGGAGTGGGATGAACCTTAAATGTGGGGAGCTGAGTGCCAGAGTCACTGGAAGCAGCTATTGATTCTGATAGTGCTTTGCCAGCCTCATGAATGCAGGCCTCAGGGGTGGCATGGCCCAGGAGCTGGAGCTGCAGAGGAAGCTGACATCAGCCTCCCTGGGGCTGGCACTGAACAGCAAACCCGTGTCCTTTCACCTGTCAGTCCTGCACTCCGCTCACGGAGGCTGGGAGCCAGACAAGTAGGAAAAGAGTTTTGCAGCAAGGCTCTATCTTGCCCGCAGGTGTTTAGTTCTTTCTCTGCCAGAGGAACAGTGCTTATTTTGGGGTTTTTCTCATGTTGGTCCTTTGAGTTACTAAAATGAATGTTATTTTGACTTCCTGATTCTCAGAAGTATTGATGTGAAGGGCCACTGCCTTTATCTGTATCTGAATGCTTTGTGCACTGAACTCCTTGTGGTGGTTTTGGCTGAACTAATTATGCTTCTCGTGGGAGACTTAATCTGGAGTCAAAGCTGGCAGAAGTCACCATTTTACTAGCCTGTAAATATCTTCTGGACTTGTTTCCTTCTAATTTCCTAAGTGTAATAAATGTGGGGTTGTTTGTTTTTTAAAAAAAATTTTTTTTTTTGAAACCTGGATTCATTGAAGAAGGGTTCCTGCTCTGTGCAGTTCTTAAATGCAGCATTATGGGACACATAACAGGTATTTCAGCTGGTGAGGAAAGGGAGATGCTGTTGAGAAGAAAGTAGTAAGCCAAAAAATGTGCTAGATAAAACAGTCCCTGCCCTCCTGGAACTAGTTCTGTTCCTAGTTCTACTGCAGACCTGTAGCTATATGATGTCACATGAGGTCTGACAGATCAAGCAACCTACTGAATGCATCTGGGACAATTAGTAAAAAATGTGCTAAGGAGCACATGGTCCATCCTGGCTTCTTGCCTTCACAGATGTTCTGAGATATGCAAGATGCTGTGATAGTAAGTATGGTGCTGGGGGGTGTGATATCTGCCTTATTCTCATGTGTGCACTATCCTGCAGTTAACAGGCTGAACTAACACTCTACATTTCTACAGCAGAGTGCTCACATGGCTTATGACAGATCAGATGTCTCTGCAGGTCAGCAGAGATGAAAACCAGCATCTGATAGGCAAGTGAATATCCACGTGCTGCTGAACAGCATGTCTGCATCCTGAATGAGAATTCCAGACCGGCTCAGGTTTCAGGCTGAAGAATTATGCAGTACATAAGCATAATGTATTTTCCTGGTACAAACTTATGCTTCCTCAGTTATGGTTTATGTTTTGGGGTAGTGCTCTCATTAGATGTGTGTATCTTAGTTACTCTGTGTATGCTGTCTGTGGCCCTCATTTATTTGAGGAAACTACAGTGTTTTGGAGTGGTAGATTTCCCGTATGATGGCAGCTTTGTTGTTGTCTCATCCTTTTATTCCTGTTCTCCATGTGACCAGCAGTTTAAGGCTTCGAAGGATAATGACAGTCTCACTGACATTAGACTGAAGGCCCTGGAGCAAAATACAAGTGGGAAAAAACTTCTGCACACGTTCCAACGTTCCATGCTTTTTCCAGCACTGGAAAGAGGTTGGTGCAGAGGTGTCAGATGACAACCCTGGCCCAGTTCTTTCAGTGAGATTTAGGATACAAATACATGTTACAGAATCGCTGAGGAGGTTTGGGGCAGATGAGTCAAATCCTCTGCTATTGGTCTGGTGCAAAGACGTGAAGGGGAGGTACTTGGTGAGCTCAAGTTTGCTGCAGAAGTGAGCTTGAGGCAAGGGGAGAGCTGCGATGTGGGACAGCAGGCTCAACTGAGTTGGCTTCTTCAAGTGGAGTCTGAAAATAGTACAGCTACCAAATAGCAAAGACCTAGCCTAAAAGAGGTAAAGAGCTTTCGTGTTGGATGAGAAGCAGATGTGTGTACTTGAGATGCAGATAGAAGAATTGGACTAGAAAGCCTATTAAGAACTCCTTGAAATTAAAATGAGTGAGATGCTCAATAGGAAAACAGCTAATGGCAGTGAGGAAAAAGAATCTAAATCTAATACTGTAGGTTTTATTAGGGAGCACGTACAGCCAGAAAAACTTTTTCTTCTGAAATTGTCAAATGCAATTCCATGTCCCTCTGCATACTGAAGTATGTAGCTCTTCTTTGTTGTTCTTTGCTAAAACAACCCAACCGCTCTTAAAGAATAGGAAGGCCAGCAGTAAAATGTATTTTTTGTACTATGGTAAGTCGTATAAAACCTGAGTGGAATTTTGTATGGGCAGAATTAAGTATGCCCTTCAATAATGTTCAGGAAATCTTGTCTTTCCTGCTTTGGTAACTGAAGTATTGTTTCTTGAAAAGTTATAAATGAAGCTTGACATTGTGCAGTTGCCTATTAGACTTCTTCTAAAACTGGTGGTTTGTAAGTCACGTAACTGACAATATCCCTGTGTTGTAGCAGTGAAACTGTATTTCAGTAAAATATAAGTTCAGAAAACTGCTTCAATTTTAGTGGATTCTTTTTTACAAATCAGCTTTGATTTTAATATATTAGTTTTTATTGTACAGAGCCATACTAGAGCTAGAATGCTGAATACAAATCAAGGGCTGAGTTTTCTTAATCCAGTTTTTCAGGTCAGCCTTGGTCTGAAAATACTTGTGAGGAAACTTCATTCCTTGCCCATGGACACCTGCTGTTCTCTGAATCACTCATCTTACCTACCATGTATTACTATGTTCTTTAGAATATAGATTTCTGTTCAAGTGATGGGAGCATCTACAGAAAACATAGTAGAGGAGAGATCAGTTAAATAATGTAACAAATGTGCTACAGAGGAAAGAAGAGTAATAGAATCATAGGTTCTATGTCTATTGAAAGACAAAAACTTCTGCTGCATAACTACGTTGCCATGTATGGGTTAGGTTCTTTGATTTTTTTTTTGCCATTGAGCTTTTTTCTCTTTTGCCATACTTAAATGTGTATTTTAAAACTTATGTAATAACTCCTTTTTAAGACTGAGAGAGTACATTTAGAAGATTATTGAAGTCCAAAAAGAAGAAATAAAAGTGTTCAACTCAGAACATGGGTTTTTTTCTTCTATTTTAAAATATATTTTCTTATTAAGCTTCTGTTTTCATTCTTTTTGTAGGGTTGTCAGATTTTCAGATAACATAGTTTTTTGGTTTTTTTTTACAGTAAGACCTTTTCAGGAAAAAAATTACTAGTCTCAAAGGGCATAAATAATTGTAGCATGAGCTTAAGTTCTTAGAAATACTTCATCACTATGGCCCCAAATGAGCATAATGCTTAAACATGCATAATTTTAAGGCATGGATATTAAACTCATTGAAATCCATCATCCATGGGTATTAGAAGTGCTTTGTGTCTTTCAAAGAGGCACTTGAAAGAAACACTGACATTTCACATAGTTTCAAGTAGAGCAGTAAGGATGAATTTTCTGTTTAAAATGTGTGAATACCTTTAGCTGGAAAATGTTGAAAAAGTGGTACGGTTACTGTTTCAAATCTGTGACTTTATTCTGTGTACTTTCACAACTTGCCCTTTAACAAGCTCAGGACAAAGGCAAGGAAACCCCTGAAGAAATTTGGAAGACAGGGGCTCTGTCCTGAGATCCTAAGACATTGCCTTTTGCATTTATAGGTTGTTAAAGTATACTTTACCTGGAGGTGCTGGGATGCTACCCAGCCTTCGCTGTAAACTGTGTATTCCTTCATTCTGTTTTTATATTAAAATTTTGAAAATGAGGCTTTGTACATCATATAATGATTTTGATTATGTTCTGCAGAGGATACTGAACATTATTGTAATCAAACTTACTGACTGAAGATCAGGAAGGGTCTGAATGTAACAGGAAGCCAGGTTCTTATGCAGAAGGTTAAACAGCTTTAGGAATATATGTAAAATTGTGAAGCTGTAATTTATTGAAGCAATTTCTTTACTTAATCTGACGATTGATTAACAATTTTGATTGTTTGTGGAGACACGTAGGGTTTTTTTTAACATATCCAATAGTGGATTTTATCTAAGTAATAGCTGATTTGAAAAAATAATTCTTTAGTAAAATCAGTGTAGGTATGTGTAGTTTATGGGTATTTATATTTTGGATTTAAGGTAAAAAATTCCACACAAACCATAATCCATTCAAATCATAGTACAATTAAAAAGAACAAAACCACAGACACAACCTACAAAGACAGTAGAGAGGTAGGCATACTGGGGAGAAGAATAGAGAACAAAATAATGTTGTGTTGTGTATAGATCCATAGTGCTGCTTCTTCCTGAATGCCTTGCACAATTCTAGTTACCAAGAAAATAGACTTGGAAAAGATTCATAGAAGGGTAACAAGAAAGGTACGGAGTTGCTTTGTAGACAGAAGTAAGTCAGCAAGACTTCTAGCAATGCCTGAGGGATATTATATTTGGGATCTGTGAAGTTGTCTGCCGTATAGAGATGAACAAGAATTGATTTATCTTCTGGATGGTTCGAGGCCAAAACGTAATTTATGCAAGCCCCACTTGTACATTCTTCCTTAAGCAAAATGCAGGATGCTTTGCCTTAGAAAGGGGTATTTGTCACACTCAGGATAACTTCTCTTTTGTTTTAATAGCTTTATGTTCTAGGTGTTCTAATTTTTCACCATTTTAATAACAACAGCCCTATTTTCATTGTAGATGAACATTGTTGATTTAGTAGAAATGGAAAGAGAATCTACCACTTTGAATTTTTTTTCAAGAATTTTACATTTTACCATGTGGTGTGATTCATGGAACAGCATTGCCTTACAGCTGGTTCAAACCTGTTCAGAGCACCACTGTAAGAATGTCATCATAGTGACTATTGGAAGGAATATTTGAAAGATACTATCATAATTGTAATTTCTGCTTATTTCTTGTGTGATTAAAAAAATTTTGATATACCTGTGTGTATTTTATTACTTCAAAAATATAGTAATTAAGAAGACAAATCACATATACTGGTTTGTAGATTGTTAATCTGTGCAGCACCAGAGTAAAGGTAAGTATTGGTACAGAAATATGATTCTATTTTGCACTTCCAGATTCTGCTCATTTCTTTCTTTCTCTTTCAAAGCACACATTTTCATAACAAAATTTTTACTGTTGAAACATAATCAGTCAAATATGGTTTAGGCTTCAACCACTTTTTTTTTTTTTTTTTTCTTTTGGGGTAAAATCCCAATGGGTGTTCTGTACCTGCTAAGACATATTTGGTGCTTGATCATTTTTAACTTCTAACTGTGTGGCTTTGACAATTGTATGAGATTCACATCTTCTCAGTAGTTAAATTTTGTATAAATTGAGGATTTTTTACAGTGATCTTTTAACATGTGGAATGGAACTCCTGGATTTGACAGTACACCCACTGCATTTTATTAAGTTTAATTTATGCAAACTTTAAAATGTTCATTACAGTCTTTTAAATATTTTTTTTCTAGAGAATAGTTAGTTAGATTAAGACATAATAATAGATAATTCCAGCCATTTTTCTGTGCCACCTGTTATCTGAGATGTGCATATCAATCTGTTGTCTTGGCTATGAATTTGTAATTTATTACCAAATTTCTCATGATCTTGAAAGCAATTTATTTACTTCAAGTTTTTCCTTCTTGGAATTGAAGCCTAATACAGCTGATTACATAATTAGGAAGATATTTTATGTTTATGAGGATGATTTGTAGAAAATAGGACTCATTAGACTGACTTAATGAAAGATCTTGCTAATGCAGTTAAAACTACATAGCAAATTACTCTTCTAAAATTCACATATTCTTTAAAATATCTGTATTTTATTGATGATAACTTTGAAGCTTTACTTTTGAAAAATCGTGCATTGAAAATGTAATTAAGTTTTTCAATACTTTAGAAGTTAAAGTACAGGAAAACTACTGTAACATTTTAAAAACAGTGTTAGAGACATTACCTATGTGAGTACTGTAAGGAAGACATTTTCCATTTTAAATGCTAGTAAGTACCATTTTTGAATACCATTTTTACTTTATGAGTGATACAAATGGCCTCTGAATTATACTGTTTTATTCTGTATGAGTAATTTGTCCCATTATGATAACTATAATCTTTTTCTCTCCTTTTTTATTTTATTTTGCTGCTTGCCTTTTCTAGGAAGTAGAGGTTGGTATGCTTCTTCTGTCTTTTATGATACTGTAAGCTTTTCATGTATTCCTTATGTTTTACTAAATTTAGGTTGTTTCTCCCCCTCCAGGATGATTATTTTCGTACATGGAGTCCGGGTAAACCATTTGATCAAGGTAAGAGTCTACTCCTAGTTAATTGTGTGGGACCAAATTTAAGTAATTAGATTTGTGCTCCTGTTCTAGAATACTTGAAGAATTCTGTTAATTTGTGTGATTTTCTCTGTCTTCAAATAATTGGTTTAAAGAGGACCAGAAATTCAGCCTAATCAGCATTTTGTGTCTGTGATTTTTGCAAACATTTATTGATTAGAAAAAGAGACCGGGAGCATTAGAAACCTCCAAAGTAGCTTAAAGTTTCCCTTGGATAAACATGAGGTTTGGAAGATTTTGTTTTATTTATATATTTAAGTTAAGAACTAACGTGTTTTCAGTAGGACATCTGACAAAAAACAGGCACGGAATCTAATATTTATATTTTGCAGTCAAGAAAAAAATTATTAAGATTTTGAATGTCTCTTTATATCCATCGGATAAAAGATGATGTAGAAAACAATTTTGGGAGTCTGTGTCATGTTCAAGTGATCTATCTTGAGGCAAAATGCAGCTGGAGCTTTGGGAATGCTGCAGCACAGCAGTTGTAGGCTGAGAATAATATGGGCAAATGTTCCCATTACACATTCCCTCCCCAGGCACTGGAACTTAATATTTACTGTCAATATAATTGCCTTCATGTATGTTGTTTCAGAGTTCATTGCTGCCCTTTTAAAACTGCTGAGAATCTTGATACTTTTTTTAATTGCCATGAGAAATGCTTCAGGGACTTTGTCTTTTCTGATAGTACCAGTGGCACAAATGCAGTGAAGAAACAGTGCAGGGGCTTGTAAACAAGAGACCAAGATAAAAATATGTTGCGAAAGGTAGTGTTTATTCAATTTAAAAAACTTTCTCCTCAGTGGATGCTGACTTGTAAGGGATATTATTTTCTTGTAGTATTTGCTGTGGTTCAAGATATTGGTAGTTGTGCATATTAGAAAAAAATTAGTTTAAGCCTTCCAGTCCCTAAAGGGGCCTGCATGAAAGCTGGTGAGAAGGGACTTTCTACAAGGACATGTGATATGACAAGAGGCGATAGCCCTAAGCAGGAGGAAGCTAGGTTTAAATTGGATATTACGAAGAAATTCCTTTGTCTAAGATGGGGTGAGGCACTGGAAAAAGTTGCCCAGAGAGATTATGAAGTTCCCATCCCTGGAGGTGTTGAAGACTGGATGGGGCTCTGAGTAACATGGTCTAGTGGAAGGTTCACTGCCAGCAGTGAACAGGGCCACTGGAATGATGATTTTTAAGCTGTCTTCCAAACTTAACTATTTTACAATTCTGTGAATAGTGTTTTAATTCATTTTTTCATAATTTGGTGTATTTTGAAGGGCCTTCTTGTGTTAATGTATTGGAAGTATGTCAGAATTGCCTATGTAGACAGATCTATGTCATTCTGTTTGTATTAATAAGAGTGGCTATATGGAAATACATGTCCAAGCGTTCTAGGAGGGTAGCCCTTACTATGAAAATGTATAATGGTATTTATTCCTGGGCTGCAAAATCTGTTTTAAAAAATGGAAAAATGCTATGATTTGCATTGCCATCCACCAGCACCATTTCTTAAAGAAACATCTGACATTTGTCCAAAAAAAAGAACTTGTTCCCGCTGAACTCGTTTGCTTATATCCTTACAAGATAGAAAAACATATTTAAATGTTTTGACTATATGTTTTATGTGTGTATTTGTATGTATATACCCCTAAATGTTTATGTATTTCTATAAATATCGCAACGTAACTTGTTAATAAACAATTATGTGGGGCAGGTATTTTTGTTGGAATAAATCTGAGTGTTCTGCTATCATATTTAGTTACTGCTAAAAGGCAGGTTTTGCTCTTTCAGTGGTTTTAGAAATAAGCAAGTAGGATGTTCTGTGTTTAGGACTATTCCAAGTTGGCTGCCTTAGTAGCTTTAATTTAGGTTTTATCAGTGCTTACTCAGATTAATGTCCCCATACACACACAGTATTTTCTGGCACGTTTTCTCCATACACCACTTTTACATTAGAAGAAAATATACAGGATACTTCTGATACATTTTATTTTTAGACTACGGATGGTAGCAGAGCTGGGAGAGTGTAACCATTGAATGCAATCGCATACACAAAGACACTGGTGTAATTTTTTAAAGTGGAAAGGATGTTTTCTTTTGCTCAATAGAAATACCTTGGAGGAAAAGTGGAGTATATTCATTTAATTGAAAAAATGCAGAATGACATTTCTGTGGAGGTTGAACGCCCTGGAGGTATAGTTGGTTTGTAGATGTATTTATAACATTTCTTTTAGACCATTCCATTGAATTATTTTTGGCTTTTGTAGTATCAGGTTATATTAGATGTGTGTTTACAGCAGGAATACTGTAGATAACAGTTGTACAACAAAACAAGATTTTGAAACTATTTCACTTAGTTTAACGTTTGCCTTTTAGCTCTGTGTATTTCGTCTTCCTAGTTCTGTAATAATTTGGGTAACTAAGGATATCCAAATATATGCAAACACATCTCTGTAACTTGCGAATACATTTCTGTACTGTGAACTAAAATTAAAATTTAGAGTCATATTCAGTAAAACAATTTGATTCACTCATTTGCAAGCCCTGGGAAGTCATAAGGGATTTTAATGAAGATCCATTCACTGAAGATTGAAAACAGACATGTAGATTTAACTTTGCTGTGTTTGATATGTGCTCTCATGATCTAATTTTTATAGCAGAACTATTGATGTTTTTAAACTAGAAATATATATCCATCACTTTCAAGATAAGTTGCAGTGCTTTGCAGTTAAAATGCATCACATAGGGCTTAAAAATGTTGTCTCAGATATAGAAATAATGGTGTCCTTGTAGGAGGACACTGTGAATTTCAAAAAGAGCAGAACTGAAAAGCTTTAAAAAATATTTCATGCTTATTTACTATTAAGACTAAACTATATTTAATCTGGTGAATAGTTTCCACTTTCAGGTATTTAGGTGTGTTTAGGAATCGTGCTCACTAATGAAGTACACTAAATCCTATGTTAAACAGCTTCCTGCTGCTTTATGATGCTTTCAGCTAGCCCTTGCCTGGGAAGATCTCTTGTAGATGTCTGAGGAACTCTTAATTGGTGCTTTTTCTTAATTATATGATGCTGTGTTTAAATGATTCTTTTATTATTTCTCTTTTATAAGCTTATCTACTGTGGTAACACCACAAAAGTGCCTTGTCCTATGCAATTCACAGACTTGGCTCCTGACTCAGGTTCACTGGATAATACACATCTGTTTCTCTAGTTACAGCTTACAAATTGTTTCAGTATTTATTTTTGTGGGATCATCGAATGCATTCTAAATTTTATAGCTATTTTCAAAAGAGGCTGTGGATAGGATTTTTGAGGCTACACTGAGCCCTTAATAAGAGATTTTGCTTGCCTTAAGTATCAGTCTAAGCTCTTATTCCTGCTCTACTGACACCTTTGCTTTATGCCCTGATGTTAGGTCTAGAGTCACCATATAGTGGATTATTATAAGGTAAAGTAAAAAGTGGGTTTTTTGTTTGTTTGTTTTTAACATGGCCAAATCCTGGATTCAGGTGGCTGTTCAGACCCACAAATAATTATGTCAGAAAAGTGGAAATGTGGCGCAGGGTGACGGTGACTGGCTGGAGGTACAGCACCAGAGCTTCTTGAGCTGGCAGTGTTCTGAGCAAAGGGTGTGTGGAACTGTTCCCCTGCAGTTACAAACCTGCTAGAATTTAGTCCTGCAAATCTCTCACTTTAGAAGTCCAGCATCTCTCTACTGTGCTGGGATGTCCCAGAGAATGGTCTAGTCCATGAGGACTGCGTACCTGAAAATATTTTAATGTGTGCTAGGACTGCTGCTCCTTTATAGGCTCACTTAAAGGCCTAATTTGCTTATGTTTGCTGCATAAAATTAAGTAAGAAGGCATGTAAAACAGCTCATAGAGGTAGGTATTAAGAATATGAAATTGGAAATCACATTACTGTTTAACGGTGAGGGAAAAATAAATAGTTTAATAAATCCCTTTAAAAGAAACAAACAATAAGTGAAGAGTGTAAAGAAGAAGAAGAAAAAAAAAGGCTGTACATAGTTTTACTTGAACAGTAGAATGAAACTTGAAATATTAAAAGTTGCCTTTTTGACCTATTTAACTTGTTTTTAAAAACCTGTTAATCTGTAAAATTACAAATACTAAGAATGTTAAGGCGTGCTCTTTACAGAATGTATTTTATGTGGAGGTTATCATTCAGTTTTACCACAAGTACATTTCCTGGTCAATTTTGTTATTCCAGACTTCTTCAAAATGCAGATATATTTATATTTCTGATGTATTAGATACTTCATAGGAATAGTCTACTGGATTTTTGTTTACTTGGTTTAAAAAAATTTAAAAAGCTGAAGTTGATTACAGTAAAATGAAATTATGATTGAAATTCCCTCTGTAACTTAAGAATACATAATGAAATACAGAAATTAGAGTTTTCCAAGAGACAAAAATAGAATCATTAAGTTTGGAAAAACCTCTAAGACCATTGAGTCCAGCCTTTAATCCAGCACTTCCAAGCCCACCACTAAACCACATTGCTGAGTGCCACATCTACGTATCTTTAACTACCTCCAGGGACAGTGGCTCAACCACTTCCCTGGGCAGCTTCTTCCAATGCTTGGCAACCCATTCAGGGAAGAATTTTTTTCCTACTTTCCAATCTGAAACTTCTGTGGTGCAACTTGAGGCCATTTCCTTTTTTATCGTATCACTTGTTAGCTGGAAGAGAAGACCAGTTCCCACCGCAATGCGGTCTCCTTTCAGAGAGCTGTAGAGGGTTATAAGGTCTCCCCTGAGCTTCCTTTTCTCCAGGCTAAACAACCCCAGCTCCCTCAGATGTTCCTCATCAGATTTGTGCTCCAGACCCTTCCCCAGCTCTGTTGCCCTTCTCTGGACACGCTCCAGCTCCTCAATGTCTTCCTTGTAGAGAGGGGCTCAAAACTGAGCACGGGATTTGAGGCACGGCTTCACCAGCGCTGTATCTTTTAGCATGTTGTTTTGCATGAATAATCATCTTGGCATGTGAGATAAGAGGTGGGAGAATTTTCAGGAAGATGCATTTCTGCTCTTACAGGTCTGCAGATGTTTCTTTGCCCTCGTTGCCCAATTTGAAGAACCCAGAAGTCAGTTCTGACACAGCCAGCTTGTCTAAATTACAATTTAGTATATTTAGGAAAGGATAATACAATGGTTAATGGTTTGCTAGTGATATATCACTATTGTGAATGTTGAAGTAGTCTTAAGGTGTTATTTTGTTTTCTGCCAAATCAAGAAAGTGAACATTTTGATTTAAAAATAAAAACCAAAAGTGCTTCACTAAAGCTGCTAAAAGCTTAAGAAGGATGCCAGTGAAGTATGCACTGGCATTTCTACTTGTCGTAGCAGGTTTGGATATCTTCACAGAATATTTGAGAGTTTCTTATTATATATAGAAGAAACTCAATATAATTGTCTTAATTTTGTTGTCACTTACACCAGTCTGAGCTCAAAATAACTATGTTCTTCGGCAGTTTAAATAAATAGGATCATTTCTGAATTGTCACAGATCATGATAATGGGGGCATTTCACTCTGACTATGTGGAGTTTCTCATTTACCTCTCTTTTTGAGCTATGGGTAGCCTATTCTCTTCTAAACTTTCAAGGAATACCCAAAAGAGAAAACACAAAATAACAGGAATGTTTTTGAAGCAGAGATCACAAATATTTGTGAGGGGGGGAATTTCTTACAATTTAGTCACTGCACAAGTGGCTTAAAAAAGTGTGGCTCAGTGAAGATGATTGTTTTAAGGGGAGTGGAGAAAGAATGAGTGAAGTATTTGAAATTTTGAAAAAGAGATCAAGCTTTAGTGGGTTTGTTCCCAAGGAAGAACAGAGACTGGCAGATGTAATTTGATTTTTTTAGCATTAATTTTAACTTACATTATCAGTTCATAGAATACCAGGTACCATGTTATGAATCAGTATAACTGCATTTTTATGTCCTTTTTAGAAAAACTTTAATTGTAGCAGTGAGCAAAAAGGAAATATGCAGTACTTTGTGTCAGATGGTTATAACTTAGTATTAGACGTTTCTTGGTTCAGTATTAGATATTTCTTGGAACTTTTGTGTAGCATAACTACAACCATTGCAGGACAGCTAGAGATTTGGTGCTAACGTGCCATAGCTTAATAATATAGTACCTTAGGAACAATGGTGCCTTTTTACAGAAGCCTGATAAAGACACTTTACACAATTGTCCCTGAGTCATCAGTATGGAGACTTCTGAGCACTCATTAGAGTAGAATTTCTTGGGTAGAAGCTACCTCCATACACACAGCCACCTTAATTATTGAAGCACTTGCTCACAAGTTAAAAACCGGACTAGACAACCAATGATGTTCAGGGATTTGAATCTAAACTTTTAATTACTTCTTTGGCCACCGACAGAAAAACCTGCTCTCTAGCCTTCTTACTGAAGTTGTAAATTCATGTGTCCAGATGGAGCTAGTGTTCAGGAAGATTCCTCTTGTGAGCATCCAGCTGTAGTTACCCATTCTGTTTTTATGCTATGTAGTGAATCTTACATGGCAAATACAGTCCCTGGGAAAAGGAAAAAAAAGAGAGAGATTCTTCTTTTTCAGAACATCCCCATCAAGTTACTGAGGAAAATTTCTTGTTTATTCTCTCATTTTTAATTTATAAATTTCAGATTGCTAGCTGCACAGTGATTTGTTTTCTTGTTGAAGTTAAAAGGTGTTTATTCTCAGTAGATATATTGCATAGTAAGATGGGGTTTTCTTGTTCGGAGTCTACAGTAGTGTGGATTCAAATCATCTGTGACTGAGGAGGGCCTGTATGTGCACATGCAAATTTTGAATGCTGATCACGGTACAATTTAGGCAAAAGATAACGATTACCACTATTAATTTGAATTAAACATTTATTTGGATTCTGTGTTAGCTGACAATAGCAACTGAGTGCTTATGTGCTCTGCCTTGCTCTCCTCCCTGCTGTACTGGAAATTGTGGTGCTGGCATTCTGCGATTATCTAGACCCACAACACTTTCCACAGAGAAATCCTGCTATAGCAGGTGAGAAATTGTCATCTTCCAAAATGGAGAAGTAGAGGTACTGATGGTCTTTAGGCGCCTTCAGGAACTGTGTGGTTAATCACAGGAAGCATTATGAGTCATTCCCTTCTACGACTGTCTGCCTTGGGTTATAACCCAGTCATTTGACCTGATTATTAATATTTTAGTTAAAAATTTCAGATAATATAAGGTTTTTTTCTCCCTCCATTGTCAACTACGAAAACTTTGTAGGCAAAGAAGTCAAGTCTTGCCTTTTAAAGTAGAGGAATTAAACGACTCATGGGATGCACAAAGCATAGCTGAAGTTTTGGTAAGTGGAAATAAAATACTTACTTGCTTCTTTTGCCCATCAGAAACAATTCAGAAATCTGGAAGAAGGAAATAGACTTTATGTCTGAAAACTTTGTCCTTAACCTTTTTTCACCCTTCATTTTACTGGGAGTGGAAAGTGAGGAACATGTTAGAATGCACTCAAAAGATTGTGGAATAATGATAGTTTACTGTGGTTTCTGTCACAGTGCTCCTGTTCAGAGTATTCCTATGTTATGACTTGCCAGTCTTTGTTTCCTATTATATTTCCTATAAAAGTGATGTTCTGACTAATGTCAGTTTTCCGGGGTGCTAGCTGTAAATTAACTTACAGAAGGGATGATGGGAAGCTTTTCTTAATTGCTTTTCCAAATTTGAATTATAAATAAATAGATCCATTAGTAATAATTGAATCAAGTTTTCGAATATTAATTGCTTCCTTAGCATGTGAGAAGAACAAATACATAGTAATCTATAAAAGTCACCAGAGGTTCTTAATTGTGTTTCGTAATTTTTCAGTAGAGCAACTTACTTGCCACTTAGAATGTAAGTTCTTAGAGAAGTAGTAGATGTTAAAAAGCATTTTATACTTTTGAAATGCTTTTTTGTGGCAGCAATATTTTTCTTCGTGTTGAAATTTAGTTAACATGACATTTCATGGTATTGTAGCATGATATATGGACAAATGTATAGTAGGCATGTAGACAAGCTATAGCAAACTACACTTTCCTGAATATTGGAAGCTGTGTAAAGCTGAAAATTATCAAGTTGTTAAAGCTAAGATCAGCATCTTTAGAAGTTGGTTGTATGTGACCTTTGAGGAAGTCAGCTGATACAGTGATAAAGAGATGATTTCTGACAAGACTTACGTAAATATATTTCTTATACCTAGAGTCTCCTCACCGTAGCGCAGACCTTCACCTGTTTTCAATAGCAGTGTAATTGTGCTGTACAATTGATGTTTTCACTTCAGTTATGGGGGGAAAAAGGCCTCTAATTTTCATAAATGTGATGATATTTTAGTAAATGTTAATGGGATAAAAATTTGGATTGATACCTGTTTCATGTTGAAGACAATAGCTGCGAGGAATACATTCATCCCACTGGGGGATTTTGACATTTGTGATGATTTTGGTGTGAACATTGTACTGTTTCAAAGCTGCTTGTTTTAGCAGAAATGGAAGGAAACATGTGGTGTTTTCTGGGCAAGTCTGCATACTCTGCGTGAGATGAGGGAATGCCAGGAAGGTTTTGTTAGGGATAGCTAGAAGGTGCAGTGAAGTAAAGACTTAGTGCCATGTATTTCTTGATATAAATGAGTTACATGCTTAGCGGAAATCTATGGTGCTTTTCCTGGAATAAATTTATGCATCTTCATAGTAGTTTAAGATATTTAGGTTGACTCCTTGTAGAGACCAGACGCATAGTCAGCTATGTCCCTGCATTGTAAGGGTAGTTCAGTTCTTCTCCAGCACGAAGAACTTCAGACCCCGTTTTTGAACAATGTTTTTCTTGTGGTTTAGTCTTTATTTCCCATGAAAATTGTCCCTTTGTCAGTTTCAAGTATCAAATAAAACAGCCTTAACAAAAAGGCATTTCCATGCTTTTGGAAATACCTAAATTTTTTAGGTCCTTTCAAAGCTCTCAAAATCACTAATGCAGTCTGATGTGGATGCTATGTACTTCATAGTATAGGGTTGACTAGAGCATCTGATGTTCAAAGAAAAAAAAGAGGAAGACTTATAATGGTTTTCACAGTTTCTAGCAACATTTCTTTTTGTGTTCTTCCTTAATTTATCCTCTGGCATGTTGTTAGTCCAGGCAGACATTGACCCTTCAGTTAGTTAACTTTTTCACAGTCCAGAAACATGCATTTTTGTTTCAGTTATTTATCTGGTCTGTCCCTTGCTGTTGAAAAAAAATGTTTGCAAGGATATACATCCTTCTCTTGACTTCTGCATCAGTAAAACTGGTTCAGTAACTAAGAAAGTTTCACCAAGAAATACTGGGAAAAGAGAGGCCATGTGTCACATATAAGGTGAGGATAAAACACTTCTACAGGGAGCTCATAGCTGACAGAGAACAAGTTCAGCCGGTCATGGAGTGATAATGTGAGTTATCACAATGGCAAGACCGTGAGTGTTGAACATGCTTTTGAATATAGAAATGGTCTTGGGATTTTGGCACCCATGGCTCTGCTGGCTTCCTCATCTTGCATCCATAGTAGCCCCTACACAGTCCCATAGCCATCCTTGCTTTATAGTGAGAATGTGCCTCACCTGAGGTGATCAAGGGTTACATACAGGGCGTTACAACCACTGAGTCCGCAAATACCAAAAGATTATGTTGGTTCTGTAAGAACTGATGATGTGTCCTGGTTTCCATTTGATACCCACCTTCATGTTGTCATCAAGACAAAATGGGAAATTAGCATCTCTTGCTTGTAAAGCTGGATTCTGCCTGTAGCATTTTGCCAAAATGTAACATATTGCCAAAAACATATTTTATGGCTAGCTAAATTTGATTGAAGTGTCAAAACACACCTTCAGATTCCCAAGAACTTCTAGAAATGAAGTAACCATTTCAGTGGGAATGATTACATGATCTCCCCTATTCATCCTTTTCCTGAAACCTGTTTTCTACTTGATACTAAACTCAGCATCCTTATATGATTCCAGATGTCTCTTACTCGTGTTTTTTATTTCATGAACCTATTCCATTTTATGAAAGAGTTATGTGAAGGTAGGCCATATTCCAGTATTGCTGCGTCAGCGTCTCCATCAGGGAGCATTCTTGGACCAGCACCTTAAATGATTATCTGTTCATGCTTAATAGGGACTGGCATTACATTCTGCCTGACTTTAATCAGAGAAAGTATTTGAAATGGAATGTAAAATCTAAAGAAAATTGGAGAAAGGTATGCTCTCCTTAATTTTGACTCCAACTCTCTTACACTAGTTCAGTCATTTTTTTTTTTTTGCATTTGCTTCCCATTTGTATAGAGTTGTTGTAATCAGATTTATTCCAAATTATTTATGGTGGTTTAAAGGCTAGTTTGCTGTAAAAGTAAAAATGTGTGGAAGAAGAATACATCTTTTCATATGTCTTTTGCTGCAATTAACAAAATACTTCTTTTCTGTCTGCATTGAATTATTATTATAGTAATGATTCAATCGCTTTTCTGCTTTGTTTGATAAAATGATGTACTTGTTTGGCACAGCTGAATGTATTAAAGAAGAAAACTGAAAAAGTCACTACTCAGACTATATTTAATCACACTTAGCACTACAACATCATGCATCAAAATTGCAACTAATGATCAGCTCAGTTCTTGTTTTCTGGGTACATGCAGGGTTAGCAGGCTTAGGTTAATATCATCTGTCAAATAGATGTGGTTATATCAGGTCAAATAGAAATGTGGCTGAAAGATTACTTTTGATTGTGAAGAGCAGAAGAAACATAAATTTTCTTTCAGAAAATATATATGCAAATGTGTGCTCTCAGACACATAGTGTCATTGTTGGGAATGTCCTATGCAGGAACAAGAGGTGGACTTGATGGTCCTTGTGGGTCCCTTCCAACTCAGAATATTCTGGGATTCTGTGGTATTTTATAAGCAGATGCAAGAAATGAGAAAAGAGCATTTCTGAAATACAACTGAGTACTGGACAGTAATATGCTAATGTGAAGAAGTACACAGGAGAATTGAATTCCAGTTGTTCATAGCTTTCTTGATTAAAAATAGGATACCAATAGGGGTAAAAAAATTAGTTTTGGAATACTTAGATTACCTGAAAGGACACTGTGGAGATCCGAGAAGGGAGAAGTTGATTGTTCTTTTGAGAGCTTAAATTGGCCGATGCTTTTCTATATTATAGCCACGTAGGCATGACAAAAAATGCAAAAGTTAGTAGTAAGCAACAAACTGCATTATTTGGCTCTTCCAGTATTATAGCCAGAAATCACTCTTTGTAGTTGCAATTGTTCTTCAGAAATAAGTATGGGTAATGACTAAAGGACGAGCTAAAAAACCAAACCAAAACCAAAACAATAAACAAACCACAAAGCAGAAACAGAAGCCTAGAAGGAGGTAGAATTTGTGTTTAAAGATGGAGTCAGACAAATCGCTCACCTGCATATTTTAGTTAACTTTTACTAAAATCCCATCTGAGTAATAATCGCTCAGTAAATTCAGTATCATTGTTCACCACTTAATATTGAGTAGGAAGAACCCGGCTGTGTCTTAGTAAACACTTAAGGGAAACTGCTTTCAAGGTGGAAATACCAATATTTGGGGATTACAGTCAGAGAGTGGCAAGGAGTACTTTCTTACCTACACACCACCTGTATTTTTTCCTGGTTCCTTTCAGTCCAGCACTTCACAAGCAGCAGGCCAACTCCCTCCACATACTGGGTGGGTTTTATGTGTGGTGTTTCTTACCTTAATTGCATATTCTAGATAACTGTTAACAGTTTTCTAAAACTATTTTCAGCTTTAGATCCGGCTAAAGATCCATGTTTGAAGATGAAATGTAGTCGCCATAAAGTCTGTGTTGCACAGGATCAACAAACTGCTGTTTGCATTAGCCACCGAAGGCTTACGCACAGGTAAATACTTCAAAAGTTAATCCTATAGACATTTTTGTAGTGCTCATGACTGACTTGTAAACCATAAATCCATTATAGTTAGTTTAGTTACTTAACAACATATGAGCAGAGTAGAAGTGGATTTTAGAAGTCATTATGTATGCATAATTTGATTATAATGTTTACTATTTGAATTTTTTGAACTAGAAGGTATACATATTTAAATATTGCATGCTGCTGGTACAAATACATTTGGGGAAATACCCACTGTGCCAGTACCAAATGAATAAAATTATTGTGACAGTATCCTACTGCTGTACGTTACTTTGACATCTTCACTTCTTATATCAAGCTGGAGAACTCAAAACTGCCTGTTAAAGTGTAGGTAAAGCCTGATACAGTGTAAGTTTTTTGAGATTGGTGGGGTTTTTTCCCCGTCTTCTTCTTCTCTTCTGTGCATTCTGATTTTCTTTGCATGCTGAACTGGTTAAATGTAAGGAGAAAATATGTGATAAATTCATGTACTTTTGTGGCTTTTTCTGAGGCAGAAATGTGAATTAGGACCTGAACCATACACGTGGTTGAATCATGACTGTTGTGTGCTAAGAAGATGGAGTCAAAATGCATTTTTGACTTGAGATTGTTCATTTTTTTTCACACTTCATTGTGGGAAACAGGACACAGTAGAATGGCTAAATTTCAATAAATTGATTTAAATAAGTGTCTGTTAAAGTGCTTTGCTCAGTAGGGGTTGAAAAGAGCTGAGGAAAATGAGACTTCCTTGTGTGTTGGAAGAGGATCATTTCAAGTACAGTTTTATGAATGACATAAGGAATGTTCTTCTGAGTGTCTAGTTATGTTAAATACATCCATCTGGAGCTTTTCAAACAAGCAAGATAGTACACAGTGAAAGGAAAAGTTTAAACTGTTCTCGCTCTGCAGCTGCACTTTACTAACAAAAAAACTCAAAAGTATTTGTAGAGTTACACTGTTTCTATTAAACGATCTCAGTGTAGACCTAGACATTTTAGTTTGATAAGGTACTATATAAGATGCAAGAATTATCAGACACAGCTAGGTAGTCTAATGTCAATTGCATGTGAAATGTCGGGAATATGCTGAGTGTTAACTGTGAAGAGACAACATAATAATTCAGAATTTCTAAGAGGTATTACATGTCATAGAAAACAGTGGAAAAGAATGACATCTCCAAGTTAAGAATACATGCAGTAGGCGATGACTGAAAATTCTTTTAGATTAGATGAAGATGCATACTCTTGTTGAATTAAGAAACTTTTTGACATCAGCCTTCATCCGTGTATTATTCCTCCCACAGTCCTTGGTACTGTTTGACAAATGTAATATTTTAAAAGGCAAAATTCACCTGAATATAGTGCAATCAATAATGGGAAACTTTGGAATGGCAGCAACTTGGTGATTGTAAAAAGCACCGTAAATCTAGTCTTCTAAGGTAGATGAAGCAATTTTCTACCTACCTGTGTGGAGCCAGGACAGGGTTTTCCCAAGCTTAGATCTCCTTATTCCCCCAGATTACCACATACAAGGAGAAAACATTTGCTTTCTGCTTTCTTTCTGAAAAGGTTTTTCTTCATGCAGTGTCTGACCTTCCTGTAACATGGTGGGGTAGAAGTGTGAATAGCATAAACACAAGCAGTTGTGTCTGCTGGGTCTCTTTACCACTATTGATTTTCTTTGCCCAACGTGTTATTCCTTCACTTGTATCTACAGTTTGCATTCTGATTATCAGTAGAGCCATCTGTTTCTCAGAGTTCCCAAAGGACTAGTCCACTCTGTATGAGTCTTGGTAAAAATTAGATGAGAAAGCGTAATTTACCAGTTGATAATATAACCTATCTACCAGAATCCATTTCTAATGTATCATTTGTGTGTAATCTGTTGAGAATAAATATTTACAAAATTTCATCCCAATAATCTTTCCTTTTTGCTTAGTTTGTGTGTGCGTACATGTGATGTTCTTCCAGGATGGGATAATATGAATAATTAAGAAAGGCGGTTGGAGATGTTTTCTGAAAAAATAGTTGAGACCTTTTTCATGGATTACTGGGAACTCTTCATAAAGAACTTGCCTATAGATTTTAATTTGGATATATTTGCTGTATAGATCCATAGATGTTCCAGAGATTTTCCCAAGACTCTTGCACAGGAAAAGTAGTTCTAAGAATGTGAATTGATACAGTGGCAAAGACGATCGTCAAGAGACTGTCAGGGGAGACTTTGCATACTTCCAAGATAAATAAAAAGTTTATGGGCAGCTTTGAGCTACCCCAGGGAGAGGCATGAAATACAGTTGGCAGCTGAATAGATTTTTCTGTAGTGTCATCAAGTTGAAATGCTCTGATTTATGTTTAAATTCTCTATTATTAGAAGCAGCATTCCCAGGCAGCCCTATTACCTAGTTCATAAATTTCTGTTTATAAATTCTGTTACATTGTTTAGGTAACAGCATAAACAGAGAGGTTGCTAATCAGTGAAGACTGAGAATTGTGTCAAATGTAGGAATCAATTTAATAATTTTTTTTGTTGTTTGTAAGAAATTAACTTGCAGAAAAAAGACATAGGCGTAGAGGTTGTTATTAAGTCTGTGCTGTCCCAGGTGTTCTCTGTACAGTAGAATCTCCAAACTATTTGGAGATTATTTGGATTACTGAGGGCGCCTCAGTACCACGCTGTGAAGCATAGGTGGATATCCCAGCCCCCTGCAAGGCTGGTAGTGACATGATATGACAAGATCCCAACAGGATTAATTAACATGACAGCACACTTTAGCGATGATTCTACATGTGCTTTCAGAAGTATTAAAAATTTCTATTAGCTTGGAGATCTCAGCTGTGATCTTGCTGCAATGTGCTTGCCTTTGAATGGTTTCAAAACCAGCTACTGCATCTTGCTGTCCTTTTCATGGAGCTGTGGGTCAGGCAAGCCTATGGTTTTGCTATTTCCTCAGTTTCCATGGCAGCTGAGATCATGGTCTCCCCTCAGTCTCCTCTCAAGACTCATTTCCTTCTCTGGTAGACTGCCAAGATGGCAAGTCCTCTTCTAGCACGCTCCTGCGGGGCCACAGCACCCCGAGACAAGAGCTTCCTTTATGTACTGTCCTGGAAAGACTGAATAGCATTTGACAAAAAGATGAAATAAGTCTTGTAGTCCATTGATCATGAGAATAGTTGGAAGTACCAGAACTTTGAAAATACAGGGACATGCTTAAAGGAGCAGGGTTTTTGTTGGTAGCAGGTAACTGCATTTGCATCTCTGCTGGCTCTAACTGTGTTGGAAGCTTAGTTCTGTGAAAGAAAGCTACACACTTAGCTGTGTGCTGTGAAAGAAAGATCATGTACTTGAGGGGAAAACATGCAGGATATATATATATATAAAAATGTTGTTCACGTTATTCCCATGTGGAGTATCTGCCTGCGCTGGAATGCATCCTAAGCAGGTAATTCAAACTACGGTGTAAAATAGACTTTCCATTGATTTTTTTTGAAATTTGGGAATTTGTCATTAACTTTTCCTTTTGGCTGAATGGTGTTTTGCCATCCCATTGTGCTTTCCAGTTTAGCTTTATTGGTTAAGTGGAAGGGCCATATGGGGAAAAAGCCTGTAAATAGTCTCTACATGAAATAATGAAATGCTTTGGATTACACTTTATTCAGTTACAGACACAACCTGCAGAATATGAAATACCATATTGCTAATGCTAGGATGTGTTGATGTGAGTGTTACAGTGACAGGCAGGATATTCGTCACACTAAGAGAAATCGTCTACTCATTTTAGTTTCCAATCTCTTTACTCTCAGGAGATTTAGTTATTTGCACGTGTGGTACTAAGAATCTCTGGCAACTATGGGTTCACCCCTGTGAGCTTGGAGAAGAGGAAAGAAGTTATGTGAACGTTCCCCGAGAAGACAGTTTGACAGGAAATAAAAAGGGATGAGTCAGAGGAGAGGGCTATAGGTGGTAATGGACATTTCATAATGTCTGTGATGGAATGTGTGCTTTTTGTGTATGCAGGGCAGCAGGTGGTAGAGATAAATCCTTAAATCTTCATGTACTTCTTATTGCCACTTTGAGCAAGGAAAGAAAGGGTATGTGTAGACACCACAACGTGTAGGAGCTCATTAAAGCCATGCAAGCTGCTAACTAACCAGGCTCAGAAAACTGGAAAAGCTGGTACAGCGGTGAGCTATCTTAGATTTACAGATCCTGATGAATAGTGTGTTAAGTTTCTCATAGATTTGAAACAGACAGTTATGATATTGACACATACTGTAATTTTCAGTAAGACTGAGCTTCTGTGAATAATGGGCTGCGGTACTAAACTGAGCAGTGAAGTTCTAAGCCAGTAGGTTAGCTGCAGATGAAGAGCAGGAAAACTTGAAAAAATGGGTGAGGGTTGCTACCCAGCAGAAACTTTTAATGTGAGCATAACAGTAAACATGGGGCAGTGCCTGTGGTTTCTGGTGAATTACTTTTATTGGGATCGTTTTTGTACTCCCATGTTTTTCAAAAATCTGTAAGCCTAACACTTAAAGGTGAAAGAAAGAAGATGAGGTATGGGCTCTGTCTTCTTCAAATGTTTCTCTTTGCTTTTATCTCAAACCAGCTGCAGGAGACAATTGACAAAGGAGATTAATTTAGCTGAGACCTAGTTATTGTACAGCCCATTGCTTTATTCAACTGCTTACAGCTGGAAACCGGTGAAGACTCACTCAGCATCATTTGTCTAAAAGTTCTGAAAATTAGGAAATTGCAAAACAGTTTTGGGCCAAAAATCATGTTTCAAGTAAATCCCAATGTCTTTGAACACTAGAACGTAGTGATAAATCTTGTTCTTACTCATTGATCCTAGCAGAATCTGATAAAAAACAGTCTCTTTTTCTTCTTCCATAAGTAGAAGAAAAGTACTGTGTAAAAATTGATTGGATACATTTAATCAATCAATGCTTGGAGGCATTAAATTATTCAGTGCATTGAAGGTGTGTGCAGTTTTTCTAGGCAGATGTAGATCTGTCTCTTTTATGAATTCCCCACCAGACATAATGCCCCCTGCCCCCACTGTGAAGGTCCTGCTCTGCTCTTGCGAGTTGGTTTATGTGAATTGTGCAGTTGAACACAATGGTTCCCTGCTATGGCAGAAATAGATTGCATTTGTCTCTGCCATAGCACGTTAAGATGGAATAACAATGTTTAAAGACCTGACAGCACTTACTTGTGTAATGATATTGAACTCCCTGTTTCTTTGTTGGATTTTTTACCTTCTCCAATCATTTATGCTTAGGTTTCAGAGTAGGAAGCAGTAGTAACTGGTTCCAAATAAATATTAACTAAGCCCCAGATTCTGGTAATACTAGCAATTCTAAAAGAAACCTTACCCCATTTTATTAAAGTAAAGGTTAAGGTAGGACAGGCAACTTTTTCATGGTAAAAACATTTCAGTTACAGATGTTGATCACCTGGAAAATGACAAGAATTCACTTGTCATGAATAGAGAGTAATAATAAGAAAGCATTTCTGTAAGTTAAAAGTAAGAAATAAAAAATTATAGTGACTCTTTTTCTGTTAGAGCTCCACAAGGCAGGTTCCACAGAAATGTGCAGACTGGACATCTGTAACGGGCACAGCTGGGTAGAGGTGAGCAGTATAGAATGGTATAGAGTTCACTCTCTAAGAATTAGTGACTCCTAAGAGTTTTCTTAAATGAAGTTAGATTTAGTGACAATGGTTTCCTGCCCCAAGCCTGTGTGGAGTAGGGTCTGAATTTAGGGATTAATAAAAATTCTGTAATATTTCTTCCTGTGGGTGTAATGTTCAAGTCACGACAGTTTCACTATTAAAGCATATTAAAGAGTTTCACTTTATTACAGACACAGAAGCTGATAGTGGTAAAGATGTTGCATCACCTAATCCAGTTCATTAAGGCAGTGGATAGCTTCATAGATTTTGTGGTAGCATTTAATCTTGTTACAACTTCCTTCAGGGTTTTGGTTTGAATGACGTTTTGAAGTGCTCATTTGGTTCAAGTCATTGGTTATCTAGACCGTTATCTTGCCTTGGACTCTTCCCTCTTCCAGCTGTCTGAAAAATGTGGAAAACCAGTCTAAACACATTTTATTTGAGGTAGATTATCAGAAGTTCTTCCCTGTGTATGGTCACCTTAGTATTTTAACTTGAGGAAAATGTTCCATCTGAGCTTGGAAGTGATGAGTGTTGGATCCT
Source organism: Oriolus oriolus (assembly GCA_013400235.1). Classification (NCBI taxonomy): domain Eukaryota; kingdom Metazoa; phylum Chordata; class Aves; order Passeriformes; family Corvidae; genus Oriolus; species Oriolus oriolus. The sequence goes on along the minus strand of VXBT01011977.1, from coordinate 1,072,778 downwards.
GGAGCATGATGTGGAGTAGCCTGGATGATGTGACAGAAGCTCAGGGTAACACTGATTCCACTGTGAAAGAAAGCCAAAACCTCTTCTGTTTCTATTCGTGTGGGTACTGCATGGCTGAGATTATGCCCCCAAGCATAAAAAGTGAAGAAATCCAAGTACGTGAGAGGCTTATTTTGCCAATATGTGAGAAAAACGCACACACATCTATGATGCACATGTGCATACATACATATGAATGAATATGTACTCATGCACATATATTCTTTTTGTTCATATTGTATAGATACATGTATCCCAAATCCCAGATTTCCAAAACGTCACACTTTCGAACCTGAGGCGTTTTGCTATCTCCCCCTCCTTTGCAACAAGGGAAAGAGGGGTTTTAATTTAGACTTGTTACCACTAAATTTCTGATTAAAAAAAGAAAAGGGATGTAATTGCAAATCTGTAATTGTATTCAGTAGTCTGAGCAGTTTTGAAAGCAAATCTATTAGAGCTAATATGGAAGATTTTTTCATTTGGTTAGAAAAAAAGGAAAAGAAGCAGAGAAGAAGGAGCAGCATAGCTTTGTAGCTTTCCGGTAATTTTAGGTGCTGCAATGTTTTGTCATTAAAAAAAAACCAACAAAATGAACAAGCTTTCAAAAAACTGAAGCAAAACAAAGGACTTGCTTTGGGCAGATTTTTTGAAAGTTGCAAACACTACTATTTAGGATGTCATCGTTTCACATTATAATGCTGCTGAAGAAGGCCAGCTGGTGCAGTTAAGTCCCTTATTGGAAATTTTAGTCTGATTCATTACTGTGATTTGTAGTTGTACACAGAAACACTTAATCATTCTTATCCTCTAAGCTCTATTGAATCTACTGAAGGCTTTCTGGTTCTTTGCATAATTTGTGCTGCCAGTCTGCCAGCTTGGCAGTGTTTCAAGCTTGTTGCATTATCTGTGTTTGTTTGCACAGGAAGTGATGCTGCACGTAGGCTGAATTTACAGTAATTCTTTTGTAATAGGCTAATGAGCAACACTACTTCATTCACAATACTAACATTATATAGCTTTGATTAGACCAATTATTGTGTAACTATGCCATTGTGATCATATTTGCACTCTACAACATACTGAAAAGGAAATTTGCTTAGCTGTAGCTTAATTGAACTTGCGGAGAAGATAATTTGGACTTTTATGTGCTTACAAGAGGTGAAAATTTTAATATGTTGGAGATTTTTATATGCTATGCAATTTTATTTATTAAAGTAAGAAAATGAAGCTTCTTTTTTACTCTCCTTTTCATTGCATTAGGGAGGAAAAAAAGGCGACTAACACTGTGCATCATACATTCTGCATTTGTTGTGAAGGCCTGTTAATTCCTTGGTGAGCTTGTGTTTCCTCCAGTAGTTTAGTAGGAGTTTTGGGTACACAGCTAGAGGAAAACAGGATCCTCTCATGGAATTCATTCTCTCTCTCTATATAACTTTCCTAACACTAGTGGGAGCCACCTGTGTTGATGGCATTGTATATTGCAGTATCAGTGTTGTCCATATCAGCCTTACTATTCATTAAGGTTGTAAATAAGCCATACAATATTTATACTTCTTGCTGTCCAGCTTCAAAACTCAAAAGTTGCTGTCCTTATGGAAAAAAACTTAGCCAACCCCTGCCCTCCCTGAACTGTGTCTGTAGAAATCAAAAATACTAATTTTTTAATGTTTGAGTTTGGTTTTGTTTTTTTTTTTTTTTTTAGTATGTCAAGCAGACTTTAAATAAAGGAGACCTAAACAGAGCCTTTGTGTTCTATTTGTTAGCAGAATAGGTGTTTTCCACTATACTTTCCCCATTCAAAAATACATGGTATGCCTTTTTTAAGGAAAATATGGAGTCCTATGCTAGACTAAATCATATGAACTTTAGTTAATTTAGTGAGTCCCGGGCCTACTCATGTTCTACCTGCTCCAGTAAGAAGCTTGTTCAGATTCTCAGTTGCCTGTAGGAGTGAGAGGGTGCACTGGATAATCAGTGCGGATGATGAATTTTTTTTGTGATCATGAGAGTTCTACTTAGAAATTCTGCAATGAGATTATAAATTAGGATTGGAATTCTTTTGAGGAAAATGGATTTCAGCTTGCTGTATTTCTTTATGTCTCGCTGGTAGTGGCTGAAGGCACACTGAGTTGTACCACCTCCTAAGAAGCAGTGAGTTGCGACACTTCTGTTCATAAACTAGGTCACAAGAAAGAATGTGACTATGTAGGAAAGCTTTGCTGGTAGAGTGTACAATTTTGACTAATCCTGGGGGATGTTAATGTACTGTCCTGTTTGTTAAACATGGTGTGTGAGCTTTTGTTGTGTTGTTTTAAAATGGTCTTTTCCCTTACAGTATCCCTGAGAATCTACTTTAAAAGATTGCTTTTTTGTTAAAAGAATTAGGAAGAATAATGAAGACAGTGCTTATAAATTATTTCTTTGGCCGTAGCTATGCAGTTGTCATTGCAGTCCACAGCAATAAGACTAAGTGTGTACAACTGTAAACATTGAAATAATACAAAATTATAAGAATAAAATCCTTGAACATTCCTTTATTAGAAAAAGTAGGCAAAGTGAATTCAAGAACAGTTCAATGCCCCTTCCTGAAAATACCTGTCGAGCTTTTGATATGTTTTTATGGTGCTTTAAAAATTAGCTGTCAGAATGAGTTTTCTGTGCCCTTTATTAGAATATATTATCAATTCTAAAACAACTGATGCAAACACTTGTAATCAGTTAATGCTTAATTTGGAGTTTCTTTGTGGGTTGTATGTTCAGGGGTTTGTTTTTTTTTTTCTTTCAGTGTTACTGAAATACTGTAACGCTGGTGATGGAACACAATAGAACTTCAGGATGCTTGTATATGAAGGGTTCTTTCACACGTTTTAAAATTTGATTTTGGTTATAATGAGGTCCTTTTATTACTACCTAGCATCAGTTCTTACGCATTTCATTTTATGTGAAAGTTTTGGTTCGTAAGTTCTGTTTATAGGCTCCGAATACATCTGTTGTTCTGTTTATGTACCAGTGGTGGGAAAAAGGATATGTGTGAAATTGAGTAGGAGTAGTGTTCAGGGAATAGAAAGCATTGTACTAATTTCCATTTATGTAAAACAGTACATTTAAGGTTTCCAATGTTGAGAAATACATTAATTGTAGTAGCTGGAGGTGTTTGTCATCATCGAGTGAAGTATGTGCATATATTGCTACGTTGCAGTAAAATGTATTACTGCTTTTGGAAATCAGATAATGTACTCAGGATGCTAAAGGCATGTCAGGAGTCTCTAAATGTTTGTCTTTGTTCCACGGTCAATTATGTAAGGGGGTTTTGTGTCTGGTAGTATTTTTATCTTTTGTTGAAAATCAAATGCCAAAACCCTTTCCACGTGTCCAGATTGTCTAAAGTAGGTTTGCATTACAAAATGCTGTAGTCTGCTACAAGAGAACAGAAGTATTTTACTTAGGTCTGTGGCTTTTCCCACAGACTACTATTTATTCTATATTAGATCCTTATTGCCTAGAAAAAAGTATCTTTTTTTTTTTCATTTCATTTTATGTCAAAATCTACATACTGGAATACTTACACCACACAAAGACTTTTCCTAAAACCCCTATGCATCTTCTGTATTAGTAGTAGTAGTAGTAGTAGTAATAATAATAATAATAATAATAAATTCTTTTAATCACAATGCAGTTAGAGCTGGATTTGAAACTTACTAAATCCATGGGATCCAGTGCCTTAATTCAGGCACTGTCTGTCCGATGGTTTTGGCGTTATGTTGGGTTTATTGTACGTGCACAGACTATCCACATGATGTGTGGCACTGTAGATTGTCGGTCCAGAAATCTCAAAGAAATACTCAAATTCTCTCTAAACAAAACTTCTGAGGGAGGAAAAGAAGAGGTTACATCTGAGAAAACCTGAAGTCAGAATAACTGTGACTCCAGCATGTTCTGGTTCAATTCCTTTGAGGGATACTTCTCTAGAATACAGACCTTCAGTGCTACATTTGAACATTCAAGGGCAGGTACACTTTGGGGGTAAGATTTCTATAAGCATTTTATAATAGTAGAGTGTGGTTTTTTACAGGATTGCAAAAGTGCACAGAATTCAGGATATATAATAGTTTTATAGATTGAGTGTTGCCTTAAGTTGCAGGTGCAATAGCAGCAATGCTTACAGTATAACACTTTTCTAATAGACACAGACTTGCAATTCCTGGACTGTTCCATAAAGCAATAAAAAGAAAACAAAATCACCTCAAAACAAACTAAACAAATTACACAGAAAAAGAAGTGTCAATTCTCTCCTGTGTTCCAGACAACTTTCCTCCACTGACTAAAGGAGTAGAAAGATTAACAGACCACTGAACTGGTTCATAGCACCTATGGGTCGAGCCATCCAAAATTATCAGCTTGGAGGATATGTATATATCAATGCCTAATTTTTTCACTGTGTTTAAAAATTATTTAATTATTCATGTTTTTGGGCATGATTTTCTGTGTGGACATAATTTTTCTGTTCTGCTTTCTAATTATTATTCTTTCTCCCTTAACTGTAGATTATTTTAATTCAGAGTCTAAAATAACAACTGTTGTAAAATACAGACTTCTGAATCTTAGAAATAATGCCTCTGGGAAAGATGTTTCATAGAGGAATATACCTGTGTGGGCTTTTTCTTGTCAGAGAGTTTCGTATGTGTCAACATTTAAGATAATTATTGTAATTTAGGGATGACTTCATTTCTTGATCAGCTGAAGATCTGGGCACCTAAACGTTTCTGAAAACATTCGCAAATCTTGAAGAATGCATTCCCCTTACCTTCACCATTTGCACATTAATTGCCAATGAACGTTTGTAGTAGAAGATTTGCATACTTAGGAAAGCCGATTTGAAGTTCTAATCCTAAATTCAACACAAGTTACGTTCCAAGCTTTTTCTCTTGGGCCTTCTTTTTAAAGATAACCCCAGACATCATCTCCTCTTCAACCGCAAACTCATCGGTGCGAGGTTAAAGCAAGTAAGAGAAAAGATTGTCTGAGAGGAGATTTAAGCTGGGGAGTAGAGTGATAAACATAAGACTGCAGGGAGGTAATATCCTGAGGCTATCAATGATTGATTTTGCATCTCTGGGGCATGCTATTAGAGTCTCTAAAAGGTATGAAGGTACAGCCAAGATCCTCTGGATGATCTTAGATACCATAAAACAAACTTACATGTTAGGAAGTAGGAGGTGAGGGCTTGCTGTTCCCTTATTCATTATTATAATTAACACTGGAGACCTTTGTACTTTTGACCTTTCTACCCATACAGTTCTTTCATAGAGAACCAACAATAGCAACACTTCTAGAGTATCTTCAGCTTTTTTTTTTACATATTTGAGATGTCTGGAAAACTGAATTTTGTTCATATTCTAGAAGTGTACTGACATCTAGAAATTTTATGACATCATATAAATATTTACTTCAAAGTACAAATGCTGGAGGTTTTTTACTTACGCTGCAGTACTTTTGTCATGCTCTAATTCACCTCTCCTATCTGTAAATGGTAAAACAAGATAATTTCTGATAGGATCAGTAATTGCTTATATGTTCAACTGAGAAGCAAACACAAAGGGTCATTATGAAGAACTTGAAAAACTTAGGCAGATGCAGTACTTATGAAAGCAAACAAAACATGGACATTCGTAAAGAATGGCAAAGAGAATAGTCTGTAAATGTTAAGAAATCATTTTGAGTGACGTCTCACAATTTATTTAATGGCCCTGTTATCTTAATGAATGACACATAACAGAAAGACTTCTGAGCTGTTAAAAATCTGATCAAAGACCTAAATAGACGTCTGGAGGAAGACACTGGAAAATGGGAGCTTAACTTAAAGCTAACTTAGTAAGAATGACTATGACAGGATTTTATTTCTGTAATCATTGCTCAGTTAGTTTAATTTACTCTCATGATGAAGGAAAGGGGAGAATACATGAGGCAGTAGATTCCAAACAAATTTTAAGAACCTGTTTAAATTTGAAAGACACTACTGCCACAGAGTTCTTGGTCTGCCCTGTGGTTAGAAGGAAGGTTGAGAAATGTGTGTGTGAAGAGCTAGAGCCATCCTCTAAGCTGGCATGCAGATAAGACAACTGATTTTTCTGGCGTGTGGCAAACTTTGCAATGCTTTGAACTGGTTCTTCGCAACAGAGTTGTAAGTTTTGCCTCTGGTCACTTTACTCTTAAAGTTTCCTTTTAGCTGTTCTGTTCAGTTGTTCCTTTCCAGCTACTGTTGGCAAGGAGGTTCTATACTTGATCAGCCAACTGGACACTTGTCCAATTAGATACCCCAATTTACTGTCTTACCAAACTAATTTAGATACCAAAAGATACAGTAATTTAGATATGCCTGAACCTATAAAGACTGCAATAAAAATAAAGATTGAGCAAAATTATGAAGTAGAGAAGGAAAAATGCCACTTGAAAAAGTAGCACTGTCTGCTCTCAGGTTTTAAAATAAAAAAAATCCTTCTTTTGTGCAAACAGATGCTTTCCCATGCAAATTATGAAATGCTTTTTTGTACCCCACAGTGGGGGCAGACAATACCTCTTTCCATTTGTCATCTCTCAATAGATTATTTTTTCCTTCTTCCATGTAACCACAACATTTTTATCACTCTTACTGCATTGTGATTTTGGGACTTCAAAGCTGAATTTGTGGTTGGTCTTCTAAAGCAAAGTATTTGGAAATATGTTCAGCCGTGAGTCTGAGTGGTAAAATTTTTGTTTTGCAGAGTCATAACTTTGAAGATGAAATGAGGCAGCTAAATCAGGAACAATATTGAGTTACGGTGTGCAGAGTACCACGGGTGTCCAGCTGAGGCACCAGCAAGGGCCCCAGTTGTATGAAAATGTAGACCCTCTAGGAGCAGTTAAACAGAGGAAAAGGTGAAGCCTTAGGTGTCTGCTTTTTCAGCTTTTTCTGAACAGTTGGAAGTAATTTTTGAAATACACAGAGAATTTTCCAAATTTTGTGTGCTGCAGAATGAAGACGTCAAAGTACAAACAGAGCCTTGAAAGCTGACCCACAATTCCCTTTGTGTTACCATCCCAGAAATATTGATTATTCCTGTTTTACGTTTTATAACGTGTTTTTGTTTCTTTGAGATTTGCTGCTTTAGTGTTTTTGTTGTAGTTTTGTTTACTCTTTTTCTGTCTCTTCAAATAATTCTTCTCCATTTTTCTATATTACTTTTCTTCATTACAGTACTTCGTGTTTTCATTCAGCGTGGCCTAATGTTTATGCAGTCATGTCCGGTAAGAGAATGGCTTGAATGGGAAAGGAATAGATTATGTATTATCCTGTAGGTACCATTTTATGGGACCCACATTAGGGTAATTGAGGAAGGAAGAAAGAAAAAGTAAGGAAGAGCCTATACTGTTGATGTTTATGAACATTAAAAGAAAAGGAAAAGGAATTAAAATTGGAACATTACTGACTTCTTAATGGCAGAAGAAGTGGTTATTTCCAGTTTTTTGCCTGTTACATTATTTTATGGAATCGAGTTGAGTTTATATTTTCTTGCAGACATAAAGGGAAATATAATGCCAACATAAATAATAAAAGAGAACTTCTGTCATGCGAGGCTAAATAATGTGAAATAACATTACAGTAGTTAGTAAAACTACTTTTGACAGTATTATTGACAATTTGTTTTTCACTGATATTCTGGCACACATCTTTCATCATGGATATGTCTGTTTTGTATTAAATTTTCATCTGAAAAATGATCTGTTTATATGTGTGAATTATCAGACTAGAAAACCTCGCACTTTAAATCTCTTTGATTTTTCTTGCCTCAAGTAATAGCACAAATAATCTTTTATGTTTTAAAAATACCTTTATTTATAGATGCCTATGAAAGTAGCAAAGTTTTGGTTTAAATTGTTTGGTTTATTTCCAATACAGCAATAACTGTATCTATCTCTGTGGGTTTAACATGTCTATGACAAAGCAGATTGAGAAGTGAAACCAAGTATAAATTATTTAAAATTTGAACGTTTTCAAGCTGTAAGAATCCCTCCTTGCAGTATATAAAAAAAGCTAAATTACTTCCTAATTGTGAAGGGAACAATTTTTCCCCCCAGTGAGAGCCGCTGTCGACAGTCCTTGGATTCAGAGGTAAAACGCTATTCCAAATTAAAACTAGCATTTAGGGAACATCAGTATTGTTGCAAAATATGGATAAGTTTGGAAGAACAAAGGCAAACACAAGCAGTATCCAGCCAAAGTGCAGGCTGTGCAGTTGTTGCTCTTCTAGTACATTAGCTGGTGCAGTGCTTTGAACTGGTTTTTATATTTATCAGAGTTTTGCCTTCTTCTACCATGAAGTTTATCTAATTTTGATGCTTGTTCAGTGTATTTTTGCATATTTGCCGGTATGGGTGACCACAGTGTACAGACCTGTTGCACTGTGAGTGTATAATAGGAATGATACTCACTGATGGTTTGGGCTTATTGTGGCCTAGGCAGGCTCTGACCTGAGCTAGCTGTGTGAGATCTGAGCAGAAACACTCCCAACCTATGAGAAACTTAGCCTGCCTTCAGAAGTGAGCAAGGAGGAAAAAGAAGTTTTTTATGTTCTTTTAATATAAAAGAATATCAGTAGAATAAGTTAGTATATTCCAGAAGATGACCCTCTATGGCTTGTAGTTTGAGAAACCGTCTTACTCTACACTTGTTGCTATATGTTTTGTCTGAGCAGACCTCTACATGATAAAAGCTTGTCAACTTGTCAGCTCTATCGTCCCACTTTCTGATGTTATCAGACATGATTCATAAACTCAGAAGATATCATACTGGTAGAAAAGATAATACCAAGTTGAAAAGCCTTTCTGTCACTTTTTTGTTTTTTTTCTCTTCCTCTCCCTCTGCAGGAGTGAGAAAATTGGTGCTGATAGGGCTCTTCCATCTGTGTCTGAGGAGCACTTGAAAGATGACAGTACAGTAAGCTGACAGTTGTCTACATGATCTAAAGGAATTCTCTTTCACAGTCATGCCATAGCTATTAACCAGTGCCAGAATACAGGAGTTTCCTGAGGTACTGATTCACAGATACAGATAATTCTCTTAAAAACTCATGAAATGTAAAGCAGTGTTGTTTGTAGCTTGCAAGTGCTCTTTTAACGCCTGATTAACAACACTATCTAAAAACATCACAGCCTTTGTCAAAAGTGACCTAGAGTAACCACTAAAGCAAAACTAGTTTGAGATAATACTTCTTTAGTTTTAATTTAAGTACTATAGAGATTTTACTTGTAATTCTGAGCACCATTGCGTAACACAACTTTCTGTCCATGTGTGTGCTATGCCTTAGAATCTATAAGTACAGGCATGTCATGTCTCTATGCCTTTGAAATTGTTTTGGCTGTAGAATTAAGGGCAAGTAATTCTTGCACTAGAATTATAAAGACAGCTGGCCTATTTCAAGCTATATTCACAGAATGGTTTGGGTTGGAAGGAACCTTAAAATCTTCTAGTTCCAACACCCCTGTAATGGTCAGGAGCACCTTCCACTAGACCGGGTTGCTCAAAGCCCCGTCCAGCCTGGCCTTGAACACTTCCAGGGATGAGGCATCCACAACTTCTCTGGGCGACCTGTGCCAGTGCCTCACCACCCTCATGGTGAGGAATTTCTTTCTGTATCTGATCTAAACCTATCTTCTTTCAGCATAAAGACATCACCCCTTGTCCTATTCCTGCATGCCCTGTAGTGCTCCTCAGCACCCTGCAGTAGGTAATACATAAAGAGGTCTATTATGTGGTTTTCTTGTTTAGCAGAATTATTCTTGATTTATATGTGTCCAGTTCAAAGTTGTTTAATGTACATGGGATTCCAGCGTAGGTAGAACTATATTGCACAGTGCCTGTAATATGGCAATTTAAAGTAAAAAATCCCACTTTTACTCTTTAAGTGAAAGAGTTGTGGTACTTCTGGACAGGGGGAGAACAACAAATTAAACCTGGCAGGTTTAAGAGGTCTGGGCGACCTGTGCCAATGCAGCATCAACCCCACAGATGGACACACTGATGAATGGAGTTAAGTACTGTACAGTAAAAGCTGAAGCAGGGGTTGGGGAGGAGGAAAGTATCACTCACTCTAAAGCTGTGCTCAAGAGCAAAGAACATTGGTTAAAATGAATGGCTGCAAGGTTTTCTGCCATAAAGGGACTCCGAAGCAACTCTGAATAACTTATGCAATTAAGGGAAACTCAGATCCCTGAACATGAATATTTTGAATGTATTCGTTGTAAAAGTGGCTGATTATTCCTCCCAGGTGTAATGAGGAGCTCAGAATTGCGAAATGCAATCTGGAGAGGCATGTAGTTCCTTATGTCTCTCCTTAAGTTTTTCAATTTTGGCTCAAAGTATGTTTCTTTAGTTACCTTCTACACTTACTATTCAGAGAGAAAAAACCCAAATATGTTCTTTTGAAATGGATCAATAACTGATATTTTCTACCTGTAAGCTTACCTAAAGAGTTGAGTATAGAGAACATAAATTTAAGTAATTGACAGAGCAGACATATGTTGATAATATTAAAGGAAGAAAATGGAAATCCTTCTTTTAGATATTGATTGCTGTTAAGCTTGTAAATGGATTTTTCTGCCTTCTTTTCTGTCTGTAGTTTTAAGCAGACGCTCTGACTGATCCTGCCTGAGGGAAGAAAGAGCTGGGAGCATGGGCAGCAGGGGTGCAACTTGCACTTGCCAGGCAATGAGGAAGATAGATGGCGTGAGAATCACTCTGCGGGGTTCTGAATCTGATGAGTGGAATATCAGTTTATTCTTATAATGGTGAAAGAACATTTTTGTGGCAGTCAGTGTTTTGAGCCAACAGGAAAAGTAGCTGTTTTGTAGTGAAAATTATTCTGTAATTATGTTCAGCATAAAGTAGTGAGTGAATGTTTTAAGAGTAAACATCTTCATAGTAATATTAGTCAAAATATTGTTACTATTTGTCTACTTTGGGTTGTGGAAGTGATTATTAGTTATTTGACTGTTTCATTTATTTCAATTTATTTTTTTATGTTTAAGTTATTTTTATTCACTCATTTTTTATGAATCAGAAGCATTAAGATGCTTTCTAATGAAAACTGTATCTTTAATTGGACTATCGAATACAGGTAACAAAAAGCATCATATTATGCAGAACAGATGCTGAATTAATAACTTTGAATTCTTTCTCAATAACAGATACATAATCATTAAAAAATTAAACCATTGCTCTAGCTTGCAGTTTCGCAACTGCTAAACATGCTGTTACATAGGACCCCTATTTAAGTGGTAATAATCAAATGAAATGACTGCACTTTGCTTACTGTTAGGGAATTTTGGATTTCTGTTCAGCAAACTACTAAGAATTTAAGATGTGACACAATACTCTGCTTGTTATATGTAGTTCTTAAAATTATCTCTATTGACTGAAGAGAACTATTTTCTGTCTTAAAAAAAAGGGTTTCTGCTTTATTAAATAATGTGTAAAAGGAAAACGAGATTACTTTTGCTTCTGTGTGATCTGTTTTGGAAAACATTGAAAAACATCTGCTTTCCTTTGGAATACAAATTGGTGTCTTTTTGCAACAGAACTTATACATAGTGAATATATTTATATTCAAAGAGGTAAACTCTTCAAGGCTGAGTACACATACAAAATCTATATAATGTTCTATTTTGCAAAGTAGAAAATGATAGGTTTGAAAAGCGTTTAGTAATTCTTTCAGCTTTATAAAATGAAAACAGTGCTGAGAAAAAGTAATTTCTCTAAGAAATTATTAAAACATTGCGTTATGACAAGGTCAAGCGCTTAGATTAGCATAAAAAGCACTTATGAAAGACATTTGCATATCTTAGCAAGTGATCAAAAGGTGAAGTCTAAGTTCATAAGTTAATATATGCTATTAAAAATCTTTCTAAAATAATATGTAATTGCTTTACCAAAGTGTGGGTTGTGTGTGTGTGTATGAATCTCAGTTTCTTTTGTAATATTGCTTATTTGTTGTATCAACTAAAATGTGTAATAAGTTCTTTGAGGCTTCAGTTCTGGAATGACTTAAAATTATGAACATCCCATGTAGTAACTGAAGCTATTCATATCTTCAGAACTTTATTTTTATCAGTTTCTATTGTGAAAAATTTAACTATTTATTATTAGTGAGCTATTCATGGACTGTTAAAGATTTTATAGATTAAAATAATAAAGCGGGTTTTTTTAATTTTAGTAACACCTAAGTAACTTTGCAAGTTAGGAGAGCCTTAGTTTCTTAGCATCTGGTCATTGAGTAAAAATGCATATATCCACTGAAAGGAAAGAAGTCACGTTTAGGTTAGTTCTTACATGAAGGGGAAAAGTCCTCTAACAACTTGAATTAGGAAAAGCAGTAGGTGAGTTGATAAGCTTAAAAATTATGAAGTCAGTGGTAATTTTGTATGATTCTAATACGTGAAAACAATATCTAGTAAAGGAAGCATCTTTATCATTTAAATGACAATACATTTTCATATAGTTTCAAAATAATTGAAAGACCTTTTTCTGTAAATTTATTGTTCTCCAGCTCCTACACTGGAGGCCAAAATAACTATGCTGAAGAGCTAAGTTAGACATGCAGTGATAGGTGGATCATTCTGCCATGTGTAAACACCTGCTTCATCCAAGGTTTCCTTCCAGCATATCCTTAACTTGTGAAACTATCGTTGTAATCTTTGCTCTCTGGACCACTTAATTCAAGCAGTTTTTACAGGGCGTAAAGGTTCTGTAAGCAGAATACACGCTACCCAAAAGTATAAAATACTTACTGCCAAATGAACACAATATTTAGCTAGGACTGATTTGCTGTTCGACTGTATTGATGGTGCTCTCCACCTTGCAGATGATCTCCATCTTGCCAGATGCTCAGTGGGTCTTTGCTGGCCAGACAGTTCCAAGTATAACATGTATTGACTTCCATGGCTCATTGAAATGGACTGATCCTCAGTGTTGTTTAAACTTCTGTCTCTGCTTTTGGTTCTACAATTTTATAACTTTTCATACTTGTGGCTTGTTTTCTCTCCACTCCTGCCTGACCTTGTTCAACAAGCATTTTTCTGTCTGCAGTTTTACCTTTCTTATATTGCATGGTTCCACACTACATCATTTCTGGTAGTTCTTCCTCACATTTTGGTAGTTTCCTCAGAAGTAACCTGGGCTGTAAATCCAAAGCAGCGTGGCCAGGATCAAGGGAGGTGATTCTCCCCCTGCACTCCATTCTTGCTAGATCCCACATAGAGTGCTGCATCCAGCTGTGGGGCCTCCAACATATTAAGGATGTGGATGGGAATTCAGAGGAGGGCCTGGTCTAGGGGAAGGTGTCCCTGCCTATGGCAGGGGTATTGGAATTAAATTATCTTTAAGGTCCCTTCAAACCTAAAATGTTCTATGATCCTATGATTTCTGTGTTGCAGTGCAGTCTTTGTAGTTTTCTCTTATTAAAATGGTACACTTGCTAACTCACTCAATCTAAATAAAACAGATACTATTCCAGGAAATTTTGCCAGCGTTATTTAAAACTTTTTTAGTTCATAAGGTTAAGGTTTTAGTTTAATACGTTGACATACAGAATAAAGGAACTACCTTAAAGTGTAAACTTATCTGTTTAATGTTACAGGTAGGTGGAAGGAGTAAGTCAGAATTTATATCTTTATGCTATCTAGTAATTTCCGTTCGCTGGTGCAGATGAGTAAATAGCATTTTTTTAACATGCACAGAAATAAATATGCTTCTAAATTCTGAAATCATTCTGAGTATGTATATGCTTAGTGATCCTTACAAAAACAGTAGACCATAAATAATTTTCTAATCTAATGTCTTAGGCCCAGATGTTGTTGGAAAAACAATAGCTGAATTTGTGTCATCTCACATATGCTAACCCTAAGATTCGTTATCAATAAATACAAATGTCTTACCAACAACATTAATTTAAAGTTGCTAGAATGTATTTTATTTTGATTTCCACATTAATCTTACTAATTTTTGTTTTATTTATCTCAGTTTTATTCAGTTGTTATCATTAGTTTCTTCAGATAGATTTTTCTTCTATCTGTTGGAAGTAGTAGAAAGTAATGAAACAAGTGAAAATAATGTAGACATACTCAAAAAGACTGGCAATAATGAATTGGGAGGTTTTTGACATTTGAAAGAAACATCTTAGTAGTATATTGACAACTATAGTTTTCTTCCAAGAGGCTTCTACATGAAAAGGCAACTTGGAAGGAAATTCAGGCAACTCTAATGAAAGCAATTTAGATTTTATGATACAAGTGGTTTTCCTGATTATGTTAATCTGACACAGCCTGATTGTGTCCCCCAAAGGCCATGGCAAAACATAATCAGGCAGACTCTCAGAATTGGAATAACTCTAAAGTCTCCTAAAGATGCTAATGTAGTTATCAGAGAAGAGTTACAAGAGTTCTTTCAAAGATTAGTTTTTAGTAACTCAAACTTTCTTCTACCAGTTTGTATTTGAAAAAACATGTTTGAAGATTATCAAATATAGCTATAAGATACCATTTTTCAATTTAATTGGGCACTCATGCATTTTATAGATATCATTAAATAAGTCATGTTGCCAAAGAGTTGCTCGGAGCTAAGTTTTAAATGGGTTACATTAAGTATTCTCAAAGTATTTGCAGGCACAATCACTGTGTACACAGGAAGGTAAGTTTATGTATGCAAACAGGTACATAGGCTAGAGTAATTGGGCAGATTGGCTAATTATGTTTCTAGGCAGGCATGCACAGTTTGGTGTATGTAAATTAATGCAATCAGAAGCATTGCTGGTAAATTAAGCCCATATATTTAATTTTACCCTTTAGGTGTCAACAGTATCAGATAAGGTGGAGCTTGCATTCAGTAATAGTTATTTTATTACAAGACAGGTACCCAAGCCTTTTCAGGAAATTTTTGGTGGAAGAGGTTGGCTTTCACGTGACATCATATATTTAATGTGACAACATACTAACAAGTGCAAGAACATTTACAGTGATTGCAGTAGAATCACAAAATTAAATGGCAAAATTTTATTAGCTGCAAGTCGCAGTGATCTGGGTTTTCTTCTTGCATATTGAATTATAATAAATACAAGGAAGAAACAAGTCATTTATTAAAGCTAAATAACTGTCTTGTTTGCTGTTTATTTAGTCTTAATATTTTTAAATGTAAATGTATATTGCTTTATCTGCATAGCTCACATAAGTAATAATTTGTAATATGTAATAACTATATATTATATGTATGTAATATATATATATAGTAATAACTATAACATGTTATAGTTAAGTTTTGTGCCTATTTCAAGATATTGTTGACCTACATCAATGATCATATCTCAAGATAATTTTTATCATCACAGTAGTTTCTCAGTTATTTCCATGTCAATAGTTTTCATGTGTGATCATTGCCTAGCTGTAGAAAACATAACTCCCACACCTGGTTGCAAAGAAATAGTCAACAGAAACAAATCTGATGCAGTTAAATAATGGTGAAAGGAAATGTTTGAGCATATAAGTAAAATGCATTATTCAGGTATTTTATGAAATGCACGTATCTACCATAACTTGATGCCTTTTCCTGGTGTTAAAATTAGGAGAGCTGAACACAGTTAAGAGGGAAAAGGGTTTTACCTCAGTATTTATTTAAGGATCCTTACGTGCGCTGAAATGCACATCGAAATGCACCCCGAAATCCCCACCGAAGAAAATGGCCACTCACAATGTGATGTGTATACAATTATATGCCTTGCAAAAATTAGCATATCTATCAAAGATTCCCCAGTGAGGGACTCGAGTGAGACCCCTCGTCCGAGGAACCTTCCCCCTGGATGGGCCTATCTTTGTTTACAGAATGTGTTCTGGAGAGGGCCTTGCTTTCTGGGGTTTTTAGAATGTTTGATCTCTTGGCTTAGTGGAATATTGGGTCTAAGGGAAGTTATCAAACTTAAAGAATTATAACTATGCAAGCTAAAAGCAGTAAGAATACGTAAAAGCTGTATAAAAGAGTGTATAAAAAGGGTATAAAAGAAAAAGCAAAAAATCATCATGGCATCAACTAGCATTAAAAATATTTTTAATTGACTTTTCATATTTGCCTGTCAGTGACTGACAGTCAAAAACAGCTGTTCAGCAGCTTTGATAATGCAGTCCACTTTCAGTATCATTGTGCTAAGGCTTCTGAATAGATGTCCATACAAACCATATCCATGACCAGGTATCGCTGGATTGATACTTTCGAAGTATCACTTTCTCTAATTTCTTTATCATTGTGCCTTTCATTGCAGTTTTGGAAAAATACAGATCTATCTGGTTTTTGCAAAAATATTTTTAGTTACACAGAAGCCAATTTTGGTAACAGTGATCTGCTGAAGCTCTCAGAGGAGTTCTGTGTAAAAGAGGAAATTCGATGCACTTCACCTTAAGTGAGTACTCTGGGACAGTTTGGATTTAAAAGCCTAACAAAGCAAAGGTTAGTTGAGGAAGGTAATTTATCTGACTACATCAAATATTTTCTGTTTTCTTTATACCTCTTTACTCATCACAGAACTGCAATTTCTACATTCTGAGCTTGTTCTAGTTTCTGTCCTCACTGCGATCCTTTCTGAAGCACCTCATTTTCTTTCCCTTCTGGTGATTTTACTTGTCTTCATCTAAAAGGAGGGTTTTTTCTCCTTTCTCTATCTTTTCTTGTCTTCATCAAGGGCGTGCACAAGGGTCTATATGTACTAAAACATTAAGCACCACTAGTCCTTTCTTTGATATATTTTAGGCATCTACACCAACTCCCTCTGTGTGTCTCACAAATTCTGCTTCCAGTTTCTGGTTTTTGCTGATGTTGATGAGCTTCTTTCTGTTGATATCTGGAACTTTTACGATTGCTTTGTACAGCATTTTAAAGTTACTGTATCTCTGATAAACAGAAATTGCATCAGGTTGATAGTTGGGATGCTGGTCCTGTCAGTGGCCTCAGGCTAATGAGGCACTTCTGGATAATTGTGAGCTATAAAAGTAACAAGAAGTTAGGGAAAGATGCAGTCATCTATATGGTCTAATGATGCTGGAACTCATGTGAATGATTGGAAAACTCTCAGTCAAGTGAAAGGAGCAGGAGTAGTCTGATTATTGCTATATATTGTACATAAGCAAAGATAAAGTTCAGCTTTCTTGTTACAATAATAGAAATGAGATGATTTTTACTTAGTCTTCAAGTTACGCAGCTCATCAGAAAGGATTGTTATTTATTGTTAATTAAGGTGGTATGTTTGAATTGTTTCCTGTTTAATATTTCCTGGTGGACATAAACACTTCCTGTATTGATATTTTATTACTCATTATGCTACATGTAACTGAAGCTATTTCTGGCTTTTTCAATAGTAACTGACAGCTTCTGTGTACAGCATCTCAGGTTCCTGTTTACACTGTAAAAAATCGGTGCAGTTCAAAATTTCATCACACAGCATAACCTGAATGTAAACTTCTATGATTCCTGTGATTTTTTTTTTTTTTTCTCTAAAAGACCACATTTGCAGCCAAAGTTATTCACAGCATATAAACATTAGCATAGCTTGGAAATGGGCTTTTGTTTTTATTCATCACCAGGTTACTGTTAGGTGTATGCTGTTAGCCTTTTACTCTGCTCATTATAAAACCAGAGGATAAGGAGTTTATTTTCTCACGTTTATTACTCAAGTTCTTCTCAAACAGTGATTCATTACTAGCAATATAGTTCTTGATTATCTGTAGGTGAACCAATATGAAAGAGTTCGGTTCCATTAAAGAATATTTGATTTGAGATTTTATAAGTTTGAACATTTGCGTGTGTCCTGGTAAGTCATTGCTGTATTCTAAGTGTAATCAATTTTAGATTCCTCATTCAGATCCCAAGAAGAAAACACAGTATAAAAATCACGCATTATTGTTTATTTTTTAAATTTATGTGCAAGAAGTTACATCTTCATATATTTTTAGGTCATAAAGGAGCTGTTTCAGGATACAGTGGCTGCTAAATACTTTCATAGTTAAAAAAAAAATTAGGAAAATGAATGAATAAAAATTAATTCAAAGCTACAGAGAAGAAGCGTGTCTGTCTGAAGATGGCCATATGCCACAAACTGAAAGCTACGAAAGAAGTGTGAGGAAGCATCAGTAACTTATTTTAGGCTTTTAGTCTGACCCAGCATAGCCTTTTCCTAAGTTGAAGTGATCCATCTAGCTCTGTGTGTCTGTTTATATGAGGATACACATCCATGGTTGTGTAGATTGATTCTGTGCTCCAGTGGATTACCTTTTTTTTCCCCTTTGAACTTTGTATTGAGTGTTGACTGAATTTTGCAAATTTTAAACAGTGAAAGGTAGTGTTCAAAGTTTGGAAAACAGTACTCTGAAGGACACCTCCCTGTTTCTGTAGAAGTCTTTATTATATAGTTGTCTAAAACTTAAAGGTTGCCTCATTAAATACCAGTGTTGATACAACAGTTCTGTTCATACTGTTTAATAGCAAAAAGAAGAGTAAGTGCCACATAATTCCAACATCTTTCACTGATAAGTGTAACAGTCACCAAAGCATCATCTTAATCATCTTTTTCTACTCATATGTCTTAGAAAGTGAAATAATATGCAGGCATCAAGTATCACTGCAGTGAGTAAAGTATAAAGGTGAAGAGGTTTATACCAAAGACATTGGCGGTTCTTTACGCAGAAGAAAACTTTATGGTTCAAATTATGTATGGCTTACTGTTTGTAAAGGCTCATTAAAATACCCTGAATATGTTCTGTTTTTACTACTGCTTATCAGAATTACATACTTTTTGTTTACTTACAGTATGAAAGAGGCTGGTTTAGGCCATAAACAGTGGAGGGGTGGTCCCATTTCATCAAACTGCAAGCAGTGTCCAGTAGTTTATACCAATCCTGTTTGTGGATCAGATGGTCACACATATTCTTCTCAGGTAAGAATTGAATAAAGAACTAAATTAATCTTTCATTGTTCCAGTCAATTCCAGCTTTTGGAAAATAAAATACTGTATTATAACACAAACTAATATTTATTTGTTTTGGCTAAAATATGTATTACAGAATGCAGCCTACAACAATTCTAGTATATTGTGTGATGTAAAAGCAAAATGGTACTAAATCCTAAGTGGCATAAAGCAGTAATACCTGGAGCAGCAGAGTGTAAGAGTGCTCCACACTGTAATGGAGCACATTGAGTGCGCCACAATGTGACAGACACCGTGGCAGGCTTTTGAGGAAGCAAAAAGGTGTTGGGTGTCCCCAGCTGGGGGTAGAATAGGCATGTTAAGTCAGATTTTCCAGTTTAACATTGAAGGTGGGCTTCAAATTCCAGGAACTTAGACATAGATGTAACATACCCCCCCAAAAAAGTAATTATGTAAGTAATTGTTGCTTATCTTTCCTTGAGACAGCATATTATGAGTTTTAAGATCATAATCAAATCTTCCTTCTCTAATCCTTAACCCTCCTGTCTTTTCCCTCATACTTCTTTGGAGATAAAATAATAATTGTAAAATGCTACTGAAATGTCAGTTCACCCAGTCTTGTTTGCATCAAATATTTTGTGCTGCTCCTGCTGAAGTCTAAAAATCCTGAGACTTCATTAGTACAGTGCAGAGGTGAAATTGTAAAATGGAGGGACTTCATAATGCTGAAAACAAATTAATTTGTTTAGCATCCTTCCTGAGAACTTTCAGCAGAAGAACGCTCAGCCAATATTAACAACTGAGTCCTCTCTAATAGAAAAAATTGTGGGCTCTTGATGAACCCATTTTTCTCAGAAACAGCATGTAATTCAGTAGTGTGAAAGGAGCTACTGTATTCTGTCTTACTGACACTGTGTCCTTACATTAACAAATTGTTTCATTAGCAGATAATATCCAGTGCTTCAGGAGAAAGATAATAATAGATCAAATTTATGGAGATGAAAAAGCTCTGTGTTTGTTACTTATGAATAAAAAATTCCATATGTCTTTTTAAACAAAATACGTTTAGGATATTTCCTAGTATCTGAAGATTTTTAGAGTTTCCATTTGTCGAATTTTTTGTTTGTTTTCTACTGTAATCATAAACTCATCATGTCTGAAGTTTTACATATCTATAGTCACGTATGAAGTTTATAAAAAAGAATTAGTTTCCAGGAGGGACTTTGTATTGGATTGAACACCCGAGTGTCCTCTCCAAGGATATGTAACTCTTGATAAAAGAAAACCATCAGATATAACTAGTGTTTCCTACACCCTGACAATTCTTAGGCTTTTATCCTAAATCTTACATTAGAAAATGTTTTTCCTACAAACTTGAATAGTTAATTACAGGGATTTGGTCTAGAATCCTAGCCTTCCTTTAAAGAAAGCAATTAAAAAATTTCTAATGCTTACAGTAAGTTATCTGAGGCCCTACAAATAAATTCTGGACTCTTTGGCGTAGCTAAAAGATACTTCCTTTCATTGACACTGTGACTTTAATTTAGGAATTTGAAAAGTATTCTAAATTTTATTAACTGTAATCTCTTGCCTATGTTTTTTTTATGAGCTGGAAGTGTGCTGACTTCTTACTAGACATTAGGTGATGCTGTCATTTAGTATTTACTTTGCCTTGCCATTCAAAGGTTCAGGCAGTCCTTAAGTCTCAAGTCCAGGCTTCACACAGATGCATTACAGATGGTTGTCTCTACAATTTTGCAATTTAAATAGATGAGGTAGATAAGCTAATATAGTTAATACTGGATGAGCATATTTTTTATTTTTTTAAATACTGTATATTTCATTTATTGCAATCTCTCCCTATGTTCTTCCTAATGTAATACAAAAATCACCCCCCTTTAAACTCATTACTTACTTTCTATTTTACTATATAGGATGGCTGTATTCTAAATAGTTCTATAGGTAGAAGTGATCTTTCTGGCCTCTCATGGTCTGGTCTGGAGTAGGTGGACAAAAGTCTATAAATATTGATGAGATGCAGATATTTTTAAATCTGTTCATGTGTTAAAGGTGCAGCTGTGCTTCTCAAAGGGAGTGATGAGAAATGAGTGGATTAAATAGACACACTGTGCTTCCATTCCATTGTGCTGCATTGTCAGTGCAGCAATACATGTTATCCAACCTCAATATCCCTTGCATGCAAACAATGCAGAAGTAACACACCATCAGAAAT
Source organism: Oriolus oriolus (assembly GCA_013400235.1). Classification (NCBI taxonomy): domain Eukaryota; kingdom Metazoa; phylum Chordata; class Aves; order Passeriformes; family Corvidae; genus Oriolus; species Oriolus oriolus. The sequence goes on along the minus strand of VXBT01011977.1, from coordinate 1,051,514 downwards.
GTTTTGCAGCGTTGTATTTTTGTCTTCCACTACCTTGCAATGGTAGATTTAAAATCTCAGCTTACGGAAGAAAATTTCTAAAAATCTTTATTGCCACAGAATATCTATATTAGCCTAGAAATATTTATTTTTATCTGTTTCCAGTGACGTGAGGATTTCATATTCTGTGGTACCAGTTGCATCAAAACAGAGGTCCTTGCCTGATTATTTCAAGAGCAGTGTTTTTAAAAATTGACTAAAGACAAGTATTTGTGTTCCTGTACTCCAGGCAAAGTTTGTTTCATTGTGTCATCAAGCTCCAGTAGGAGTTTATACAGCAATTTTCTTTTATTTAGAAAGCATTCATCAGTGATTCTGGAAAATTGTATAATTTGTTTTCTGAAAATAAGCCATTAAATAGTAATAGTGTTGTAGAACACAGCTGCACAGTTGACATTTGTCAGGTGGATGCTGTTTTGGGAGTATATCCTTGCTTTTCAGGACAAGCCCATGAAATGCTTGTATTAAGTTATATAACTATAGCTATGTCGTACATGTGTTTTGCTTTGGAAAGCAAACAAACAAAAAAAGATTATATGATAGGTGGACTATCTAGAAAAAAAGGTTATCTCCTAAATTGAGCTTTTCCAGAGTCAGGTGAGGATATTTTGTTTTCAGCTTATTTGCACAGTCCGGGTTAGGTTTACTGCCCACAATTAGTCTCATGAAGTCAGTGTGAAAGAAAAGTAGCAGATGTAAAATACTTGCTATTAACATTACACGAATGTTGAAACAAAAATATTACATGCTGAAATGTTGAGTAATCAAAGTGAACATTAACCATTGTGTGAGAAGAGACTCAGTATAAAGAGATCCTGCCATTTCCTTGGCAGGTTGGTGTTACAATTTTTACTTAATAGCCTTTAAATAATACTGCGTGTTCTACACTTGATCTGTTTTTACCTTCTAAATTTTGGCACTTGAAGGTGCAGTATCCATTTTTGCACTAGGAATTCTCAAGCGGTGCTGTCTCATAAGGCTTTGGTACCCCTATGTAACGCAGCCTATTCGTAGCTTCATCTTTCCTGGGATTAATAGGGAAATAAAAGGACATGAAGTGCAACTCGGATGGGGTGTTTTGGGGCAGCAACCCAGCTGCTGCCATTCTTTCACCCAGGAAAGCAACTCACTGCTATGCAACACACACTGTAAAGCTGGTATAACTGGGGATGAGATGGTGATGCTCAGGCTTGGATGCTTCTGTTGGAACAATTCTCCCATATTCCACTATAGTGTAATTTTGTAACTGGACTTTCAAAAAAATGGCCAAGAGGAAAAAAAACCGCCGTAATGCAGATGAATTTTCTTTTGAGTGGATTTTGCATATTTTGATTACAGCTCTGGTGTTTGATGTAATAGGCTGAAGTTTTCTCTCTTAAGTTGAATGTGGTTGACAATTAGTCCCACTTTAACAAAATCTAACCTTAAGTAAGGTAAATGAACAGTGCTTGCAGTATTTTGAAAACAGCACAGAAATAACTTAATCTTTAAATTATGCCTATTGCCCCATGATTTTATTCCAGCATCACTTTGTCAGTTTTATTGTTAGCAACAGTTTACTCAAGATGGCTTCATACTGATAGTGAAATTTTATGAAATATATTTTCTCCTACCTATGAAAGCTTCATGTTATTGATGACAACCCTGTATATATAAACAGCAATAAAAATTATGTTTTGCAAAAGTAATGGGTCTAAACTAGCTTCTCAGACTAAGATGCAAACTGTATAGAAAAGTATTCAGAAAAGAGGACACAAATTCTCGACAGACTACACAGATAGACAGGTATGTGGACTTAGATATTTTTAATATTCAAACGTTTTCTTCACTCTCCCAAATTACAATTCCTTTCTGTGAGGAGGGTTGAAAGAGAGTCTGGGATAAAATTACACTGTGCATGAAGGGGTGAGTTTAATACTCCATTCAAGTTTTGTTTATAATTTTGCGTGAATCTGAAATCGATTTGTATTCTCAGGGCATCCCATATTTAACATTTTTCTTTTTAAAATCATTGCTATGTTTATTCATTTCAGGTATTTTTAAAACTTTAACTTAATCAGTGTCTCTTAGCAGTATGTTTGCTATAAGACAGCTTGTTGGGAAGTAATATAAAAAGTATGTATTGGCATTTTTAATCTTTGTTGTTATTTTAAAGATTGTGATTTTATATAAGTTAAATTGACTTAAATGTATTAATTAGTGTATTGGGAGCTTTCAGTTCACATGCCTGAACTGCTGAAAGTTCTTTTCTACTTCAAAAGAAATTGCTAGAAACAGAATCACTATTAAAAGGCAGATATTTTGTAATAGTAAATGAAAGTATTTTTCACAAACCTGATTCAAAGTATGTCAGTCTTACTTCTTAAATTGGGCTAATGCACTATGCCTTTCCATTTTTATCTGCCTTGTTACTAAGCAGTCTGCTGTAAGACTTAACTGTCAGTTGAAATGTAGCCAAAAATAATAAGGTTAAATCATTGCCTGCCACCTTTAGTAATAAAATAATGTAATCTCTCTGAACTAAGTTGTTTGACAGTGTGCAGGTCTGTACTTTCGCAGCTGGAAGAAGCAGCTTCTTCCAGGCGCTATGCCATCACCGATTTTTTTTTTTCTAATAAAGTAAGTTTTGTCAAAAGGGGCATCTCAAAATTAGGATTTGTGTCTCTAGCCCAAGCAACACCCAGCCAAAATCACCCTGTTTGAAGTGGAAAAATTTAAAACCTTCTACAGACCAAATCTGAGTTGTACTGTTACAGTGGACTTGTGGCTGAGGTGCACTGGCAAATAAAACAAAGTTGTTGGTAAAGTAAAAAAAAAGGGGGGGACCAACAAACCCTGTCCAGCCCTTCTTCTGCCCCATTTTCTCCCTTTAAAAAACCCCACAAACACCAAAAACCCTGTAACAAACTTTTCTTGAATGAAACTGACCACTAGACAGTGACAAAGATAAAAGTATCTTGCTTGATTGATCCTGGAGTATACTTTGGGTCTTTACAGAAATAGTAGAAACTTGTTGTTTATTGTTTAAATGCTTAAAAAAGGCAAACAATAAAAAGAGAAGGAAATGAGCTTGGCAGAAGCTGGAAAATCAGACATGGATGTGTTTTGCCAGTAAGGCCTGAAATTTTCTCAGGAACCTTTATATTGACAGAATGTGGCATTCAAAAAAAAAGGCAGAGAAATATCATAAAGGTGACTAACTTTATTTAATGCAGATTTTCAAATAGGCTAATGTACTAAAAATTCCAAATTACATCAAATTATACATGACTGATCTCCTCTTTATCTACTGCATTCAAAATACATAGCTGCTAAAGCTGTGGAGAAAGAAGACAATAGCTTAGATAACAAAATGATTCACAGAAACTTTAATATTTTGAAATTCTGAGCAATTCAGTATTTCTTAGACTAAGATAATATATTTATACTAGCAAGAATTGAATTTGATTCCCTTTTTTATTTCCAGAATACCGTGTCCGTTTAGTATAAAATTATATATTGAATTTGCATTAAAAGATAAAAAACTTTAATACTTCAGTAAAAACAAAAAAATGCAACTTTATGGACTGGAAATTCCTTTCCAAAGGCTTCACCTGTGTAATTCCTTAGAATGGAGATCCACCTCGGTATGGATGAGATGCTGACCAAGAGCTTAAAGGTCAGGATTAAAGGGAGAAAGGGACAGGTGACATGAAAGTGGGGGGCTGCTACAGGCCACCCCACCAGGAAAAAACAAGTGAATGAGGGCTTCTATAGATAGATAGGAGCAGCCTCACTTTCACAAGTCCTGGTCCTCATGGGGGACTTCAGCCGCCCCTAATACCTGTTGGAGGGGCAGCACAGCAGGGCATAAGCGTTCCAGGAGGTTCCTGGAATGCGTTCAGGAGAACTTCATTCTTCAAGTGATAGAGGACCCAAGAAGGGGGACCTACAAGACAGCTGGAGAGAGACTTTCTGCAAGTGCATGTAGTGATAGGATAAAGGTGAACAGTTTTAAACAGACCATGAGTAGATTTAGCTTATGTATCAGGAAGAAATTTACTATATAGGTGGTGAGTCGCTAGCACAGGTTGCCCGGAGTCGTCGTGGATGCCCCATCTCTGGAAGAGTTCAAGGCCAGCTTGGAAGGCGCTTTGAGAAAAGTAGATTCATTTGCCCGTGGCAGGAGGGTGTGAACTAGATGATCTCTAAGGTCCCTTCCAACCCTCAAATGTAGACTCATACTGTGATTCTGTGTGTGGTTTTTTAAAATGGTTTTATGTTTTTTCTAGAATAGAAAGCATCTAGGCTGTAAGGACAAATCAATAAAAGAATAGGACAAACAGGTAAGTGAAAGAAGTATCAGTGTTTATTGAAGAACTCTCATGTCACAGCAGCAGTGTACGGATACAAAATTCCGAATGTAAATTTGTGTGTTAACTGTCAAACAGGACAGCCAGGAAAACAAGAAAAGTCACGCTTCTGAAAGTGAAGTGGAGATTATAGTTATAGACTCAGATCTCTTAAACTTTGGATTGCATTAAAGACATACATACTTATGTGAACAGTCTGAGAGGTTTAACCATCAGAAGTTAATCTTTTGAAAATAGTATTAAAAACGTTGCAACTAGAATTACAACTAAAATAATCTGAATCATTTTGGCATAGCAGTTCTTTTCCAGAAAAATGTGTCCTCATTATATGCAGGCAGAAATGCATAGGAGCCTAACATGGGAACTGACATAGTTAGCCTTGTGGAGCAGAAACCAGTTCTGTAAAGAAACCAACAGACAGAAGGGCCTGGAGTGTTGAGACAATTAATAGTATTCTTAGGTTTTGTAGTTGTTTGAAACATGAAGACACTTGAGCAAATAGCGTAGAAGTTAGTGATGAGTTGTGTCAGTTGCAAGAAGGAGATCAAGGGACACAATTGCCTCAGATTTACCAAGTGGAAACTCATTAGAGAATGTGGTTTCAGTGGAGTAGAAGATAATGATGGTAATAATTCAAGAGATAGGTGGGATTAAAGGATTTTTATGATTTTGGGAGGCTACTGTTTAGGCATTTATTTCTGAAAAAATGGAAAAGAAGCTTTTAATAGGGAGAGAGAACTGTTAAAGATGACATGAAGCGAAATAATGCCGAGTGACAGATTTTAAGAGTTTATAGTAACAATCTATGATAAGAATGGGGTTAAAGAAGTTGAGATGGAAACAAGAAAATGGCAAATGAGAACTGGCTCAGATCTTGGCCCAGTGAAAGCATTCTGTAGCAATTAGATGCAGAACTGCAAATGAAGTGAAAATTACTAGAAAGAATGTAATTTTTCAAATTAAAATTTTTAAAACATGTAATTAAATTTAGTAATCAAACAGAAAAAAGTGTTTAGCTTCTAAAAATATGTTCTTCCACAGCGTTCATGCAGGTCACATTTGCACTTAGAAAGAAGCTGAAATACTGTGAAATTTAGGTTTCAGGCACAATAACAGAAATTTAGACCAGCAGTGCTATAGTGCTATAAACTAGTCATGCTGGCCCGGAAAAAAGAGAAGCTTCAGTCCCAGTAATTTGTCAGAGTCCAATGAGGTAAAATGTCTGTAACGTAAAAAAATCATCTTCCAAGTCTCACACCTTGGGTTTTTTTAAAATTTGTAATTCTGGCAAGCTCACAGTGAAATATTATAAATGTGAGCTAATTGCTATGTAGATATTTCATTGAAAAAAAAATTCAAGCATATGACTGAGTGTCAGAGGTAGGTCCTTCACATCATAGCAATGTGTCAACAACAGCAAAAAAATGGTAACATCTTAGGCCACCGTGGACATACTGGAAGAGAAAAATAAGTGTTTATGTAGCAAAATTTGTCACTCTGGCTCTTCATTCAAAACATAACATATGAAAACTTGGCTTTGTGTTGTCCTGGTTTTAATCCATATGTGTTTGTCCCAGAGCAAGGAAAATTTTTGGGTGTTTTAGAAATCGAGTACCAACAGCGCAGAGGGGAAAGATTTAGGCACAGTTCTGTGTGCCTCTACACAAGATATATCTCTTTAAGCTCAAGAAGAGATATGTAATATAGTGAAAAACAGTCATGCTTTGGAATATTGACTCCCACTTGTACAACACCATTTTTGTTTCCTGACAGAGTGAAAACTAGTATGAATGTGGAATTTCACAAATATTTTTGTCACTGATAGCACATGGACCCTTGTATTTTGGACTGTTTAATAAATTAAATCTAGCACTTGGAGTTCAAATGGATATTAGCATACATTTTTAGGTGGGCAAAAAAGCAGAGAGCTGTACAGGTGATATGCTGGGAAGAAAACTGAGAGTGCCTGCTTCTTTCTCCTACATGTAACTAACTATACAGAATTTATTTTTCCTTTGTTTTTTTCTTTTCTTTTTTTTCTTTTTCACCACAGTTGACAAAGAATAGTTTAAATGTCTTTGAAACATTGATAGGATAACCCAGTATGGACTGTGTAGGTCTGTGCATGTTGCTTTTAGTACTTTTATTATTTTTCGTGTAATCGAAGACTAATGAGCATGCCCTTTAGATACTATTTTAGCTCAGATACAACTTTATAAATATTTCAACTTAGATATAATTGGATAAATTGAACTTGTTTAATTAGCAATGCAATCAACCAGCGTGGCTTAGGAAGTCATATCACATTAAAAATACAGTGATAATGCATGCTAATAAGGAATAAGCAAATTGTTTTAACAAAAAAATTCCACACTTTAGAAGCCATTTGGGTCTTGTTATAAGGTTTTACAGCTTTGCCATTACTTCTATTTTATTATTGCCATCACTCAGAAATTTGCATGCTAGCTGAAAATCAGTGAAGACCTTTACTAGCTGATTTTTGAACCAATATATTCAGCTATTTTTAAGATGGTGTGTAGGAGAATGAAATGTTTTTGTTCACCTTTAAAATTTTTCTTTGAATGTTAATTTTCAAATTTGTCGTGGGAACTTGAAAATGTAAAGTTAGTTTTGTCCGAGCAATATTTATTTTTCTGTCTTGCAAGAAATTTTCTGCGAAATGCAAAATACTGAATGCCAGCAATGGAGTACATGAAGGATCTCCCATACATACAGAATTGGGTGACATTCTCTGCATCTCTAGCTTGGGTGGGATAAATATGATGGAGAAGTTTGAAACAAGGAGCCTGATGAAGTGCTGAGTGTTTGGACTATACAGGCAAGAGCTCTGAATAAGAGCCAGATTTTATGGGTTAAGTATATGCTTGTATATGTCAGAAAGAGATTTTTTTTTTTTGTGTTAGCGTGCTTACAAGAAGCTTCTAGTACATTTTCAGATTGCATCAATGTTTATATTTTTGGAATAGGTCAAGAGCATGAGGAACCCTGTTGTATATTTTTACCCCTTTTGTGAATAAGTTTTTTAAAACACTGTAATTTTAATTTTTAAAATTTGAAATATCTTTTTACACCATTTATTGTCTTCAAGGGATATTGAAATATTGATTTGGATGTGAGGAAATATGTTACATTTTTTACACAAATACGAAAAGCATTTTTATTAATTATTCTTAATTTACTGGAAACGGTGTATTTCAAGTAGGGATTTACCATTAATAAGTCTTTGTGTTCTTATTTGATGGTAAAAAATATTAGTTAGCCTGTTTACAATATGTATAGGATAACATGGTGAGGTGTATATTTTCCAAACTGAGTAGGTGTCTAAAAATTCCAACAGCTGATTTTAAAAGCAGATAAATTCTTAGAAGGATTTGCAGAAGCTCCTAAGCATCATGTGTCTCCAAGAGCCTCTAAGTAGGAAAGCAGAGATACATAAGTGCCTAATTTAAATAATCCCAGTAGGCATCTATTGGCATGTTTCTGTGACTTAATATGCGTTCTAGGGCGTCAAAAAAAGATTGAATATCTAGTTGACCTGATTTCAGTGATTTCAAGCTTATAATTTTATGCCATTGCACTGCAGAGCACCGAAGAAAACAGACAAGAGCTATTGAGGTGAATAGGAGGAAAACTGTGCATACAGGTTTTCATTTTGTCATGAAAATACATTTTCTAATTCATAGCTTCATAAACAATGTATCATCAGTTGTCTTTCAACCACAAAAGATTTTCTTTGCTCGGGGTCTTGGTTCAACGGACACGTTTCCTGTTTTTCTCTGATCAAAATGCCAGTTGCATGTCTTTATGGTTAACATATTCAACAGTTGTTTTCATTTTAAATAGCAGTACTTGTTGCTGAAAAGCTTTTTATCCAAACTCCTATTTTTTTAGGTGAATAATACACATGATTAGCAGGTTACTGATGATACAAAAAGGCATCTGTGTGATGCTTCAGGGATAAATTCGCTCATTAATTTTTCATTTCTAAAGGTTGAATTAGTTGAAAATATGGTCTCTTGGCATTATGTCTGGCTGCATTTAGCTTGAAATTCTATACCTTCCTGGCTGGTTTTTGCAAAGAAGTGCAAAATTACATAAAATTTTCAAAATTAGGCTTACCACATCACTAACTTTGGCCATATTTTCACCTTCATTTTAAGCCAGCCTAAACTCATGGCACTGCACGTGATTCATTTGCCTGGAATTGGCCCCTTGCATGGAGCAGTCCTTTACTTCTCTTCAATGTTCTGTATCAGGTAATGGTCTGTGTAGAACCGGGCCTGGAACCTACCTGATCAACCCTCACCCTGCCCACCCTGCCCCTGTGTTTGGTGACAGGAACCACCAACTGGGTTTAAAAAGATAGTTTCTTTACGTATTTTACTTAGACTCAAATCTGAGGGCATAATTTCACATAACAGTTTGCACCAAATACAGTAAAGGCAAATTTTGAGCTGGGGAATGTATGTAAGCTTTGTGGAATAGGAATAACGTTTGAAAATGGGGAATGTGGGTAAGAAAATAGCGTGAAGAGTAGTTGAAAGCACACAGTATTGAGTAATCAGAGATTGTCTGTCAGAGATGCCAGCTTCTAACAAGAGAGAGAAAACAGATCTGTATTGGTGCATGAATGTGGAGCTCTATGGGAAAGATTTCTACCCATGAAACATAGAATGATAATGGAAGAAATATATCTTTGTGGTACTCTAGCAAAGAGCTCTTTTCTCAGAGATCCTGTTAATTGCCTCAGACAGAAATCTGACCATAAATTGTTGATCATCTAGAAAATACACAGGAAAGAAAGAACTGTGAGCATTTTTTTGTAGGAGCATGTAGACTTGAAAGGACATTCCAGAGTAACCCAGCAATTCTATTTGTAGCATATGAACTGATAATTGTCAGGGGAATCTGAATTTAATTATTCATCTGTGTATTTTTTCTTAAAATTGGATAGCATGCCCTGTTTGATTTTTAAATGTGCAAAAACGTCAGGGACTTCTACAGAGTGGTTGTTGAGATAAGGTACACTTTAAGATGATGGTTAGTTTTCAAAGATGAGACACTTTACAGTTGTATAAATATTAGTTATTGGTTGTCTAAAAAGTAATTTACTAAATGCTCGGTATTAAATGTGATGGTGTTTTAGAAAGCATTTCTGTAAGTATCAGCACCTCAGCAGATGAAAATGTCTAAAAGACTCTTAACACTGAATTCACACTTTGTCCAGTACAAGTTATACTTCTGTTTAGAAAACGGTGTGTTGATGTGTCTGGTCACACTTCAGTCTTTCAGTGTGAAGGGCTTGAAGCACATAATGGACACAGTATTCACTGGACATCTAGATGAGTATCCTGGCAGCTAATTTCTGCTGACTTATGTGCTGTAGGGGTGTACCAGGTCTGCTTCCAGCTGCCCAGGATGTATACTAGTAGAAATGAGGGATTGGAGAGGAGTGTTTGCAGACTGTACCTCAAGGCACTAGTTCATGAGCTTCTGTTCTTTACTTGCCAGAGAAGTCACAGTTATCCTCTTTACTTAGTTGGAGTTAGTTTTGTTTAAAAGCCACTAGATATTCCTGGCAAGACAGTACTGTTGTGGAAAAATGTTATCTTGCACTGAGGTTGTAGCGTTCTCAAAAAGGAACAGAATTAATTCTGTGAGAAAAAGCAAATTGATAAAATGATAGGAAATGCCAAAATCAGTGATGGACAAGGACTTTATCTTTCTTTTTGTGTAGTCTTAAAACGCAATCCTAATTCTGTCGCTTTCTTCCACAGGGCTGTTCACTCACATAACACAAAGAATGGACACACCTCCCTTTTAGCTAATCAGGAAATTGTTGTCAGTACACTCTTATGCCTTTTATTATATGGTAGTCAGACTGTTAAAATAAATTCCTTATCTATTTTAATATGTCTTTATTCCCTGTACATTTTGAGAAGTCTGCAAATAGCAACTAATTTACAGCTGTCTCGTACACTGTCCCTCTGTGTGATATGTCATTTTACAGACAGAAGATGGTTCTGCAGATGAAAGCAAATAAATTATATGTGAGATGTGGATATCCAATTTAAGGAGGTTTTTTGTTCCTATTTCACATTGCAAAGCATTTATGTATTCAACTAATTTTTGGTTTAGTTTATCTAAAAATATTTATCATGTTCCCGAATCACAAGACAGGTTTTCAAGAGCTCAGGAGAGCACAAATACATTCAGTACCAAACAGAATTTTGCTGAAATTGTCTATGATCAATAGACCAGTATAAGCATTACTTTTCTTTTCTTTTGTGCCATCTGCCTAGTTCATTCATTGCACATCTTTCAAACTCTTCAGTAAATGAACAAGATTTATGCAAGCAATAATCTCTTGACACTGGTTTGTTCCTGAAGCGGGTCTGTACTGTACTTCCCAACTGAATAAGCTTGATGCCATCTGATCCACCCATTTTCTCAAAGCAAGATAAGCTACACAGGTGTAATTCCTGACAGATTTATCTAAGCCTGGTTGTAAAGACAATTACTAAGATTCAAAAAGCTTCTCCAACGATTTGTTTTAAGATGTCACTATCCTTCTCAAAAAGTCTGCCTAGTATCTAATCTGTTACTTTTCTGCAGCAATTTAAGACAATTATTTCTTGCAACATTCATCGTGGTATTCTTTTCAGGTACCTTTCAGATGTCTTTAGCCTATTTGACAGCTGTTATGTGAATCCTCTTTTCTTAAGATCCAGTCCTTCATCCTCTTTTTGGTGACTATTTTCTAGGTTTCTCATTATTCCTGTTACTCCTTTTGCAGTTAATTCCTGTCTTGTTTGAAACCTTGTCACAAGCTGTACAGTGCTGCCAGAGCTATGTGAAATTATCTTGCAGGTTTTGGAGGTTGCACTAGCATTTACATATCCTGGTATAATGTTTTTAAACATTGCTCAGTTGTTCTTAATGATCACTAGACTTCTATTTTTCCTTTAGAATGGATATCTAGCCAGTTGCTCCAGCTTGTTGTTGATATCTCGATTACTTTGTCTACTTAAGAGTAGAACATAGCAGTTTTCTGTATTGAATTACATTATATTTTAGCCTATTTTAATATTATGACTATTTTTATTACATTTCTATATTCTAAAACTCTTCCATGTGTAGTAGGATATCCTTTAACTCATCTGCCAACCCACTAGAATAATAGAATAACTTGATTTGGAAGGGTTCCACAGGAATCCTCATGTCCACCTCCTGGCCCTGCACAAGACATCCCTGAGAGTCACACCATGTGCCTGAGAGCCTTGTTCAAACATTCCTTGAACTCTGCCAGGCTGGTGCTGTGACCTCTTCCCTGGGGAGCTGATCCAGTGCCCAACCATCCTCTGCTTGAAGAACCTTTTTCTGGCATCCAACCTAAACCTCCCCTGACGCAGCATCAGGCCATTCCCTTGGGTCCTGTCACTGTCACCACAGAGGAGAGAACAGTGCCTTCCTCTCCTCTTCCCCTCACAAGGAAGCTGCAGACTGCAGTGAGGTCTCCCCTCAGTCTCCTCTTCTCCAGGCTGAACAGACCAAGTGACCTCAGCCACTCCTCATACGGCTTCCTGTCAAGGCTCTTCACCATCTTCGTGGCTCTTCTTTGGAGGCTCTCTAATGGCTTAACATCTTCTTACACCCAAACCTGCCCCCAGCACTCGAGGCCGCCCCAGTGCAGAGCAGAGCAGGACAATCCCCTCCCTTGCCCGGCTGGCGATGCTGTGCCTGATGCACCCCAGGACACGGTTGGCCCTCCTGGCTGCCAGGGCACAACGGCTCACATTCAACTTGCCATCAACCGAGCGCCCCAGNATCAACCGAGGGCCCCAGTTTCCTTTCCATGGCACTGCTTCCCAGCCTCTCATTCTCCAGTCCATCTGTACATCCAGGGTTGCCCCATTCTAGGTGCAGAATCCAGTACTTTCCTTTGTTGAACTTCATACAGTTGGTGATTGCCCACCCCTGTAATTTGTCCAGGTCTCTCTGCAGGGCCTCTCTTCCTTGGAGAGAGGCAACAGCTCCTCCCTATTGAATATCATTGGCAAACTTACTTCATATACTTACGAATGCTGCATCCGAGTTGTTTATGAAGGCCTTGAAGAGCACTGGCCCTGCAGTGGAGCTATGTGGAACCCCAGTGGTAACTGGTCACCAGCCTGATGCGGCCCCTAATGTTATCCCATTTACCCCATAGTGCTTTGTGTCCAACCCATGAGCCAGGTGCTCACCCATTGCATGATGGGTTTATCCGGCTGCGTGCTGGACATTCTGTCCAGCAAGACACTGTGAGAGACAGTATTGAAAGCATTACTGAAATCCAAAAAGATTATATCAACTAGAGTGGTCAGCTCGGTGAATAACTTTGTTGTAAAAGAAAATTGTCAAGTTGGACTTCATCCTCATCAAGCTGTCCTGGTTGTGACCAGTAATTGCATTGTCCTTCATGTGTCTTTGAGTAACTCCCAGAATAATCTTCTCCTTAATTTTACCAGGCATGAAAGTTGGACTGGCGGACCTGTAGTTACCAGGGTCAGCATTTGCCAGCTTCCTGTTGATTCTCCAGATTCCCAAGACTGTTGAAAAGTCATGGAGAGATCTCACTATGAAATCAGCCAGCTCTTTGAGTACACTGGCATGAATCCTCTCACACTATCTCTCCTTTTTGACTACTATTTCTCATTGTGTCCTCATAGCCTATATGTCAGTGTTTCCTTTTTCTGTGGAGTTCTTCAGGTATATTGCTTGCTCTTATACCAGTTTGAGTAACACTGAAGGAAGGAAGTTTAACCCACCTTTATTTAACTGATCTATCTTTACAGTATCCCAGTGCACTGTTAATTTGGGGAATGATGACAAGAGGTTTGAACCAGAGTTCTGTTTCTGGTGTCGTTAGCTGCTAATATGAAATTGTCAGAACAGCCTTGATTAATTTCCAACTTATGCAAGCACCATGATGTTGCTTTGTTTCTGAAAACAGTGAATATATCTCTGCTGCCTGCCTGTCCTTAAAATGAGTTCAGTGAGGGTAAAATTTTATCATACCTATGAGTGGGAATAATGATTTGAAAGTGTTGTGTGCTCACCTTGCACTCAGTATCTCATGTATCTCAGCCTGTGCCAGGTGTTGAGCATTAAGGATTTTTAGCATTTAAAAGGACAGTGTTATTTGCAAATAGGACTGAGTAGACAACTTCAAAGAAAAATAAATCAAAAGGACTAAACTCACAACTCATGATGTTAGCTGAAGTATCTATGAAATATTTACTGGTCTCTTCAGCAACATTCAAGTGAATCAAAGGAGCATCGGAGTATGTAAAAATAATCTCTCAAAGAAAGGATTAAAGAAATCTTCAGAAATACAAAAAAAAAATTATTACTTCTTTTTCTCACTCTTCATACTGTGGTTCTCAGTAAAACGAACCTGGAATGGGTTTATATGTCAAATTTTAAGTGGTGGTCTCACCAAGTACAGTAATCAAAGCCTAAAGCACAGCTATCCTTAGAGTTGAATCGTAAAACTAAGTTTGAATAGTAAAAACTCTCATGTCTTAAAAAAGGAAAGACATCTCTTTTTAACAGAAAAAAGTGCTAAATTTGAGCTATAATCCATGCTACAAATTCCAAATATTGTTTTGAGTATTAAAAGATTAATTAAGTCATGTACTGTCTGGAGAGAGGGCTGGTGGACATCATAGCTGATGCAAGTACTCTCCTGTACAGCCAGGATAATTCAGATAGAAAAAGTATTCAGTTGTTTCAAAATCAGCATAGGTAGGTGTTTGCTTTGCTTCCATTTTCTAGTCCTTTATGAGATACTAATGCTATATAGATTTTAGTTGGAGCAGTTATGTTGGGGTTTTTTGGGGAGAATTAAAAGGTTCTTTTAGTGTCATTTTCCTTTAACCGTGCCTTTTTGGCAAAAGGTGACACATTCAAAACTGAAGTACAAAAAAATGACTTTATTTAAATACAAAAAGATTGATTTATGTCTTTTTGGTACTGGCAATGGTGCAAAAAATGTATTATTTTGATACAGTGATGCAGTTCAGGTCCTGCAAGATATAGAACTGCATGAGAGTGTGACAGGACTAGAAGTCTGACTGCTTGAAAAGTTGATGAAGTTCTGTAAATTCACAGTGCTTACATCAGCATACTAGTGGAAACCTCAAGTGCAGTCTTTCAGGAGGCTCCTTAATTCTTACATAGCTACAGTGCTCCCTGGCTGTTACATAGTTTTAGGAGAGAGAGAAACTTTGACTTTAGGGTTTACTGGAAATCCTGATAATCATACAATGGAATTGCATTACAGTGAAGTTAGGTACCATAACAAAAGATGAGTCAGGGAAGAAAAGAGACAAAATCTGGTGAGATTGTTCTGAAGTGTTGCGATGCATAGAAAACGCTTCATATTTTTATTTGTTGCTTGAACTGGTTTTCTGAGTCATGCTTCTGTGTCCTTTACCTATTCAATTCCATCTTTTGTTCAAGGATGAAGTGTTCTCCATAACAATCTTTCTTCTTTTGCTTTTTGAAAAAGCTCTTCGTAGATGCTTCGGCCCCCCCGCTTTGTTTTTATGTTTCTCCTGATAATACATTGGCAAAGCATGCCAGAGAAAGATCTCTATGTAAAGAACTGTTTTACAGGAAGAAAAGTTCAGCTTTTCAGGAAGAATGACAGTGTTTACAACTATATTATTTTCTCTGTATGTGGTTTTTAACTACATTATTTCTATATGCTTGAAACAATTCTGTTTCTCAGATATAGTTAGTTTTATATGGTTTCTGGATTGGAGCTGTAAGTACACAGATGACAGCCTCACAAATGAATCTGTTTCAGATTAGATATCAGAAAAGATAGTCACTATGCAGAATTACATTAGGCACAGCTTTTCATTTTACTCATGAATGCTTTTTACCAGCATGCTGTCATCTTAAAGATAGAAACTAAGTGATAAATTCTGTAAAAATTGACTGTTTATTGCATCCTATAAATAATGAATGTTGTTGCTGTGTTTATTTGCTCATAGAGTACAGATAAAACCAATGCAGTCTACTTCCATCTAGCATGGCTGTTGAAGTCAGTCTCACACCACAAGTGCCTTCATGCTTGAATTGAGTCTGAAACTGTAGCCAAGTTAGGGACCAAAACCTTTGTACCTTTATTTAATCTAATTTTTGTTATGAAAGTAGCAGAAGACTTTTCTTAGCACCTGTGTCTGCAAAGATTTAAGCATTTCATGAAAGATTGCTTCAAATTTCTCAGAACTATAATTTTTTGTTATAAGATATGTTTATATTAATGATCGTCATTCTCTCTCCTTACAGTGCAAATTAGACTATCAAGCCTGTGTCTCAGGAAAACAAATTTCTGTGAAATGTGAAGGACGTTGCCCTTGCCCTTCTGACAAATCCACAAATGCAGGCAGAAATGACAGGAGAGGTGAGTGATGGTAATTCATGTAATTTTTTTAATGCTCATTTCCAGAAGGAAGGAAGATTCTGCTCACAGAATATTACAGGTATCAGGAACACTGATTATTCTTGAATAAAACCAGCTTTGTTTTGTTTAAGGTTGGTTTTTTTGCCAAGGGTTTTTAAATTATACCTATGGTAAAATACCACGGTATTTTTCAAATGAGCTATTGTTGTATGAGTTACTGCTGCTCTTTTTTCATTTGCTATTTAATACTCCTTGAGATGCTTATATGTGTAGTTAAGACAAAGAAGGAATTAATTCCTTGTTCCTCAGTGTTTTCAATTGAATTTTCAAGAAAACAAAGTGTGATAGAAAGGAAGGAAACTTAGAAGTCCTTGTTGCTGGTCATAGGAGCAAGCAGTTGTGCTGTTAGAACTGTTAGTAAATGCTGTATTATGTGAGTTCATTTGGAAATTGCTTGATAGGAATAAATCAGCTTCCTTTTGGGCCATGCATGAGATTAGGCTGCTAGACAATGAAGGTGCTTTGCATTGCTTTTAGCCATTGGTGCAACTGGAACAAACTGGAGAAAAATAATGGTGGCTAAGCATGTTTGTGTTTCAGTGGCTCCCAGGTGATTATGGAAGGTTGTTGTTAAACAAAACATGATACTGTCCTTGGTGCTTCTGAACAGAGAGTCATGAGGTTTTAGGCTACCACGGACCTGAAATTGCCAAGAAGAGCCTGGTTGGAGGTCTGCATTTTTAAAATTTCTTTAACTGATCTCTGTTAGATGCATTTTTTTGTTCTTTCTGTGTAGTAACACTTTTGATGCGTAAGCTAAAATCTTTATGCACAAATACCATTGAAAATACAGCAAACTTAGATTTTAAAGATGATGGGTTTTTTCCTGTAGCAACCTTATAACAATAAAAGGAACAAATATTGCATTCCTGCATTAACATTGGTATTTCATTATAGTTTGAAGCACTATTCCAGATTTATTGGGCACGATAGTCTTACTGTTTCCATTATAAGCTGTAGCTACTGCCAAAACTGTCTTTTTTTCCTAGTTTAAAAAACTAGGAAATGAATGCTCTTCTAACAATAAAGATGACCACTATAAAGATTAAACTGTGTGCAGGCGCACAAGTGAATTAAAAAACTGCTCTGAAACGCTTCTTTAGGTCCCTTTTTTTGTCTTTGGCAATGTAATTGATTGTGTAATTAAATATTAATTGAATATATGTAATTAAATACTCCCTGTGCTGTAACCCCTCTGTGAAACGATAGTCTTGATGTTTTTTAAAGCATTAATTTACAATTTCATGTAGTATCTGGAAAATAAATAGATAAATATGTCATCTGCTTGCATTGTTGAATGGAATGAAAAGCATTAGAAGACCCAGCATGGTATGGCTAATGTGGTCCCTTTGATAAGATACACAGTGTAACCTGAATGTGGTTGCAGCATCCACTAGCAATGACTTCTGTGTCTCCAGGATGGTTATGGGAATATTTGCTTAACAGTGGGCATGAAATGAAATTAAGATAATGAGGCAAAAAGCATCTCTCTGTGAGTAGTAGGCCTACCATTCTCCAGTATTAGTCTTTTAATATGCTATTGTTGCCCTTAGTTTTTATAAAAGTAAGATTAGCATTTTCTCTGCTGGAAGTTGTTTCACCAGATGCAGTTATCGTTATCCTTGTGTGTATTCTTTCAAGCATATTCTATTTTTCGTACTCCTGTACTAAAACACTGAAAAAAATCTAGAGACAATTTTTTTTTGCTTCAAAAATTATAATTTTTTTTATTTAAGAATGTACTCTTGATGATTTAAGTTGCCATGGGGTCAAGATTACTTGTGCCTAGTTATGTAAAAGAGAAAGAAAAAAGGTCTCATGGGTATGGGAATTAACACTAATCCTGTCCTAACAGATTGTCAGAGCAAGCAAAATATAGGGCTTTTCCAAATGTTACATTTTATTGCAATGCTGACATTTGTTAATATATTTTCTTGACAAGGCCAAAAACCAGGAAACTTGAGAAACATGAAAGTGAGCTGGGTATCTGCAGTGAAATTTCAACTTTTTTTGTTACAGAATACAAAATTTCTTACAACAGAAGTTCTTGTAACAAAAGCTATAAGAATACAATTTTTGTCTTTAAATGGAGCTCCGTAAAATGTTGCAGCGGTTGGACTCGATGATCTTGGAGATCTTTTCCAAACTAAATGTTTCTGTGGTTCCATGATTCTGCGCTGCATGTATACGTCAGTTGCTTACAAATTTGACAAAGCCAAACAGGCAAAGTAAGGTTACTGTTCCTGTTTCAGGGATAACTTAAGTAAGGGCTTCCTAAAATACATCTCCTACCTCGGCTATTTAAGACAATTGTTCATCTTTTCAGATAGAAAATTTACTGATTTTTTTGTTGTATCTAGAAAGCAAACTATGTCTATGAATTTTCCCAAAATAGTCTTGGTGTGGATCCCCATATTCCTTTGGGAAGCAAAATTAAACCAGTATTCAGAAAAACAGATTTTCTTCTTAAAATGTATGTGAACCTAATAATGAAATCATAAGATCCTCTTAGTTGGAAGTGAACTATGATGTTTTTCTAAGCCATATCTCTGATGAATGCATGAGGCAGGTGAGGGCATCTGGGCTTTTGTGAGGGCTGTCTCATTTTATCGATTCGTTTAGAAACATTGAACCTAGTCAATGTGCATGGGCTCTTAGGTTAAATCCATAAATGAAAGGGCTGAGAACTTGATCTGGATCTAGATGTATAAGTTGTTAAGAAAAACAAAAGTTACAAGCAAAAAAAAATCCAAACCCCACGACAACAAAACCCATGATAAAATAAAATTTTTTTTTGCCATCTTTGTTTTGAATGTAATTTAGAGAAAGCAATGGGTATTATACAAAGTATAAACTACAATAGGTACTCCAGTAATTTTTAAAAAGAGACAGAAAATACAGGGTTATAAATGAGAGGGGGACATCTGCAGAGCATTAGAGGCAGTATTAGGGGAACACAAAGTTACAAATAAATGAATATGGGCAGTACAGAAGAGAGGGAGGGCTTTGGAAGTTGTGCAGAAGCAGAAAGAGAAAGAAAGGTAAAGCAGAATGAATGGGAAGCACCACCACTCCTGAGAGAGGTGTTAAATAAGAGACACATGAGGAAGCATCTTGTTTTCCAGGCTTAGCCATCGCCTCATGTCCTGCTTTTGCCCCAGTCTCCTTTTCAAGTATGTGCCAGGATTTGGGGTATCCAGGTCATACTGACTTGCACAGCTGTGATTGAAGGGATTTCACTGAGCTGGAATCTGCAGATCTTTATTTTCCTAAGCACTTCTGAGACTTTTCCCAGTGGTTATGTGGCACCAGAAACTAGGAAGGATTCTGTGCACTGCACATTTTTACAAAACCGAGGAGTCTTTTGTCCCCTTGGCAGTGTCTCTGCACCATTTTTTCTTTCAAATCATTTTTTCTTTCATCATCCTTTTGCTCTGAGATATAGCGAGCCCTGTCCCTTGCTTGTCCTGCCTCTCAGTCTGATGGGTAAGAGCAAATGCACATGGTGCAAAGTGTGGTCTTGCCTATGGGGTCACTGGGATAAAGAAGTATGAGACTGGTCTGTGGGGCAAATGCAAGTGTTGCACTCATTTTTAAGGATGTACAAGTCCTGTTAACCTTTAACACTTACCTCTGCGTATGACACCTCATCTACTTTACCTTTTGGCCATTCAAATCACTCATCTCCCCATCAGTTCCCAGCTGCCCAGAAAAGTGCACATCAATCCTTTTTCTGCTTCTCCTTTGTGTGGTAAGGGTGCTTAGCTTTCATATTCAGCTGTTTAGAATGCATAGGAACTGGTAGACCTACCCCTTGCAATGAAGTTTAGCCTGTTCCGTAACTATCACACTCAAGACAGAGTAGGCAAGAACCAATAGTGCATCTGGATGCTGGGATTTGTTCAAAAACTGATGAGATACAGCTTTTACTCAACTTGATTTCACAACTTGCATTGCCTCTCTCGCTCTCCCACCCAGTGCTGCCTTCAGTAGATCTCAGCTTACATTCCAAGCAGGGTGATTACTGCTGACCTGGGAAAGTCAGGCAGAAAATTGTGTTGGTTTCTGCTGTGAAGCTCCACGGAGATACCAAGGTATATCTGGCCACAGTCCCTGGGACTCCCTCAGTGCTCATCTCAGTGCATCTTGCTGATATCCAGAATCTCTCCTCACTTCCAGCATCTTTCCAGCAGCCAGGATCTTAAATGTCTTCTTTCAGGGAAGGCTTCTTTCAGGATCCATCCTGGAAGCTATTCTTCCAGGATCTGTCCTTTCAGTCCCTGCCCCAATTTTCCCAGTCTAAAGAGGCTGTATGTAGAGGTGCAATGCACTATCAGCCTCGTAATTTTTAATCTGTTCCACGTCTCTTTATTTAATGAACGATTCAAGAAGTGCCGCTTTTGTTTTATCAAAATTTATACCAGTCCATACCAATTGCAGCCAGCAAGGAGCAGCCTAATGCCTGAGGGTCCAAAAGTTCCAATTTTTAAAATTCACATACACCCACAGACTTAGCTGCTACCTGTTGGAGGTCGCATTTTAAGCTATTTTTTTCACCTACTGCAATAGCACATTTACTTGAAGCTTTGTTACATTTATTTAGTAACGTGCAATTCACCAACTTACTCTTTCAATGATTTAAAAAGCTTTTAGCTGTCGGCTATTTTGACTTTATTTAAAGCATTCTTCCTTTCAGCCAACTTGAGATTAAAATATTAGCAAAATTTCTTCAGGGAAAAATAGATGACTTAAAACAGGGAAGAAACAGAGTGAAAGAAATAAGAGTTTTCTGTCTTGTCTCATTAACAGATTTTCATTTTAATTAATGCAGTTTATTTCCTTAAAAACATGTGGGGCTTTGAACAGAATTAGTTTTACATGTTCTTCTGTTTTTTGGTATTTCTTACTAGTTTTAATTTATTCTCTGTTTCAGCTGTGTTTTATCCAGACAACAATTTTATTCTAGTTTAATTTTCTTTCTGGTTCATGTTTGATTTGTACTGAATTCCTTTGAAACCTGTAAATAGACACTGAAATGGTCAAATTTGTGTAACATAAGTGTGTATTGACAGCATTCCTCCAAGAAAATAAAACTGTAAGTTTTCAAATCTGATTGAAACAGTGAGATTATGGGTGAGTTCTTTCAAGTTCTTAACTGATTTCAAGGTTTTTGATTGGGAATTTTACTATCCTGTTGGAAAAAAAGAAATTACTATTTTTGTTGTCTTAATACTGGGTGAAAAATGGCAAAAATAAAAAAATGCTGAACAATCTGTAGTCACAAGTGAACTCCCTGCTTCACAGTGTTTTATTTTGCAAGTTAATATATTCAAAATACTTTTCTCAGGTGCATTAGCTTCTTTTGATGCTAATGAATATCATTAATGACTGTTGCAATTCCCTAACAAACTCAGTGATAACTTGGCATGATTCCAGAAGCATTTTCTTGCTTGTTAGAGTTTTTCACAAAATGTAAAATGTATCTTTACAGCAGCGTGCTCATATTCTGAAATAATTGTTTAGAATACATTTGCGGAACATGACGTTGTTTTAGTTCAAGACACTGCACTAAAAAAAAAAAAGATGGACAGCTGACAGTAATTTTGTACTGTTAGTTAATGGATATCTAATTCATCATTAATATAATGTATAGTAATGTTCATTATTGGTATTGATCAAGACCTGTGATTTTTTCTACATAAAGAAATAAGGCAGTCTGTGGAATATACGTCTTAGAAAAAAGGACATAGGAAGTAAACAAAGTTAAAATTTTATGTCATTTAATGTGGTGTATATATAAGGCCTTTCTATGTTTGTGTTTCTGTAGTATAATACCTTACATTTTCTATCTCACAGAAGGAGCAGTTCCAGATTAAATTGAATACTGCTTGAGGAGTCAGGGTAGGACTGTCATGAGTCAGGATTTCTTTTCTCTTTATAATATTTTTCTGTTGAAATTTACCTTATTTTCAGTCTTAATATTTCCTTGGATTTCTTTTTTTACTACCATTGTACTTGGATTACTAGTTAAGATACAGAAAATTAATTATATTAGATTGGTAATTATTTCTTAGGAAGGTAGAGGTTGGAGGACTGAGATGTTTTATATCCCACCCTCCAGAAAATAAAAAGGGGGGTCCCAGATAACAGCCTCCTGTATGATCAACTGTAGCATTTAACATCTTTCAAAAGCTGCAGAATGATGCAGAGGAAGGAATGCATCAGCCTCTGAAATAAAACTGTTTCACTTCCATTCAGAAATTGAGATAGAGATTATTCACTCTGCCTTAAATGGTACTGCACTTCCTGCATCATTGCAGGCATTTCCTTCTGTGTCTCCTTTGCTTGTTATTTAGGTTACATAGAGGCTTACTGATTAAATAAGTAAATAAAAAATTGTATAAAATACTAATTACATGCAAAACTTTCAAGATATGTGATAGTGTTTCTGGACTGGTTTGTTTGGTTTTGTGTTTGCTTGGACCAAATACCTGGGGTATGTCTCTCTATTGTCACCTGAATGTGAGATGTTTGGCAGCATAGATGACAAATTCTCACTGTGTATGTCAGTCTGAAGGAATATGGTCAATGAAGACCACAGGCATTTCCACAGACATTTCATCAGCAAATGAGTGTATGGCTGACAGCTCTTAGCTGTGGTCAAAGACCTTCAAAGGTATCTAAGGAAAGCATTCATTGCCAGTTATTTCAGATTTGCTCCACTCCAGAGTACATATGTTGGGCAAGTTTAATTATTCTTAAAACTAAAAATCTTTGGACAGAGTGCTTTCTTCTATTTCCCTGTCAAGCTACACTAACACTGTGACAAATGTGTGCCGTGATATGCCCAGGATCCTGGTGTCCCAAACAGTCTATTTGAAAGATTTGGCTGATGTGTACTACGACATCCTCCTGGATTATGTCTTTGGATATCTTCATCATAGAAATAAGGCTGTTTCTGCCCTGACATAGAGTCAATATTCAGCTGGGCCATGCAGTCATACCCAAAAGCTCAGGGCCAACTGAAGGTCCTGCAGTTTAAATGGCAAAAGCTATAGCATTGTTGGTAAAATACTGAATGTGCATTTTTATTAGCTATTGAAATAGAAGAATTCATTCTCAGTAATTTTTGAGTTAATCTCTAATAAATCCCGTGCTAAGAGCTCACTTGCTATTTTCACTAAAAAAAGAGTGGTAGGCTTATATTCATGGAAGAAAAAGGGGCTTCCCTTTACTTCAGCATCTGACGAGGACTATGTAGGTAACAAGGAAGCTCTTAAAAATGTCATACTCTCTGACTCTAAGCTTTTGCCAGAAGGAGGTGAAAAGGCAACATTGCATGCTGAAAGTATTTTCAGTTAGCATGTCTAAAAGACTTTAATCACAGAATGTGACTGCTCTCTCAGCTGCATCCTGTTTCATACGGAATACTGCCGAATTGTTAATTGCTATGTAGAGATGGGAATAAATAACAGTAGGATTAAAGACACTGTGGATGCTGTTTCATTCTGTGTGCATCAGTGCTTGAAAAACAAACAGAGGGACAACCAACCAAGCAGCACTCCCAAATCCTCTGATTTAATTTGCATAGCATCATCTTTTTGATACATGACCTCCGCTACTCCTCATATAGTACAGGTAGAGATGCCAAAAAAGAGCTTTTGTTTTGTTTTCATTCAGAGAGAACATTGACTGGTTTCCAGACTTCACAAATGAAGAGATTGAGGGCCAAAAATAACACTTGTGTTAACTCCCTAATCTCTACTTTGTATTTTTGCCTTCCAATGTCAGATAGTACTGTTTTCTAATTCCCTTTTTCTCTTTTGAAAAAGTAGCTACAGGACATCAACAGAATAAGCATCTGTATTCAAACCAACATTTACTAGGCCAATTAGGCCTGATATTATGGGTGACCAGTTATGGGGTAGCCAGAAGAGGCCATTTGTATGAGACAGAAAGCAAAATTCACACCTGCGAAGATGAAGAGGTTCATGCTGTGTGGTCGAGGATAAAATTTAACTTTCAAACTTGAAATAAAACAAAAATAACCCACCAAAGAAAATTGATGGTATGTAATACTGCCATTTACAAGTACGTTGTTATGTTTTAAAATATTTCTGAAACGGTCTAAATGTAGCGTTTAATTTCACACTGTCATGCAAGTTACAGAAAATAAAGTGACTAGCCTATAAAAAGAAACACAAAGGGAAATGTGCTGGTTCTCATCATGGGCAAGCTGCTCTCAGTTGTTAACTTTCTCTTAGGAATATGCACAGTAAATGAAAGGAGGTGGTCTCAGTAGTCTGGGAGTATAGGTGGTAACAACATTTTTTATATGTGAGTTAAATTTACTCTAGGTAATTGTCAGCCTTCGACTTTACAGGCTTTTTTAAGCCATACATTTATATTCAGTAATATATTTTTTATGTAGTTGCTGCTGCAGTTCTGTAGAATGCAACAATAAAAGAATAAAATTAAGCTTTCTTAGTTGCTTAATTTTCATTAGAAAATTTTTCTGATTTTTCTCAAAATGGGGTTTGGATGAAGCCTGAAATACAAGAGCATAATAATCAGTGGTATCAGTGGAAGCACTCGGATCCAGGAGTTTGTCTTACCTGTTTTGATATACACTGCTTGAGCTTGATGTCACTGTGGGCTCACAGCAAAAATTGAATCTGGGCTGGTATTTCTGCTCTTGCCTTTACTGCTGGCATAAGTGTGAATCTTGCTATTGATTTAAAAGTGAATAGGCTCTAACATTGTGACTCAGTTTCCTTGTTAGAGGAAAGGACATTACCTATAGGTAAGCCTTCTTACTCTACTAATGTTTCTGAACACTATTTTATTACTATTTCTGAAACCTTTTGATTTTAAAGGTGCTACAAAACTGAAATGTGTTATCGTATTTCCATTGTAGTGTTCTTCAGAGGGTATTGACTTAGAAGTAAATGTTCATTTTGCTTTTATTGCTTTTTGTACTAGAATACATAGTTTTTACTTTTCAGTCTTAAAGCTATTCATCCTTGACCTATATTTGTCCAAGCATGAGAGCTAAAATACTGCTTTTCACCTTTTAAAATTCATTATATACATTTACAATAATGGTGAGCTGTAAGTATACATTATATATTATTTGAAGCTATTTGAAGATAAAGTGAAAATGGATGCATTGTAGATTTCTGTGCTTTGAAATTTGGTCAGCCTAATTCATTAAGAATGTGTCTTTTTTTCTCTGTTGTATGTAAGGTGAATGATAGACCATTTTTCACTTGATCTTTAATAAGTAGTGCTATTGTTTTACCAGATTTTAGAGCTTTACTAGATATTTTTTTAATGGTAGGTTATTTCTGAGATAGCAGACTAATAATCTTTGCAACAATTCATTTGTATCTGTAAAATATTTCCATGTCTGTGATAGGAAGGGAATTTGCTAGCACAAAAATACTGTGTTATTATATTTGTAAAAGGCATTTATTTAGGATTCATTACTGTGTTTGTGTAATAACAGAAACTCGGTGGAGCTAATTTTATTGGTTGTTTCTTCAATGCTAAGATAAATTTTTTGCATGAGGGTTTTAAATTTTTAAACTGAATATATTTTTTTTTCTCAAGTGACACTGAGCCAAGTAAAATTGTCAGCGGTATCTTCTTTTCATTAATCAAACTCCATGCTAAGCCTTTCTAAAAAGAGACTTCTCCATCATAATTAGTAGTGATCTAATGTAGTGTGATTAGTAGCAATCTAATGTGGGATAGAACGACAGAGAATGTGTTTAGAATGAGAGTGGTCTGACCTGCGTGCCCTCAATCCATGGTTCCTTTGTCAACTCGTCTGGATTTAGCCAGAGCATGCTCTCATACCTGGGCTTCCTTCCTCTGGAAGCTGGGAAAGATGGGAAAGGAGTCTTACAGGCTGCTTGCCAGGTATTGTCCATGCGTGGTGTGCAAGTGATGAAGGGCCTGTGGCTGTGTCTGAAGGACTGGAGAAATGGAGAGGCAGCTGTGTGAGCTGTTGTTAGGCTGTACAAGTGACTTCATTTGTCAGTTTTGCTCCAGATGCCCATTTTCTCCTATAATTTCAAACTTACTCTGCATGTAACAGTGTTTATTCACTCTGTTTTAAACACCTTTATAGTTTGAAAAGGATAACTAGAATTGGTTAGTATACTGGTAGATGATCTTTTGGCTAAAAGATTTTTGCTTTTTCCTTCTGCTCTTACAGGGATTAGAATATTTGGGAACAAGGGGTAGAAATAGATATTGTGCGGAAGTGATATTGCAAATGCAGGTAGAGCAATAAGGCAGAGATATTGTAGTAAAAAGAAAACTGTTAATTAATATCAGAGTGGAGCTGATCGTGAAAAAAGCCAAGAAAAGAGGTAGAATGTGCTCGAGCAGTGATCTATATTTTTGATATTCTCTGCAATGAAGTCATAATTGCAGAACGAATTAAAATTCCATTGAGCTTGACTGTTACAAGGAATAAGTGAAGGATTAAGGGAAGATTGTCCATTCCTTAATAATATTGTTTACATAGGAAAGGCTATTCTGTATATGCTGTGTTTATGAAAAACAATCCCCATAACACTGTAGAACATACTCAAGAATGCTTTGAAGAGCATTTTCTTGTTGCCAGGGTTAAGTGTAATACTGAGAGAGGATTGGTAGCTGAGTGCTTGTTGTCAATATTGCAAAGAGCTATGACACTAAAGGGAAGATGGGAATATTACATACCCCTCACTGCAAACAGCTCTTTGCTCACAGTTCCAAGCACCCTTGCAACAACAGTCTTCTTAGAACCACCTTGTCTTTGCTCTTAATTTGGCCTTTTTATTTCCAAGTCATTCCACTTTTTATGGCTGCTTTTGGAAGCTTTGAGTACTCAGATCTATACAGTTTTGTCAAATCCAGGTCTGTACATCACATCCATGAATTCACTTTTAAATGGAAAATTCCTAAGGACTCAATGCCATGGAAAGCAGTTCTGTCCTACTGTGGTGGGCTGCACTTGGAGAATTTGCTTCTGATGTTTCTTCTGTTACCAGCAAGAGAGTGCTGAACTGGCAGATCTGGCCCTGTGTTAAAAGTGTTTGTGTAATACGGTTTTTAATTTCTAAAGTAACCTCAGTGTTGCATCTGTGCTCACTGTGTGAGTACTTATCAGAGGACATTGAGGGCATGTATGTCCTGTGCAAGTTGTGGCTTAGAAAACAGGTGTGCATGTTTGAGGAGCTGGGCACAGCATGGGATTCCTTTTCCATCCAGTGTGTAGGGAGCAATTCAGGGTGAACTTCCCAAACTTCATCTCAAGCAAAGCTAGCTGGTTCACTGTGAGTATGTGGGAGTGAGCTTATACACATGGCGTGGATGCTTAGAATGCATTGCCTTTTTTGTAACTCTTGATTTCTGCGGGGTTGTTCCGACACTCTGGGCCATTTATATACTGCTTCTTTTTAGGCAAAGACTCAGTATATACAAGGTGAGTAATTAGTCATTTTCTTACTACTACAAAGTGTTCATACACAGAGGAAAAGATTTTTCTATAAGAGGTTGCTTCAAAATGATTTATTATGAACATTTTGATTAGCTTGATTGATTTCTTTACTTCATTTCCCCTTGTGTTTCAGTAGGAGGGGAAGCCCAAATAGTGAATATGCCTTTAGAGGCAAAAAAGTTATCTACAGCGTATCAGCCTGTGGTTTTGTGTGTATTGCTGCACACACAAGAGAGTTAGGCAAGCATTTATGATGAAAGAAGATAATTAATTCTGTTTTTATTGTATCTTTTATAATTTTAACTTAGATCTTGAAACAATTCTTGAAAAAATTCAGTCCTAGAGTCCCCAAAACACCCAAATTATTTGGAAAGTTTAGTCTGTGTAGCACAACAAGCTCTATTAAACTATTTTAGGTAGTCACGAGAGCATGATCTTTTAGGATATATTCATTATTTTCTTTTGCTCTCTGCCAACCAGCTTCCATGGCTTATAAAGCTGGAAGCTTAAATATAGTCCAGACCATTAAAATGGTGTTGCATTTGATTATAATGGTTATAATTGCCTTAATTATGTAAAAGAAGGGGCCTTGCCAATCTTATGGTACATTAAAGGCTTTAGAAGTGTGTCACAGTAGTTGTATTGAGAATAAATAACCAAAGAGATGCAGATCATATGCTAAGTATCTGGATCAGCATTATCCTTCTGTTCATGCAATGTACAAATAAGCTAACAGGATGCTGCTATGTTTGTGTCTCAGTTACTGATGTGATGGTAATATTTTTTTACTGACACTATTTTTATACCATCAGTACGCAGTAATATTTAAAAGTCTTTCATTATTCACCAGTGAGAGATAACTGCTAGAAAAATCAGGATTTTTTGTAAATTAGGTAATTACTTTAAATTATTTAATTTGCTCCTCCTTCTTATTTTTTGAAGATAAAACATGTGGTGCTAATTGCATAACCTAATTCTGAATTATTTTTACTGTAAGTATGTCAGTTTATTGAACAGTGAAGCTACTTGAGAGCCTTAGGAAGCTCAGGAATGGGCTGAGGATGGTTCAGTACTCTTCTGAAGGTGGATCAGTGAGATTCGTGGAGTCCTCTTCAAGTAGGCTGTAAACTGAGTGGTGTTTAAAGAACCTGTGATACTCTTTTGGCAACCAGTTCTCAATAATATTAATTGAGTCTTTAGTACTTCAATATCCTATTTACTTTTCTACTTCAACTGTGCTCTCTGTGCTCCCTGTTAAATAGTTGCAGTATCACTTTTCTGAAGTGACTGTTCTAATAGCTGCTAGAATTTTAGTATTTTCTTTAAAATATCAAAGTCCTTTAGAAGACAAGGATTAAAGTCTGTCTTTGGCAGCTATTGCTGATGTTTCTACAGCTGCTACACTGAAATTGACAGAAATTTAATGTGTTAATTGCAGAGTTAATATCCTGGCGATACGGTGGCCCAGTTTTTATTTTTTTAACATACATATTGGATCTCATTTCATCCTCTCATCATCATCTCATTGGTTCCTTGAAGCTGACCTCTGTCGTGGTAACTAGTTTCTACTTGAGCTCATTTTAAGCAAATATTCCAGTAACTTATTACACAAGGAAAAAAGTTTACTTGGCATATCCTTACTTGGTTACAATACAATTTTTCGATAATAAATATATAATTAGTTCTTACACAAAAAAGTACAAGTTTTCTCTGAAAAAAATCTTTATCACCTCTCCTGAGTATACAGACAGAAGAACAACATAGATTTACTGTTTCACTTTTGCTTTTTTCGCATAAATGTGTGAACGCTCTCTCACAGTCGAGAACCATTGTTCTCTTGGTTGGTGTAAAGTTTTAAAGCACTACTGAACATTTTAGTGTGGTAGTGTGTTTTCAGTGATGCTCTGAAAATGTCTGTCTGAGCATTGAAGGCATGGTGACACCTAGGCTGTGTTCACATCACTCATTTCTAGCTGTGATAATTTCTAAAAGTTTGAAATGATGATGCAGTTATTAACAATTATTTAACAATAACTCTCCAGGACAATTCTTACGCACTTCTCAGTCTCTTTAAGCAAGAAAAAGATTCTTTGCACAAAGCCCCCAGTCCTTACTTTGCCTGCAAAATAGTCCTGCTAACTTTAAGTCTTCATGTAGGTTACTGCAGCTTTACTCAGATCTTGGTAACAACATGTACTAGTGTCAGCATGATCTAAATCTATTCCAAGTGATGTATTTTCATATCTTGACTGTTTTCACTGCCAAGAAGGCAGTATTTTTATTCGTAAGTACGGAATTTCTTTTGTGTTCTTGATGAATCAGCATTATGAAAACATATAATAATAAAATTGAGATCAATCCTATGTGCCTCAAAGTATAGTAGTTACCCAACTGTGCTGCTTTTTATCTGCATCACAAAATACAATACTAATTTTATTTTTTCTTGCTATCTTTATTTTATATCCAAGATGCAGATTACTTTCCATGTCAGAAATCCTCTAAATAAAGCATTAAAGTCTTCATGGAAAATGAAAAACCCAACTTCTTTCCTGAAGGCACTGTGATCCATGAAATTAGCTGTGGCATCTGTTTTAACTGTTCTTGCTGATACTGCAAGATCGAGTGCTACAGCCACCTTGCATGCAGACATCAGCACATATTCAATTGTGTCAAATTGTTAATCTTTGGCTCATTAGCATGGTGGCACCTTTAAAACATAACTACCCCTAAAATTAAATGGCTTTATATTGTGATTTACTAGTACTGTAATATGTTTTTGTAGGAGAAAAAGCCAAACCAGACAAATCTGAATAGATTTTTGAGAAATCCTGGATTGATTCATCTTCAGTAATTATTCCTGTCAAATTTTTTTGCACTGTTTGTCCTCTTTATAATAGAGGTTTGTTACAAATTCCTTAGAACAGTAGTAGAGCATGAAACATTTAAAAAGAGAGTTGTGAAGCCAGGAAACTAAATAATTAAGACAGTTTTGTTCTCTTTGGTCTCTTCAGCAGGATTGTCTCCTTATTTGAATTCAGATGTGGTTGAAGGTTTTAAGAAAGTTTATAACAAAGTTTACTATGTCTCTTAGGAATCTGATTTTTTGGGTATAGTTTTCTTTTGAGGTCAGTATTTGATCACCCTCTGTGGTATTTCTGTATATACAGTTTAAGAGGATTAAAAGATATATTGAAGACAGAGGCCACTAAATCACTGGTATTACGTAGTTACCTTCTTTCTAAAGTTTTAGCTTCAGAAAAGGAACACAAAAAGAGTGTATAGTTTTAGCAAAGTGAACAAAATACTGCTGCGTCTCAGAAAAACAAAGAAAATAATACAATAACCAAAGAGTAATTCTCTTTGGTTTTGTGTTTCACCGTGTTTAAATCTATTAAAGAGAAAAAACCCAGAGTTTGCACAAGTATATCCAAGTCATTTGGGATGTTTCTGACTGTTTAATTGACCATTGGATCATACTAGACTTCAGAGAAAATAGGATACATAACATTAGGGAAGCAAACTTAAAAGAAAATTACTACAGATGGGAATAATTTCGAAGAGTTGTCCACCAGCTTTAAAGACTACTGATGGATCCCTAAAAGTATTTTTTCTGAGTCAAAAGCTGAAAATAGCCAACAGGATATAGTGTGTCAAGGCTAAAGGATGCAGACAGTTGTCAGAGACGAGCATCTGTGACAGTTTGCTGCTTAGAAAAAGAAAGCTATAGATCAGTGCAGTTATCCACAAGGCTGTTGTGTACATATGTTTATTTCTTGACATCTCTAGAATTTCATTCACTAGGGTTAAAGGTAAATTTTGTAATGCAAGCACTGATTTACCATGTCCACAGTTCATCCAGATGGTCATTTAATGATTAGTGAGAGCTCTCACTGACTGTAAGGATTAGCAGCCTGCACCTCTGTAGTGTTCATTTGTGGGCAGCATGGATCTCGTCGTGTATGATGCCAGTCCGTCAGGATGTTTTCCTGCATAGCATGGCGGGTTGTTAGAAGTTCACTGATGTCAGTGAGTGATGCTAGGGAACTGATGTCTTTAGCTTCTTCGAAAAGGTTCTCAGCATTGGCAGGAATGCAGCGCTCAGTACGGAGTAAGTATAGTAATTCAGCTTTCTAGCTGAAGTATATTCCCCTTCCAAAGAACATCCTAATTTTCTTATGTTGAAGAACTATATATTACTTTCTTTGTCTTTTTGCCTCTCTGTAGGTCACATTGTACTGTTTTTGCACATACCATGTAACACTTCACTCTGTAAGTGGTAAGTCTAAGGTATTAGTCCTTGTAAGGGTAGGAGAGTTGGAGTGAATGATAAGCAGTAAGTTACTCATTTATCTTAAATTGTTTCATTTGCTCTATAAGTTTATTTGAAATTAATTCAGTCTTTTGCATAAAGATTTGTAGTAAGTGATACCCAGTGTCATAAAGATTTTTCTTTTTTTTTAATCTATTTTTAAATTCCTCCAGTGTATTGGGAGAGATTTAAAATCAGTTGTGTTTTGTAACAATAGACTTAGATATGACCAGGGGGTCAGGCTTTTGATTTGCTCTATTTCTCTTTTCAAAACTAGAAACAAGTATTGAAATAAGCTTGAGGGTAGGGGGGAGGTGGAGGTGGAAAACTTTGCTTAGTGTAAAAGGAGCAAGAATATCCTTTTTTCCCAAAATAAGCTGTGCAGCTGGCACAGGGAATCTGAATAAAGAACCGGTAAATGAAGAATTAAATCATACCATCACTTGAATTGATTTGTGTTGAGATGTTTGAAATTATCAGTAAAATAATTCTGCTACCAAACTTTTACCAGGCTACACCCCAGTATTACAGAATCAGACTAGCAGAATTGTTGAGTTTGAAAGTGACCTCTGGAGGTGCTCTTGCGCCATTCCCCTGCTCAAGCAGGGCCACCTAGAACAGGTTGCTCAAGGCCATGTTCAGACAACTTCAAGATGTCTCTGGACAACTCAGTCACTCTCTCAGCAAACAACTGTTTCGTTGTGTTCAGAAGAAACCTCCTGTTACACTTTGTGCCCGTTGCTTCTTGCTCTGTCACTGAAAAGAGCCTGGTTCTGTTTTTATGTCCTTCCTCCAGGTATTTATTTATAAGATCCCATTGTTTTCTTCTCCAGCTAAAATGGTCCAAGCGCTTTCAACATTGCATCATATGAAATTCTTTTGATGCGCAAAATGTAAAACAAAAAGATCCACATTATAATTAGCTAATCAAAATTATATCATAATTGGTCTATCATAATAGAACCTCATGAGTGATTTTTGTCACTTTCAGTGGCAGTTAGTGAGACAATTTTGCTTAGCTGTGAAGACCTGTGAAAGAGAAAAAGCTTCCAAAAATGTTCTGAGAACTATAGCACATGTATGTATAGTAACGAATACTAAACTTGCTTCTCTGGAAATGTGCAAATGTGCAAGTGCATATTGTTCTTTTCTAGCCAAAATAGAGAGAAAGAAATACAGTCTGATCTCATGAGTTTGAGGAGCAAGCTGAGAAATGTGTAGCTTAACATACAGCTTGAAATATAGTCATGAAGATGTGATTTATAGCTCAAAATATATTTATCACAAAAAATTCTTTGTCATTTTAAAGTATTGATGTAAATCCATAAATTTCCTAGATAACTTTGTAAAGTTTACAGTGATTCTAGATTTATATGCTAACTTATGTCAGAGTTCTAATTAAGAGAAATCTCTTAGAAAAAAATATTGTTTGCCTACATGCATACACAATGCAGATGTTGTAATACTTCATGTATATATATGAAGCATATTTTATATATATATGAGGCACCTAGAACATTCAAACTACTCTGTGGAACTGAGTGGGTTTTTTTGCAGGGTAGCACACTCATGTAGAAGATACACTGAAAAGTATGATCAGTAGTAGCAGTAGTCTAGAAACCCAACATATTTTACAGAACAGGAACTCATAAAAAGTGTTTGCAAATTGTAAAACCTGCAAAACAGCCTTTGCTTTCCATCTGCTTCAGGCACAGTGATGTAACATTCAATTCAATCTGACATAAGCATTTTAGTGGCTAATGATTTATTCTTGACATTTGGACAAAGGACACAAAGAGCCTTGGAAGTAATTTTTAAATTCCTAGCTATATATATTTATATGTAGAAGCAGGTTAACTATACAGAGTGTAAAGATAAAATTGTACTGAATTTCATTACCACAGAGATCATTGAATAATTGCACAATCTACTATTCCTTTTTTCTATTGCTCTACCTTGAAGCAAGCTTTCTTCAGACTGGAAGAATGCCCCTTTTGCAGTTAAGGGCTTCCATGTGGAAAGAGAAATGCATATGTCCATTAAGAAGGCATTTGCAAAGAGATTGATGGCGTTGGCATGCGTATGTTAAGCACTAGGCAGACAGCCAGTCCATATGTGCAGATCGCCTGCACTGCACGTGCTGTGGATCTGGTGTGTCCTGGAGGCTTGCAGCTTAATGACTTGAAACTTGTATGGTACACTCTTCTGGGAGAGCTGAACATGAAATGGTCTGGTCAGAGCTTCTGCTCTTGTTCTGTTATAATCTGAATTTCCTTTTGATTTCCAGAGTTTGGGTAGATAAAAGTTGAAATATGGGAATTCTTTTCCTACATGGTTCAGCAGTTTGTTCCATCGTATCACGTGGACAGTCAGTCATTCTGTTACATAAATCAAAAGTGAATATAAAATCCTTATCAAGCATTGTAAATTATTAGTGTTATTTTGAGTGACGAGAAATTCCTTTTGCAATGGAAGCCAAGCAGTAACTGTGAAAACACAATGCATCTGCCTATTGCAGTCTTTACAGAGGTCTTAGTTTTTGCTATCAGTGTCTCAGTGTTAGCCTTCGTTATTTAATTTTTTAAAACTTTGAATTTACTTTATCTGTGCCATATCAGGCCATAAAAAAATGGACATTTTTCTGACGACAATTTTCTTGCTTCTTTCAATGCTATAAGAAAAAAGGGTTATTTGTGGACTCAGAAATTACACAGATCTGCATTTCTTTGTAGCGATTGCATAAATCTCAGTCAATTAATTTAGATTAAACTGTTCAGCATCTTACCTTTCTGAAAAAAAAATGTTCTACATTGCAGTATTTTTCAAAAAATGAATACCTACTATTTTTGCCAGAAAAAAAATCACTCAGAAACAGTATGATAATGATAAAAGGTATTTCGTTACAGAAATACTTGCTGAGTGAGAAATGCTTGATTTCACAGGAAATTTTTCAAGACTAAAGTGATTAAAATGGGACACCTGGATTATGTGTTGTACAATAAAATATAAATAATGTGTGGTTCATTAGCTCTTGACACTTCAAAATGTGAGGGACTAAAGAAAGAAACAGCCTAGAAAGGCAAAACAAGAAAATGTGGATAGCAAGGAGGTGATGATTCTTTAATTACACCTTTGGCTTGAGAGCATAGTTTTGTGTCCACAAAGGCAGGTGCTTGGCTGCCTTGTCTAGATAGAAGAGAGCAGAGAAACTCACTACTTTTTTTATATCTATATTCAGCCACATATTTATGTATGTTCCTATCTTCTGTTGAAGAGCTGAACTATTTTGTGTGTGTGTGTAGTAAATGAGAAACAAATAAAATCTAAATACCTAACGTACCTAGTTGACTATCTTTCAGTGAGATTTTGGGGAGTTTTTTGTGAATTGCTCCCCTGTGGGCTGTTACGACTGCCTATATCCTCAGGAAGTTTCTTCTAATTATCATCACTGTTGAGTGACTGAGTTCTCGAAGAAGCTGTCGTCTACATCTTCTTCACAGGTGATCCATGTCAGTGTGTTGAAAATGTCATGGTTTATGGTTCCTTGTTTATTAAGTTCTTCTAAGAGACTTACCTAACTCTCTGGCATATTTGGGATTTAAGCAGTGACTAGACATTCAGTATTCATTTAATTTATTTTGGTCAGCTATTTTTTTACATCAGGTATTTTACACAGTAGTGTCATGGTAGTGGGAGTGGTTTTGAGTTCAGTGAACTGGGTGTTCTACATTGATACTATTTGGGCACAGCTCCCTCATGCTGACTCCTGCTGAAAGAAACAGTATTACTGAGTAATGCTGGGCACAAGTCTAAATTGGAAGAGGAGTGGCTGGAGAACAGCCCTGCCAAGAGGGATCTGGGAGTGCTGGGTGACAGCAGCCCAGTGTGAGTCAGCAGGGTGTGCCCTGGAACCCAGAGGGCAAAACCATCCTGGGGTGCATCAGGCACAGCACAACCAGACAACCAACAGCAGTGACTGTCCCGCTGCATTCAGCCTTGGGGCCCTCACCCTCAGTGCTGGGTGCAGTTCTGGGCCCCACACGTCAAGAATGTGAAGGTCCTTGGATGCATCCAGAGGAGGGAAACAAAGCTGGTGACAGGGATGGAAACAATGTACTGTGAGGAGCAGATGAGAATTTTGAGCTTGTCTAGCTTGGAGAGGAGGAGGCTGAAGGGTGACTTCATTTGTCTCTACAGCTCCCTGAAGAGGTGGAGAGGGAGGTGCTGAGCCATTCTCCTTTGTATCCATTGATAGGACATGTGGGAATGCTTCAGAACTGCACCACAGGAGGGCATTCCACAGACTGGACATTTGGAAGCATTTAATTGCTGAGAAGGTAGTCAAACCCTGGAACAACCTTCCTAGAGAGGTGGTCGATGCCCTGATCCTGTCAGTGTTTTAAGAGGCATTTGGACAATGCCTTTAATAACGCGTGTTGGGTTATGGTCAGCCCTGAACTGGTCAGGCAGCTGGGTTATTATAGGTCCCTTACAAGTGAAATACTATTCCAAGTTCATAGGCTTATTTTAATTTGATTGCTAAGTTATGATTCTGTTTAGGAATCTGCCCACTTAGTTTCTTGTTTAGTAGATTTGCCGCAAAAGCAGTATAACATACCTTGAGGCATAAACAGCGAAATTCACAAATTTAATTTCTAGTATCTGGACGATAATAAAACCAAATTCTTTTCTATGTTTCTTATATATTTTGTTCTTCTCAGCCTGTGCAAGAAAGTCAGTTTCTTGTAAAGTTTTAAGCTTTAATGAGTTTTTGTTTTTATTTCTATGTTCTGAGGTTTAAAAAACAGTTTCGATACCATTTTTAAATGCAAATTCAATGCCTTTGGGTTTGGTGGGAAGTCTGTTCTTATTGTAACTTCCCTTATCAACTCGTAAACATTAGCAATGTATTTTTTTTTAAAGAAATTTTTTCACAGCTGAAGTTACTGGCTGATTTCAAAATACTAGATGAAGTTGTACTGCAGTTTTTTAAACAGAAAGTTAAAATACATTACCATAGTGGCAACTGCTGACTGTACTGCATCATGTCCTGCAAAAATTTATTTAGTCATGGCCACCACCTCTGGGATCCCCAGCATAGGAAGGACATGGACCTGCTGGAGTCCAGAGAAGGGCCACAAAGATGCTCAGAAGGGCTGAGAGACCTGCGGTTGTTCCGCCTGTAGAAGAGAAGGCTGTGGGGAGAGC
Organism: Oriolus oriolus; assembly: GCA_013400235.1. Taxonomy (NCBI): domain Eukaryota; kingdom Metazoa; phylum Chordata; class Aves; order Passeriformes; family Corvidae; genus Oriolus; species Oriolus oriolus. The sequence continues at coordinate 1,014,576 of VXBT01011977.1, read as the reverse complement.
TTATAGCACCTGTCCAGTGTCTGAAGGAGGCTACAAGAGAGCAGGTTGCTCAAGGCCTTATCTAGCCTGGCCTTGAACCCTTCAGGATTGGAGCATCCGCAACCTCCACTACCTCATCACTGTCAGAGAAAAGAATTTCTTCCTAGTATCTAACCTAAATATCCCCTCTTTCAGTTTGTAGCCATTACTCCTTCTCCCATCGCTGCAGTTCCTGATGTAGAGTTCCTCTCCACCTTCCCTGTAGCCTCTCTTGAGATACTGGAAGGTTCCTATGAGGAACACAACCTTCTCCTCTCCAGTGGCTGAACAGCCCCAACTTTCTCAGCTGTCTTCATAGGAGAAGTACTCCAGTCCTCTTTTCAACCCCATGGCCCTCCTCTGGACTTGTTGCAACAACTCCATGTCCTTCTCATGCTGGGGACACCGCAGCTGGATGCAGTATGCAGGTGAGATCTCACAAGAGCAGAGTAGAGCAGGAGAATAATCTTCAATTTGCTAGCCATGCTCCTTTTAATGCAGCCCAGGATTCCCTTGGCTTTCTGGGCTGTGACTGCACACTGATGGCTCATGTTGAGTTTTTCATCAACCACCACTCTGAATTCCTTCTCTGCAGCCCTCCTCTCAGTCACTTCTCCACCCAGCTTGTAGGTGTGGTTGGGATTGCTGTGACACAGGACCTTGCACTTGGCCGTGCTGAACTTCATGAGGTTTGCATGGGCCTGCTTCCCAGGTGTGTCAGAGTCCCTNACTCCATGTCCTTCTCATGCTGGGGACACCGCAGCTGGATGCAGTATGCAGGTGAGATCTCACAAGAGCAGAGTAGAGCAGGAGAATAATCTTCAATTTGCTAGCCATGCTCCTTTTAATGCAGCCCAGGATTCCCTTGGCTTTCTGGGCTGTGACTGCACACTGATGGCTCATGTTGAGTTTTTCATCAACCACCACTCTGAATTCCTTCGCTGCAGCCCTCCTCTCAGTCACTTCTCCACCCAGCTTGTAGGTGTGGTTGGGATTGCTGTGACACAGGACCTTGCACTTGGCCGTGCTGAACTTCATGAGGTTTGCATGGGCCTGCTTCCCAGGTGTGTCAGAGTCCCTCTGGATGCCATCCCTTCCCTCCAGCATGTTGGCTGCAGCACACAGCCTGGTGTCACCAGCAAACTTGCTGAGGGTGCACTTGATTTCACCGTTCATGTCACTGACAAAGATGTTGAACAGTAGCAGCCCTAAAATAGAATTATTCTCTACATTTAATGACCTTTTAAAATTACATAGTACATCCAGGCCTATTAGACTTCCAGGTGTGGCTATAAATTGTAAAAAAGATACTCTCTACCATGTACGATATGTTGTAGGATTATGTTACTTTTATTTTTCATCATAGTTACAGACTTACTAATCCATGAGCAGCCCTAGAAACTTTTGTTTCTAAAGCAGGAATTCAATATAAAATGAGACTAAACTAGTGTTTTTTCTCTGTAAGTTGATTGCATATTAAGAAATAATAGCAATGTTGGTTCTTAAAGTAGAAACATGTTGATGAAGTCCTTTTAATTAATGAATTAATATATGCAGACAGCAGCAACTAAATAAAATGCCAGGTTAGTTCAGTTATTCAAGCAATAGCCTTCAAATTTCAACTGTGAAACCAGGAGGAAGTTTTGAGGTTTTATGCAATAGCAATAGAGGTTTTTCATATTCATTGAATGCAAAACTGGTTTTGAAATCGGTGACAAAACTCCCACTAAGCGGAACCAGGATTTCTGCTTGTTTAATGCAGTAAGAGCCGCAGAGAAACTCTTAAACTTCAACCCATTTACACTGCAAGTTAATTTTTTTTGGTGGTTGTGCCTGCTGTTGAATCCAGTAATCTTAGCACACATTTGCTGTGCCTTAGCTTCACCTTGCTGAATGTGAATTTGCTGTTTTCTGCAAGTCATTAAGGAGCAATATCAACATCTTGAAAGTGAGGCAATGAGCCATGCAGACAAGAAAGCAACGAAATTCTGAGCTCAGTGTGGTAGTAACAAAACATGGGGTTTGACCACAGTGAATTCACATGTGGCTGTCAGGGTCTGTGTCGTTAAAACTGCCTGTACAGCCTAGTGATGCAGCTGGCCCTATAGAATAGAATAGTCTTGCATGGTGATTTAATGGTGGTTGTTGTTGAAGAAAAGAGGAACTTGCCTACTTTTGTGTGGCCGCTGAAATTCAGATACCACGGTGATATATTTCTGCATGTTCTCTGTAGTTATTGATGTGTTTTCAGAAATACAAAATACTTCTAAGAGCACAGCCCAAAAGGGGCAGAAGAGAAACACGCATGAAATTGAATTTCAGTAACAAAAGGAATAATAGCTAGAAAATGATGTTAAAAGCCTTTTGACAGAGAACAGAAGAATCTATGTGAGAAATAGACAGAATTTCACACTATAAATATTTCTTACTCTTCTTACTAGAATATCTTCAAAACCATTATCAGTAGGTATTTCAGTATTTCTTAAAATAATTCAAGTACTGATTTTGTTTTTCACTTTTAAGTCTCAGCTACTGATGCATTATTTTCAGACTCTTGCTGATGTCACTGACAGTTTAAGCACTTCTACAGGTTTTGTAAACAGTGCAAAACAGCGATGCCATTATTAGGGACAATAGTTTGGAAGTCTCAGATGCAGTGGTGAAGAGGCTCACAGTTGATGATATTTGGCAGTTCCTTTCTGCTGTAGGCAGTGGTGCTGATAATCAGCACAACCAGTTAGTACAAATGCCTTTCATGGCTTATGATTAACAAGTAAAATTATAACTGAATAGATTACTACCTGGCATCTCTAATTGCCCATACTCTTTTTGCCTTGAGAGGTTCTTAATCATCATGTGGAAAAATAATGTACATTCTAATTATATAGATTTTGTCTGAAATCCAGCACATTTTCTTGTATAGATTTTTTTTGAGAAATAATGTCATATTTCTTTAAACAAAAAGGTTATATTTTTCGTTTAATAGACTGCAAAATTTATGAAAGTAATTTTTCATTGTGAAAAATGTCAACAGAATGGTTTAAACAATCTTCACTCTGTTGATCAGTGTTAGCATTCTTTTCCTCTTCAAAGAACCAAGTAGTTGGTCTAGACAGCAGCAAAGTGGGGGTGAAATTCTGGCTGCACTGAAATCAGCAAGAATTTTACTACGGATTTCAATAAGATAAGGATTTTAAGAGAGCTCTGTTCTGTTTTGTGTACCCATTGTGCTGATTTGTGCCTTTTGTAAGCAGCTCCTTTTGAAAACTTCTGTACTTGCAAAGTTGATGTGCAAACACCCTGCATGCAGGTAGCCAGCAGAAAGACTACGGCTAGAAAAGAAGCATTTTCTGAAACCTGTCATGATACCAAGACTGATCCCTCATGGTGTTTGGTTTGGGTCTGATGCTGATTTTTGTCACACACAGTTTACTCCATGTGTTAAAGGTTCTCTGTAATACATGTGAGGATCACTGTTGGTAATACAGGATTTTTGGATTTAAAAGATGTATAGGAATAACCACACTAGAAATTACCAAGGCTAAATAAATTGCTATCTCTATGAATATTCATATACATCTCATAAAAATCTACATCAGACATTCATGAAAAATCTATTTAGTGCTGAATGCATAGGCTAGCAAAACATAATTGCACTTTGCTAACATATTTCATATAGGCATTTGTAAACATTTTGGATATTTGTGCCCTAATCATATCTTTTTAAACTCATTAGTTTCTGCATTTCTCCTTACACTTTTGATGAGTGAATTTGTGTGGAGACACAGCTGCAGATTAAATTTACTTAACCAGCATTCTGATTTCACTGAGGTGGTGGTGCAGTGTAGTAGAGTTTGAATCTCACTGGCCGTGATTCCTGTGCCAGGGGAATTGGGTCCTGCTGTTCCATTACTATATAATGGATTAACTGTCATAGGTTTCTTCAATAATAGAGAAAGAGCTTGTCTACCTCTGTTGGCCTTACTTTAGGGGAGACACAAATAATTAGTTAAATTGGAGTAATTCTACCCTCTTGGTCCTCACTGAAAGGTCTACAGGCAACTGTGCTCTTTAATGAACAATTTTATGTGATTAAGAGCAATGTTAGTGATTAAACATACAAGAAGAACACACAAGAAGATGGTTAGAGTAAATACAAAGTGGTTTAAAGCATCAGATCACAATCTGAATATGAGAAAAGTAAATTGCTGCAGCACAGCCTTGGATCTCTTAGACTTCAATGGGATCCAATATGATGTAAAATTCCTTTATGCCAGCCACTTGCAGAGCAGATTGTAGTTAATTTCTGCTAAAGGGTGGTTGTTCAGACCACTGTTCAATTCCGCTGCCCTTCTCTGCCAGAGGAAAGGTGCAAACCAGTAGATAGTCATAGTGAGGAACAATGATAATTTTCTCTCACAATAGAAAGAAAGGTCCATCAGTCCCTTCTAAGTTCTGTGCACGGTTACCTGATGTGATACACTTTAAAAGTCTCTTATCAGCACAGAACATTTCTGATTTCAGAAAATACCTAATTTGAAATGGTGAATATATACATATTTTTAAGTTTTCTTTATAAAGAGCATTGTTCAGTGATGCTTTTACCTTTGACTACTATGTTTCAAGGGGTTGTATGTCAAATGCAAGAAGTCTTCACAAGACTCTGTCAGCCATGATCTTGAAAGGAAGAAAATGTCCCGACTTTGTCCCAGAGCCATGTAGTGCTTTTGGGAATGCTTAAAACTGAATTTGGAAAACTACCACACCTTTGGGTTATGGTTTCCTTAAAAGCTTTCACCACTAAGACAATTTTTGGTCTGTCCCTATTTGATACTTCCCTTATCTTCTATTACATGAAATACTGGATTCAATTGAATATACAGAAATACTTGGAAATTATCTTGGAATATGGCATATTACAGTGGAACATCTCTTTTCTGTCTTCTTTTGGTGTCTGTGTTCATAACTATGCAATTTACAGATTAATAATATCATTTTCATCCTCAGAAATTAATAGTTTGGAATAACAGAGCGCAATGAGAAATGGTAGCCAACACTAAGGGTTAGCAGCAGTTAGCAAAGGAAGCCATATACATTCACTATCCTCCAGAAAATAAATTAGCAAATTCCACAGTGAGTCTGTGATACCTCTGAGAGAGTAAAGAATCAGTATTGTCTTATTTAATTTCAGTGTTTTTGTAAGTCCACATATTTTAAGTTGAAGACAGTAACTTGGCACATACATTCTGTATGTTGTGGTTGCTACTATTTTTCCTGCACTCAGAAATTATTATTATATTTAAATATGAAGTCTTTAAAAACCATGAGGACACAAAAAGATCAGATTTATTTTATGAAAATGTAATTTAATTGAAATAATTTTGCATTTTATGAAGCATTAATCATGTGCAGAATATCTCTATGGAACATTAATTTGGGGCAGTAAGAATAAGCACCTGCAGTTCCCTGATATGGTATCTGCAGTATTTGTATTAATTGTCTCATAACATAGACTAACCGAAGTAGAAAATTCATTATGTTTAGTTAAATAGTAAGGAAATCAGAATGCTTTTATTTGTTAATTTCAAGGTATTATCTTTCTAAAATCACTGGCCCTAGAGGTAACAGATGGCTGATAAACATCAGCAAATAGAAATATAGGCATGATTTTTTTTCAGTTTACATCCTTTTAAAAAATAAATAAAAAGCAGTTCTAACTGTACTTATGGGACTGTAAAAAGATGACTGAAATGGCTGTCCCATCTTTAAGTTATGGGTTTGGAGGGATTTTTGTCCTTCTGCCAAACTTGTTGGGTTTTGCTGGCACATTGCTTTTTGCCATATGTTACTCTTCCCGTTTGTGACAGATGATGCAGAGGTAGAAGTGCTGCTCTGTATTGCAGGAATTATAAGTCACTTTCATACAATTCTTAGACATTTAGAGTTAGCCACATGGGTACTAGCCCTTAGTCTGGAGCCAGAAATTTTCAGTCCAAGTAATCAGTTCCTCAGGGCTAAATTAATAAACCTGTGCAGAATGGCAGCCTTGCAAAGTACTGACACCGAGTAGGTGTGTATTTATACGTGTGCTATAATGTTCCATCTTACTGCAGTAAATAATGTCTTTAAAGGCAGCACTGAGTTCTGATGGCAGTTTTAGGGTTATTGTATTTTCAGAAGAATGTTTAAATGCCTGTGCTGGGACAGGACCTTGCACTTGGCCGTGCTGAAATACACATGGGTGGTAGGTAACTCATTGAAAGGGCATTGGGCTACGTGAGCATCAGCTGTGGGCTGCTCCCAATGCTCCTACTCACAGCTGATTCAGAATTGCTGCTGTAACCAAGTTTCTGGGTGTCTAGCAATCCTGGACAGATGGGGGCAATCCTCAAGTTACAGCATGAGGAAATACTCTTGTACTTTTCAGGGAGAACAGTATAGAGCTACAAAGTAGTTGACAGTAGTTCTTCTCAAAGAGGGGTTGTCTCTCGAATACTGAGGAGCCTTCACGTGAATTGTGTGATGGTCGCAGGACATGAGTGACTGGACACTGCTCTGAGCAACCTGACGTAATTAGACCTGCTTTTAGCAGAGAGTAAGACTGAACTAGTTCTAGAGTTCCCTTTCAGCATATAGTATTGTTTGATTCTGTGACTCAAACAATATCATATTGGTTTTTAATTGCAATGTTTTTGTAAGTCATATGCAGTGATTCCAGTATGTTGAAAAAGTTTGAATAGCAAGAAGTCTTGCTTTAGCACACACTGCCTGATCAGTGCCCGTCTTACATGGAGTAATTGCTAGTTGACTCTAAAACATGGTTGATGTGTACCCTGTTCTTCAAGTTTTCTATATACTCTCCTTATATTTACTTCCTGGTTATTTTATTGCAGACATGAATTTATGAGTATAATTCTGCCTGATGGAATGAGATTGTGTGTGCTGAGGAAGATCCTCTGCATAGTGTGCAGTGTGTTTATTGTGCTTTTTTTTCTAAATCACTTTTTTGACCCTTCACTTGGCAAAAGGTACTCCTTGATGTAACAGTATTTCAGTGTGCTCATTGTATCCATGTCCATTCAATACTTACTAAGCTACAGAAAATTTTTTTGTGTGTCTTGTGTTTACATAAAAAGTAAGCACTGTTAAAATAGCTTCCTGACATACGAGAAAAGTAAGTTAAGACTGGTTTAAATATGTTAGGGACTTCAGTCCATTATGCTAGTGCTAAAATACATTCTGCATGTCTTTACAGCTTTCAGTAACACTATTTTTACTTCATTAATTAGCTTGAGTTAAAAGGCACTAAAAGATTTTCCAATATTTTACTTTCAATCTGTAAAGTATATTCAAATGCCAACAAAAACCATAACATTTACTGTACGTGGAAGCAGGTTGAACAGTTGGTTCTACCTAACGTTTAAATAATATTTATCATAAAGATATATCTGGATTAAGTACCCATAAGTTTTCAGATTCCTTTGTTTCTTGCATAGCCATAGCTGTTAGTTTTAGAAGACAGTCTCATTGCTTGAAATGACAGTGAACTCCAATAACCTCTGAGCTAGTGACTTCATATTACCTTGTACTAATTCTCTTAATGGCTACTAAAATTGATTGTAATGGCAGAATTGCCTTGCATTGCCATTATACAAAAACAGTAGAGCTTCTTGGCAGGTTCCTGAGTGGATTCATGTGATTTAATATGCATTTTTTGATTACTGTCTAACCTTCTACAACCTTTGCTGTCTGTCTTTTGCCATTAAAGATTCATCTCCCAGTCTATCAGGTGAAATAATAGTCTGAATAGATCTGAATTACCTCATCTTGACCTACTTTAAATCAGTACAGACAAATTCGCACAGTACTTTCACTACTGTGTATCTTTACAAGCTGATCACCAGGATGAAAAGTCCCTAAACGTTTTCTGGTATGTATCAACCCATTAATTAATATAATTTTGCATCATACAGCATAACCCCGAGCAAGCATGTTTCAATGGCAAAAAGCATTCTAGTGAGAATGGATTGCTAGGTTAATTATCTCTGTTACAGAGCATGAAGTTTACTCAAATCCATGTGAGTTAATGTGCAGAGCTGAGGCAGGTACTGTACTGAGGTAGGATACAGATTAGAAACAAAGCCAAATGTATACATTAAGTAAATCAGGCATTTTTTTGTGTCCTATTACAGTTACGTTCTGCAGCCCAGCTTCTCTGGAAAACGAGTTGTATTGGTAACTGTGGTCATGTCTGAATATTGCTCTCTGCTTCTTATGACTTTCTGAAAGCTACTTTTTAGACTTCAGTATTTTACATCTGTTACATGTTCATCTGAATGTACTTGAAAAGTTGAACAAAACTTGTTGATAAGTTTCTGTGTGAGAGAAAATCAAATTGTTTGTTTTACTATTTTAAAGGCTATTTAGCTTCTTTCCTTTTTACATGTCAAAACGGGAACGAAACTCTGAAGTGTGATAAGTGCTTTTAGATAAAAAATTATATAGTTGAAGTTATTTCACATTCAAAGTCGTATCTTTAACATGGAATGTGTTAGAAATTATTTTATGCCTGTTTAATAACTCACGTTGTAAGATTTCAGTTTTTCTGTTGTATACATGGAACTTTATATGGGATTCTTTCTCTAGTCTGAGGCCCTCAGTTTACTCAGAATGTGCAAATATTGCTTTAGTTGTTTTGGCCTCCGTATAGCAGTATGTCTTTAACAGGAAACAAAAAGGAAGGAAAAAATCCATATTATTATTTTTATTATTAGTTGCTGTTGCTATTATGTTTATTAAATAAAGAAGTAATATGGAATCTGTGTACTAATAAAGCATAGAAATGCTCAAAGATCTGATTATAAATAAAACTAGTATTTAAGCATCACCATTTTTTTTTTGAATGACCTAACAAATTCTCTTATTTTCCAGAAATTATAGTCATATATGGTCATGGGCAGTGATATATGTGGCAAAAGTTAATGCACTTTTTAGCATTCTTTTTTTGTTGGACTGAATGTCTGAGAATTTAGTCTATACTCAGTGTGGGCAGAAATATCTCTTGTTACCAAAAAATTCCCTGTCCACAGTGACTTGGGTACAGTGAAGTCATTGCTGACTATCCTCTAAGTAGATAGTTTTTCATAAATTATTTTATTAACTGAAAACCAAGGGGGCAAAGAGTGCAGCTTTCCTGCCACTGTTATGGCTTAAGTAGTTCTGTCACCTTGTACCTTAGGAAATGGGAGGTTTTGGCCCAGAGGTGCTCAGATGATAATTTCAAACTATAGAAAAAGCTATGCTCCTTTAACGATCTTTTTGTCACTGCTGAAACCCCATCGTTACCTACTTGTGCATATTCCGCTTTGTCAATCTACAGGTTTTTTGATACAGTCTCATTTTCTTGTCAGGATAATACTGGATTTTGTCATAGTAATCACAATATAAAAACTGAATTTTTTGCATCAGATTTTTTTTTATGCTTCAGAAGTGCTTCAAACAATATAATGTAACAGAATATTTAGGGGTGGCCATATGCAAGCATAACCACATTCTATGGCATTTTGTACATGACAGGGGCTAATACCATGCTGAAACGACAAGCTATTGTATTCTTATACCAAATAGCCAAAGATGTACTGTCTCGTGTTCTTAATATGTTGTTTTTACACGTTCATGAGTTTATTAGCTTTGGTGTGTTTATTTTGCTACTTCTGCAGAAAGGAGGAAGTCATACATTCTCTCAGCCATGCAGATGCCATATGAATCTTGCTCTTAATGTTATTCGGAAGTTTTTACTTGTAACTGATAGTTCCTCATGCTCTGCCTCATGTATGTCTACACACACACACACACACACATATGTATATGGATGTTTATGTGTGTGTCTGTGTCTGTAAATGATGAATTTATATGCTGGCTCAGAGCAGGTCATCTCAGCATTAATCAGAGTAGCACTGCATATAGAGAGTTTAGAAGTAGAAGAAAATAAACAGGTTATTGACATAGCAATGTTATTTCTCAGACCCGTGGTGGCACTAAACAATATTGTGCTGGGTAGAAATCAAAGGGATTTGATGGCAGGCCAGGAACCCCTAATGGTTGTGCTGTGCTCCATACCCTTTGATTCAACTCTGAAAGTCTTTTCTCTTAAACCAAAGGAGGGTAGTTAGGGAAGGGAACAGTATTACTCTATTTCAGCTTGTAGTGTATTGACCCAGGGCAGATGCCAGGCACCCACCAAAGCCACTCTATCACTCTCCTCTGTAAGTGGACAGGGATGAGAAAATGTAGCAAAGGGTTCATTAGTTGAGGTAAGGACCGGGAAAGGTCACTCACTGAATACTGTCACAGGCAGAACCAAATCAATTTGAGGATACTAATTGACTTTATAACTAAAAATTCAGGACAATGAGAAGTAAAATAAATCTTAAAAACATCTTCCCCCCCACTCCTCCCTCCTTTCCAAGCTCTACCTCCTCCCATCTAGCTGTGCAGGGAGACAGGGAGGGGGAGTTTCAGTCAGTTCATCACACAAAGTTCCTCCCAGTGGTCAGGGAGACCAGTCATTCCCCTGCTCTCCCATGGGGCCCCTCCCACGCAAGTTAGTTCTCCATGAATTTCTCCAAGAGTTCATCCCACAGGCAACAATCCCACGAACTGCTCCAGTGTGGGTCACTCTTCCACAGGGTGCAATCCTTCAGGCACAGCCTGCTCCAGGGTGGATCCCCCACGGGGTCACAAGTCCTAACAGGAAACCTGCTCCAATGTGGGCTCCTCTCTACACGGGTCTGCAGGTCCCTGCCAAGAGCCTGCTCCAGCAAGGGTTTCCCATGGGTTCGCAGTTTTCTTTTCAGGCATCCACCTGCACTGGCCTGGGCCTCCTCCGTGGGCTGACGGTGGATCTCTGGATCCCCGTGGCCCTCCATGGGCTGCAGGGGCAGAGATGCTTCACCATGGTCTTCACTACACAGGCTGCAGAGGAATCTCGGCTCTGGCATCTGGAGCACCTCCCGCCTATCCTTCTCCACTGACCTTGGTGTCTGCGGGGTTGTTCCTCTCACAGGTTCTCTGGCTGCAATAACATCTGATTTTCCTTCTTAAATATGTTGTCACAGAGGAGTTACTCTCATTCCTGACTTGCTCAGCCTTGTGTGGCGGTGGGTCCATCCCAGAGCCAGCTGACATTGGCTCTGCTGGACATGGAGGAAACTTCTGGCGGCTTCTCACAGAAACCACCCCTGTAGCCTCCTGCTACCAAAACCTGGCCATACAAACCCAATATATAGCTATAATGGAAGGGGAAATTAAAGAGGAGCAGGGTGTCCCAAGTTAATAGCTGATTCTTTGTGCTGACCTGTCAGCTGATTGCAAGGGTTGGTACAGGAAGGTGTTGTAGCAAACATAAAAATCCCACAAGTTTTGAGTTACGATATGTAGTCTTGGATCCGGAAACCATTTTCATCTGGTTGTTCTAATACCTTTTGAGTACACATGCCTATTTATTTTTTTTTTTCCCAGTTCCCTATCAAATTATCAGTAAAGAAATAGTTCTGTTATACAAGAGAGAAGCACAAATACAATTTTTACAAAAATGTCAGTCTATAACATATGCAAATGTATGTATAGATAAATTGTACTTAAGTCTTTCATGGATAGAATCAAAGTATCGAGAGAGATTTCAGTAAATAATAAATAATCCAGTGCTTAGATGCGTGTGGTTGTACAGACATTGATAGTTGTTGACATAATGATGTGTTTCTATCTTATTCTAAAATACAAACAGGTGTTTCACAGTGTTTTTCCATTTAATGAAGTGCTAAAGGCCATGTCACTAAATATGTTGGATTGCTACACAATGAAGGAAAAGTAAGCAAACTGGAGATTTATTTTCAAGAGTGTCAGTGTGAAGCTCTGCCAACTTAGGTATGAGCTCTTCAGGTTGTAGCTTATTATTCAGTTGCTGGTAGACCTGGAAAGTAATCCCGTTTTGGAAGTGATATCCATTGAGAATGGCAATGGAAGGTATTTTGTTTCCTTAGGAGGGATACATCCCGTTTCTTTTCCGTGCTGGTCTTTTTCCAGCCAGTGTTATTTCTTTTGTCTTTTCCTAGCTTTTCCCAAACACATGGGAGGATGGAGTTCTGGGAGGGATGTCTACTTGCTTCAAGCATGCCCTTTCTTTGTCTTCTCAGTGAATAAGCCTCTTGACTGCACATCTCTCTCTAATATCTATTTCTCTTGCTGGCTTCTGTATGAACTGCCAGTACCGTACAGCACTTCAGCCTGTCTGCTACTAATCTGCTGCTCTTGGTGCTGCAGATGCTCTCTTTGGTCTGGTGTGCTTTTCCTGCCTTTGCTATTTCTGGTCAAAGAGTCCATCCTTTCCATCACCAAGTGGCTGTACAGTTTCTTGTTTGCCATTACATGCTCACGAGTTTGGCTTGTGAAACTCCATTCCATGAAATAAACTTCCAGCACACTGTTGAAACACTTTTGCTGTCAATCCTATTTCCTCTTTTCATGCCTCAGCATAGGAAAACAGGTTGGGCATTTATGATCGTCTGCCTAAATTACATCTCTGACCTCTTCTGGTAGGGCTTGCATTGGTATTGCCTTAATGAACATGGAAATGAAAAGACAAAAGACTGTCATAGGTGTCTCAGCCTCATCTGCAGTAAGATGTGAAAATACCTGTGCTAGAAGTGTTTATAGTAGTTTGCAAAGGAAGTTTTCAATTTCTAGGTATCTGTAATTTTATAATTCCTTTTTTCACCAGGCATTTATTTCTGAGGACCTTCCCTGGGTTTTGAAGGCATACCTAAGAAATGCCACTGAATTTAATTTATTAAAAAAGCTATGGAGTATATATGTTTGTATTATTATATGGGGTTAGGGTTTTGTGAGGGGTTGGGGGATTTTTTTTAGCATAATTTGAAAAGTTCTATTTAGCACCCTGGAGAAAAACATTAAACAGCTCTGCATTTTATTTTTCAGTGTGCAGTGACCTGGAATTCAGGGAAGTTGCAAACAGATTGAGAGACTGGTTTAAGGCACTTCATGAAAGTGGAATTCAAAATAAGAAGACTAGGATTGTTCAAAGGCCTGAAAGAACCAGTAAGTGACTTCTGCTTGTCTTATATGATGTTTTCTTTGATCCTTTTCTGTTCTTTTGTTTTTCCATTTTTAAGACTTTCCTCATTCTCATGTGCTTTAAATAGGCATGTGTACAAAACTACAACTTTGGGCTTTTCTTTCAAATAGTTGGTTTCCCATTTATGGCTTAGTGCTAATACAGGATGTTCACTTTAAACTTTCAGTATCAGTTGGCAGCTACCATTCACAGTGCTTTGATTTCTGAATGCTGTCAAATTAAAAGAAATAAAGGATCGTTAATTATGTGTGACCCATCTTTGCTAGTTGATGTCACTGCAGGTACTGGTACAGAAAAACAGATGGAAAAGAAGCTTGTAAGAAAAAAGGAATTTTTAAGGTTATACTTGAAACTGGAAAAGACTCAAGAGTACTAATAAAGTGGAAACAGTAGGGGGCATAATTTGTTTTTAACTCCCTCAAATATTTAAATAGATTTTTTTTGTTGTTGTGGAAAGTAGTTACATTTTAAAATGTAATTGTCAAAGGGCTTATTTAGAAGAGCAGTTGAAGTGTGCATTTATAGTTCCAAAAGTGAAGTCCTACCATGAAGGGAGTCAAATTGAATTTCAAAAGCCATAAAACTCTACCTTTCGTTAATATGAAGTGTGAACTATTAATTCTTCCAGAGTATGTTTCACAGAACTTGGCCACCACTGGCTTTTTACCTTTTTTTATTTTTAGCTTTTTAAGTATTTAAGATGTTTTTAGCTTTTGTTTGATTAAATTTGTACATTACTTTTTCTTTTTTTTTCAAGAAATCCACTAATTTCACTTGATTGGAAATGCCATTTCACTGTGTGATTTTTTCATGCTAAGGGAATGTGAATAATTCTATAAAACACAATGAATTAAAATGGTTATGTCTTATCTAGGAATACTTCTTGTAACATTTAGAAAAATTGTTTCTGAGGTAAGGTGGTAATACAGTAATGTCACTTTTTATTGATATTGGAAAAACCACATTTAAACCCAAATGTTACCAATTTACATTCTGGTTGGTGCCCATAACTGGCATTTGTTCTGCTTCTCATGCAATAGTGAAAACTATAGAAATACAAAGTTTGCAGCCCTTAAGTAAGAATTTACTGTATAGTAAAAAAAAATGTATCTGATAATGTAGGTTAGTGCATTGCTCAGTTGAAGGTCAGCTGAAACATCGTGTAGGGTCCTGTTTCTTGCTGAATGCTCACTTTGAAATTTGGGCAATGATAAAGGAAGCAACTGTAGAGCTAAGTATTATGTCCTGCATAAAGAGCAAGTCAGTGTTTCAAGAAATTTGGTTCTGTGTAATGCGAGAAAGTAAAGTTCATAATTAATACTTTGAATACAGTGAAATGTAGTGCAAACACAAAGTTCATAAGAGTGTGAGATTTTTCCCTTAGACATCTTTCTTGGCTTTTTTCCTTAAGCATACAGGTGGTTTTGGTAAGACCCACAATCTCTACTTGAGACAGGCATTTGTACCATGATGTGCATGTGGATATAATATAGTCATATTTATTATGTCACTTGTTTGTTTGCAAATTTTTACTTTATAATAGCAATCAAAGACTATATTTAAACTTAAGATCTAAGATTTTTATATGTGAGGCTAAAAATGCAAGAATCTTATGAATTTTTGGACATTGTTGATTTTGGAAGCCTTCAAAGTTGTAGTTCTCTCCTTTGGTGGTATAAGAATCTGCACGTATTTTTAGAGGTATCTGAAATTTAAGGCACAATTTAGATTGCATGCTATTCTGCCATTTTTTGAGAGATGGAATCAAGAGTTAATTTGGATGGCTAAGAATAGTCTTTGCAGGGCTCTTTCTCATCAACAGGCAAGAAGGTACAATTTCTGTGGAGAATTCTGTTTCCTGTGTATTACTGACTTCAAATTACCTGTCAGTATCATGCTCTCAGAAATGTTTGACTTAGGTTTTTATCATGGTACCAGAATTTGGAATGTTGTACGAAGTATTAATTTATTACTGGTTCTAAATTTGATTGAAGTTTGATGATCGGCTTTGGCACGTTTATTTTCTTTTTACTAAAATAAAGCAAATCAAATTGTACAAAATGGTTAGATGTGAGACATTCAGTTTATCCTATATTTTCTTGTTTTTCTTTTTAAAAAAAGAGGTATTCAACAAAAACATACACTGTTTCACATTAGAACAATAACTGTTCTGTGGCTAATGTTTCAGTACTGTGGTCAGTTACTCAAGTTGCATATAGCTGATTGTGAAAAAACACTGGTTTTAGATATTAAACATCCTAATTGTGCAGTGTTTACTCAATTTTATAAATAGCCAATATTTACATGTTTGTGATAATCTGACAGGCTACTGTGGGAAGGCAGTCCATCTATAGAGAGAAAAGAATTGAATGAATATATGTTCAGTAGCAGGTTTTTTTTCATTTGTGGATTTGGAGATGCACAAATTATTTTAAAACTGATTTAATTAGTGCTATATGTTTTTCCTGTTATGTAAATTTCTGTGCTTCAAAATTTTCCATTTAAGACAGCAAAATATGTACTGCATTTTATGGGAAATGAACATGTCTGTTTGTTTAGAAGAAAATTTTATGTCACTATGTCCCTGTAAACACACAAAGAAACAAAAAATATGATAGCCATTCAACATGGTAATGTCCTTCCTAATACCATTAAAAAATTCTTAAAACAGATCTTGAAGAGCAAAGCTCTCGAGTAATACTCCGCAATGTTTGTTTCCAAAGTCATAGGAGGTCAAAGACATCAGGCCTGTTGGTATCTAAGTGTATTAGGGCATCCAGCCATATTGATATCTAAGTATACCAGGGCTGTTCAGCCCCTGTTTTGGAGATGCCAGGAAGCTACACCTACAAATAAATCTTGCAAAGAACTTTTTGTCATGTATAATGACTTCACACATACCACGTGAGACTTGGTGGTCTGTGCAGACTGAAGGCTACATCAAAAAGCCACCTGAATGCAACTTCTGCTTTCAGAGTCCGAATTATTCTAACAGATCCCTGTTGTTTGTTACCCTTGGGAAGTTAAAAATCTGGTCTTTCACCCTTTCCCCTAGGCTTTCCTGTGTTCTTATCGTAAAGTTCCTTCCTCGCTGAAAATCCATTCTGCATTTAAAGAAGCAATTTGTGACATCCTCTCTGGTTGTCTCTTTGTATTTAGGATTTTGCATATTTCAGTCTCTCTGGTGGCATTTGGGACAGGGTATATGAAAAGACTTGAGCACAGTCCTTCTGACCAAGGCAGATGTGGTGCAAGTTTATAGTGCCTTGCTGGTGCTTTCTGGAGTTGTTCCAACTATTAAATAGTCCACATTGATCCATAAAATCATTAATATTACCTAAACAATTAATAGTGTTTGACGGCTAGAGCCGTCAATATGCTGATAAAAATGTCAAGTGCCTACATTGTTGTGTTTCTACAAGAGTAAGGTAATTTTGTCTTACTGACACTTTTTCCAAAGCAGAATGTTACTAGTAATCCAGACTAGAATATTTCAAAAAATAATAGGGTTTTATTTCCAAAATCCCTTTTGGATCCAGATGTGGTCAAATGTAATATATCTAAAAGTATCAATAATATAGATGCCACATACACACTTAAATCTTTTCCTCAGACCATTTATGGTCTAAATAGATGACACAAAGGGGAAAAGGATATTTTGACCCCATAATACAATATTATTTTTCTCTTGTGGATCGGAAAATACGGAGTTTAAAAATTGTGACATTTTATGTACCCGTTTAAAGTCTATTAAACTATTTTTTTCTTTTTCTGCATTAATTTTGTGTGATAAAACACAAAATTATTGCATCATATGCAAAGCACAAAAAATATCATAGTCCCACAAATATTTCTGCTAGCAGGCAGTCTGTTTCTGAAGAATACTTGAGCACCTTGTCATGTTAGAAGATGAAAGACCAGAGGTCAGAGGTAATAGAGAATCTTCTTATGGCTTGGAAATAATGATTATTTGGAGACTATTACATTAATAATTTTGAAAATAACATAAAAATAGAAGAACTCTGAAAGAAAATTACTTATAATTGGCTTGTCTAGAACTAGCATAATAAGATATTATTACACTACAATTGACGAATCCCCATACAAAATTGCAGGAGGAAAAGACTAATTTTTTTAAGAAAAGTAAATAAAATAAGCAACTTCAGATTTTTGCTCGAAGATTCTTATTTCATTTTGACTATGCTGTTCCTTATTGATGAAGAGACAAGCTGACATTATGCAGGGATAAATTCTGTTTCCCTGATCTTCATTCCTGAAGCCTGTTTGAAAACCCTGAGGGACAGACAGAACTCATAAGAAAATAAAGTTTTCCTTGCTCCCAGAGTAAGGAAAGAACTCCGAGAACTAGAAAGAATTGCGCTTTTAAACAGTATTTTTCATGTCCTCAAAACACTGATGGCTTGAGAATTTGTTTAATTCCTGAGATTATTTCAGAAAATGTCCCATAAAGCTGTACTGCAAAGTTGAACAGGCTGACAACCTGAACCATAGTTCTAGTTAGCTAGAAGGAAAAAGTTCTGCCAGTGAATTTCTGCATGTGTCAGGTTAGCTCATGCTAAGGCATCCTTAATGCTGCAGTCCGGAAGAGGAAATCCAGTCTAGAATTAATTCTGAACAGGAATTTTAATTAATCCATCTCTACTTAAAATTAAGTCTCTAAATGAACTAAATCAGTGTTGTTGACTAAAGTTGATTTTGACTCAAATCTTTTGTACAGAATTATCCTTATACACAATGGAACATATGGGTCTTTATTATAGCATTTTATTTCATTTTATTTCTTTATCCTCATTTTATCTACTTTTCTCTAACAGTCACTCCTGTTTATAAAATGGTCGATCTGGTGTCCCAAATAACAAATTTCATGTGATCTGTCAATCTATCAGGAAACTGATAGGAATGGGATTAATCTTGCTTTTTCCGCCCCCCTCCCCGCCCCCCCCAACCTCCATATAAAGTTCTTTAAAACACTTTTTGGAAGAGACTTCAGAATGCAAAATTTCATAGGTGTTTAAGGGGCATTGCAGTTGTCCTTTATTTCTTTCTCTTGTACCTTTTGTTGTGACATGAGAGTCAGTTTTCCTGCGTTTATCAAAATACATTTGGTACCTTCCCCATGTTTCCCAGGGCCAGGAGTTGGTCTTCAACGATTCTTATGGGTCCCTTCCAACCCAGGATATTCTATGATTCTGTGTCTTGCCCTAACCTGGGCTCTGCTCGTGTCCGGGTAATCATGGTGAGCAGGAAGGTGTTACCACCTTAGACAGGGGATAGAGAGTGTTATGCCAAAATCTGTCTCCTTCTTGGGCCACTCTGGAGCCAGATGAGACTCACCTAGATCAGCACTTTTGTGATCAAGTGCAAAAGCATTCACATCTACTTAGTCCTCTCTATTTTAGTCTTTCCTGCTCTGCTCTGTCCTGATTGCATTAGGAAGGAAAACACTTTCCCAGCTTGTGCACAGTAGGCCTCAGCTGTGAGATGCTGTTCACTGAAGGTTTTCTGCTAACTGAAATATTACAGAAATCCATTACAAGAGAAAACTTTCTTTCTATGGAGCTTGCACACTGAACAGGTAAAATCCATGGTCTAGATGTCAGCCAGGAGTCTAGCAAAGAGTGCATGTGTGTTTATTCACATATATGATTTGCCAGCATCTTTTATTGCTTCAGCATACTGGTATTGGAAAAAAATTGTGCACTTCTCAGCATACTAGATAAACAATTTCTATATAATGCAACATGTGACCCCCATGTATGTGTGCTGTTTTTATTTCCACATGGCTTCAAACGCTGTCTTCCTCACTGTACACATTACTTATGCGCTTAATAAGCAGGCAAACAATGGTTTTACCTTGGAAAGCAGATACGACTTGAAATTCTCCCCTGAGAAATAACCAGAAAGAGGAGCATTTCTGTTGGTTCATTTTGAGCAAATGTTTTGAATGCCCAATGTGTAAGCCATGGAGGATAGTTATATTTCCTAATAATTTTTCCCTTGGGATTGTTTTGACCAGGAAAAGAGCATAAACTGGTACTTAGCATTTTTTAGACAGTGTTCAGAAATAGGTGCATAAAAGTTCACTTCATTATGGTATATGGAAATAGACTTTAAGTAAGGGGCTAAAACAAAAGAGAAAGTCTTTCATAATTTAGTCATCTGAGCAGCAGTTTTTTCTCTCCTCAGCATAATGTCCTGGTACATAATCATCAAGAATAATTTACTATCATTCAATTATACTAATTATTCCCCCTTAGTTTCTGCTTATTGCGTTGTGTTACCACTGTGACAAATGTCTGAAACCAGCATTCTACTTGGTGTTCAAAGTTATTCCGGCCATAATTTCCTAGGTCTAGGTCACCTGGTAATTTTTTGATTCTTAGTTCTGTATCACTTGACCCCTTCACGTGTCAAAGCATGTTAGCAGATGTTAAACTCTAGATACGTATTTAAGGACTCTCCTGATTCTTTTTCTCAAGTATATCACCTTCAAGATGTATTATTTTATCAGTATTAGAATAAAGGAAGAAAGTAATTGTTGAAAGTACTTCTGATAATTTTAAGTTTGGAAAGTTCAGTAAAAGTCCTTTTAAAATGAACCAAGAATTTTACCACGATAATCTCTAGAAGAGTTGATAATGTGCACATAGACCTGAAGTGATGATCTTTTCATGGTGCAGCAGTTCTGAGAAAGGTGGACTGTTCCATTTTGTATCAAAGCTGCTTCTATCTCTGTTGACACCTGTCTGGTTTACCTCTGAAATACTTGGGCCATTTTTATTTATTTGAGCCAAACTAATATTTGACCTAGATTTCAGACATTTCTATACTGCAGAGACTGATGGTTGTGAAAGAATTTGGCCCGATGAAACAAGACAAATGGCAACTAAGAAGAAATGTGATGTTTCTCTAAAAACTACACTAAAATTGTAAATACTAAAGAATAGGAAGAACAAAAAACTAGTAAAAACAACAAATATACATGGGCCATAAATGAAAATACAAACTACTTCAGAACTGAACTCTGAAAAAAGAAACGTAAATTACTTTCAAGGTAAAGCATGATTAGTTTTAGAAATTACTAAATCAAACAGTTACTTAGAAGAAAGTTAGACCTCATGATCCACAGTGCTTTTTCCTCCAGTATCTGATGCTATTTAACGGATAGGTTATGACAGTTTTAATAAATGCAAGCTTTTCTTATATAAAATGTTATTGTTTGAAGTAAGTTTGTTAGTTCTGATGTACTAGAATAATGTATTCCTATCTACTACAAAGAGTATGTCATGAATATCAGACTTCAGGCTCTGTATTTAGATATTCAACTATGGTTATGCTGAACTTCGACAGGATTTATTGAACATATTAGAATGTAATTAGAACATAGCTGGTGGGACAAAGCTATATGGAAGTGAGAAAAAAACTGAGGAATGGGAACAGAAGATGAACTCCGGTCACAGGCTAATGCTAGTTAAGGAAATCAAGCAAAAAACAGGGATAAAATCTTATGCAGTTGTAAATTATTGTTCCAGACTTAATTTAGTGGTGCATACACCTTTGAAATGTTTAGTTCTCTTTCACTGTTCTTCAGATAAATTTATTTCTTTTTAGAGTATAATTTGAAACTGACTGAGCAGTTGGACTCAATGAGCCTTGTGGATCCCTTCCAACTCATATTATTCTGTGATTCTGTAAAATAAGCAGATGTTTGGGGGATTTCTGCTTTTCCTTAGTATAGTTTATTTAAAACATAAAACTGCCTTCTAGTATCCTAAAATACAAGTACTTTATGATGTGAGCTTTGCCAGCATGAACCACAAATGCTAAAAGCTTGAAAAGTGGTGCCTCTTTCAATAAACTTAAGGTGAAATTTCCACATGCAGAGGTATTATCTACAATTACTTACTTTGGCCCACAAGGTCTATCCTTGAATACACCTTTAAAGTGGCTTTTATTTTAACTTCCCTTCTAGCTGGCATCTTATTAATTAAATTCACAGTTGCTCTATTTCTGCCCCTTCTATTAGAGTTTGGTGAGATGGCCAGAGTGCTAAATTCAGAAAAAAATTGTGAGTACAAGAGTAATTTCTCCCATCATGCAGGTACACAAAAAGTGGGATAGGTAACAGTATGTTTCATTTTGACCTCTTTTGGTAATCCAAGGTCATGAGGAGGATCTCTAGCTGAAACCAGATTTAGGAGATAAAGAGGCCTTCAGGAACAGTGTCTTACAGGTAAATAATGCTATACTGAACATTAATCCTTAGAAAAAATGTTGTAAGATGGAGGAACCTTCCAGATTTTTTCTAATCAGAAGCACCTGTTGAATAATTCTGATACCTTTTACACATAAAGTTGAATAACACATTTACTCTAGATCCTTATTCATTCAGTTGGGTCCTGTATCTCACTGCTCTTTGTAATCCACAGAAAATAAGTTTTGTCTTGATGTTTTATCAGGGGCTGAAGAGGAAGGAAGAGAGATCTTTGACTGAATGCTTGGCTATATTTTTAAATTGTGTTAAACACATCAAAACTTCTTAAATATCAAATGGCTGGCTTTATATTTGTTTTCTTTTTTTTCTCTTCTTTCTATCAAAAAAAAATTAACGTAACAGATCATCAGGGAGCTAGAAAACGTGAGATCGGCCTGATGAAAAGCCATAGTTAATTTAGGATTTCTGGGGAAAGGGAGTTTATGTGTTGGTCTGACTTCCACAGGGAGTTTTGATGCTATCAGCTTTCTTTTCCTTTCTGAAATGGTCATTCTACCAGCATAGGCATTTCCATATGAAGATATGTATCTAGAAGGACATTTAATGATTTCTAAATACAATTACTGGATTAAACCTGTTTAGCAGTATAGAAGCACTTTTCAGATTTCTTTATTGTTTTCAGAACAACAGCAAAGGCAGGCAGGCTTGGTTTCCAACAGAAATAGAAATTGGGAATTTCTGTGTGCTCTCATGTCAATTTTTCTGTAGCCATAACTACCAATCTCATTTTTTCAGTGCTCAGTTTTAACTTAAAAGTTTTGAGAAGAGTGGTGTTTAGTAGCACTAAATCTTGTTCTGTATTAGGGTGTGTTCTCAACTGCCTGGCCACATCAGCCTGTGGCACGACCCACAGCACATGAACCAGAAAAAGTGTGTCACACCTGGATACGAAGGAGCACACGCAGGCCTGTTTCAGGATCAAAGAGCAAAGAGCCAGGCCGAAGGGCCCACTTCTTTATTTTATACACTTTTAGAAAACCCTGTGGATTGGAGGGTGAAATGACCACACCTCAACCACATAGGTCAAAGGAGAAATCCATCAAACTTCTCCGCTTTAGGAGAAGTAATGAAAACATCCAGGCACGGTTAGCATAACATGGCTTATGTTTACAGAAAGTGCGTGAGAACTCTATCTACTGAATTAAAAACATTGAAGAACTGCGAAAATCAAGGCAACAAAGTGTGTGTGTGCATCATATGCAGCTCACATCTTCGACGGAGGCAAGAGGCCTGGTGGTTTTTGCATTTCCCTTTCATGTCCATAGGCAAGTCTGCATGTACTTTAAAATGCATGCAGGAAACACAAATAGGAGGTGTGAGGTCTGGCTACAGGAATGATTAACTCAGCCTGTTCCATTTGGCCGTTTTTTCAAGCAGTGATACAGGAAAATGCAAGTTGTATAGGTAAGTACGGTACTGGCAGCCAGCTGCTCTTAGCAATCATATTTTCCATGGCCTCCTCCAAGACAGAAAGTACACCATGTAAAGATAAAATAAAATTTTCAAGGTGTTATTGAGGCCGACTGTCACGTTGTTTTTTCATAGATTTAAATATATGTTATCAGAACAAAAAAAACCCCAACCACAGACTCCAACAAGTTGTCTGGAATTTATTCTCTTCTTAGTTCTGTAAACTTTGCCAACCACTTATGTTTCATTCTGCTGATGTATAGTATCACTTAGATTCCTTGTCAGTATTATTTTCCAGGAAATCACTGTATATCATTTGTTACTGTACATAATGTGTGTTCTATAGGTATAACATTTGACACAAAAACTCGTATTTCTAAATGCTCTAAGACTGATGGTAGGATTAATTTTTTTAGCAGGTTAATTTAGTGACTTTTAAAGTGAATCTGGTATATAATTTCTATGTCCATTTCAATAGCATACTTTGTTTTTTTATGGCGTCTATGTACCACCAGAGCTATTTCCATGATGCAGCATTCTTTTGTGATGGCCGGGATCAGCAGCTGCTCTAGCTTTCCTTCTACATAATTTTTATTATTTTTGTTTTGCCTCTTAGGATTTGATACCAGCATTTTGCCAATTTGCAAAGACTCCCTTGGCTGGATGTTTAATAGGCTTGATACGAACTATGACCTGTTGTTGGACCAGTCAGAACTCGGAAGCATTTACCTTGACAAGAACGAGCCATGCACCAGGGCGTTCTTCAATTCTTGTGACACATACAAAGACAGTTTGATATCTAACAATGAGTGGTGCTACTGCTTCCAAAGACAGCAAGGTAAAAGCTGAGAACAACCTGCATGTGTATATGACTGACCTTTTTGTTGGGGTTTATCTTTTTTTAACATATTAAGAAAATTGAAGAGAACTGCAAGCTCTTAAATGCTGGGCAATGAATTTGTGTTAAGGTTTGTAACCTACAGTGAATACCTAAAATGAAGTAAAAAAACCCTAAACGAAAAAAGCCAAACAACTCAAGATAAATGGAAAGGCTTGCTAAAAATTCAAGGATTCTAAGTGCAACACTTCCACTAATGCTTTCACAGCTATATTGTTCCTCATGCCAGCATTTAGTACTTATGTAGAGGAAAGAGATGAAAACAGCGTACAGAATTACTTAAATTATTTCTTTCCCAGTCTACTTTGCCTAGATTATAAAATAAACTTTTTTATTGCTAATGTAGGGTATCTTAATGTTCAGTGAGCCTAATAAAACAGCTGAATGAACATTATGGATAAAGTTATTTCCAGTCATTTAGACCTAAAACCAGTTGTTTTTTATTGCCTAGTTGAGTGTCTTGTTAATATTCTGATGTGATTTTGTTTAGACAAATAAACACAACCGAAAAGCATTATTTTCCTGAGGAATAGTTAACAATTTTAGACATAGGTGAGACATCACATAAATTATATAATCAAGCTAGTTGTAATGTATCAAGAAATTCACTCATTAAATATTGTCTGAAATTGGGCAGAAGAACCCCTGCATTTTTCTTACTAACGTGAGGCAGTTTTTCTAAAGGATAAACAGTAACTGGGGTTCAAATTTCTACTGCCAGTAGAGGAGATAAAACTGATTTGGTAGAAAGTTTCCAAAATCAATTCAGCCTTTTTGAAAGTTTTAGTACCAGTTTTTAAATCTCACTTGTGTGCTTAAAACTCTCATGATAAATTCCCATTAGCATTCAACATTTATGTTTTCATTCTGATTTTCTGTGGAGATAAAGGTTTTTATCATGCCACATCTGCCAGTTGTAAATATCAGTAAAAATAAAGCTGTACTCCTGTAGATAAATACTAAATAGCATATTTTTCTTTGGTAACTTTCTCTTTAAAAATATAACATTTAAACTTTCAAAATACCTTGTTTGTTTTATAGTAGAACAGTAAGTTTTGCTTTATTTTTTATAAGCGTGTATGTACTGCTAACAAAACTAGCAAATTAAAACCAACCTGTGCCAGAAGTAATGTAGCTCTTAAAGAACATAACAGCATAACCAGGGCATTAAGAAAATACTTCCACAGATCAGTTTCGAGTAGTTTTGCATTTTCTTACCTGTAAACCCATTTTGTGTAAAATATTTGCTCAGTGTCTTGCCAGAACCTGAGGATGGTATTGTAAAGACTGATCTAAACACTGAAGAATTTTATTAATCGTACGCCAACAGATCCATCTGTCAGCGACACTGATTCTTCACATTGCAGAACCCAACATTATCAAGCTTTTGTTCCCTCTTTTACCAGTTTCCTCACTGTCTTGATAATTAACATAATGGTGTTGGGATAAGGTGCTGATTTCAAACAGATTAGATAGTCTTTGATACTGCAGTATGAGTCTATAGTAAAAAAGACATCTCCTAAACATTGTACATGAAGTGAAATCTCATGTTTCAGCAGCCCTTGCACATTAAACATACCCTTCATCCTTCCAAATTAACACTGTCATCAAAGTCTGTTTTCTCTGGTTTTTGGTGTAAGGCGAAAAAAGAATCTTGTAGTCTTCTTTTGTCATGTCTTAGTCTTAGCTCTTGCACAACTGTCTA
This sequence comes from Oriolus oriolus, assembly GCA_013400235.1. NCBI lineage: Eukaryota > Metazoa > Chordata > Aves > Passeriformes > Corvidae > Oriolus > Oriolus oriolus. Next base: position 989,096 of record VXBT01011977.1, on the reverse strand, counting down.
ACTCCTTAACTCCCTAGTGCATTAGTAACCCATTGAATTCTCTGTTTGGAATTTGCATTGTTATGCTGAACCTTGCAATATGTTCATGTTTGGTTATGTTTTACTTGATGGAATAATCTAAATAGGGTCTTTAACTAAGCCTTTGCTATTAATAACAAAGAGATGGAAAACCTGAGAAATTCAGCAGCTTCTTTCTGATGTTTATTAAAATAAGTTGATATTAACAGAATGCTTCAAGCCATGTAGAGCAGTTCTCTGTATTCATTGAGCTTAGTGCTTTCTGGGCAGATCAGTGGTTTTACAGTAGTGTTGTTGATTAACAGTGTTCAGAAGGGAATACAAAATTTAGTCAACCATATGTATCATACTGGGATAGTAATTTCATTGTGCTTTTTAGAAGTACATAGTATTTACTTGAGTCATTATCTGAGAAGCCCTCATGGTCTTTGATCTTAGTTTTACCATGCAAGACTGTCAGCATCAGACAAGTACTTGAAACTCCTCTTCATTCTTTCTTCCTGCTTGAGATCTGTCATGGCTCATTACACTACACTAGACCTATTACTACACAGTGCTAACAACTTCTAGTCAATATGAGCAACTTTTTATGAATCCTGAAGTCAGATCTTTCTTGTGGAGATGATGATCTTTCTGTAGGAGTTGTCCCACCTTGACTAATGCTTAATCACTTAGGTACAGTCCAGTGATGCTTATTGCATTTTTCTTGACCTTACTCTGCTTTAAATGTAGTTTAGTATTTCTGAGGTATATCCAAGGCATTAAAATGCATTTCTGCAATACTTCTGCACTGTGCTGGTGCTCTTTGCAAGTCTTCTGTACACTTTGGTCACCGTGGCCCTCTAGTTTCAACAACCCATGCAAGTGTTTCAGCGCCCAGGTTCAGAACTTGCTTTCTTAGTTGTTTAAAGCTAACCTGACACTTTAGTGTTTACCTAAATGCTGAGGCCTTTGCAATGTTGACCTTTTTATAGGCTGAATTTTTTTTCTGTCAGTAATTCATTACTGCAGCCTTTTTTTGTTGCATCACTGAGTAGGAGTAGGAGTAGAGTAGGAGAGTAGCCAGTTTTGCTGGGAATATTAATGCTTAGCAGCAAAGTACTTCTTTACTGCAGGCCTCTGCATGGATCTATTAGTCCAGCATTTTTATAGATACGTTTTCTTACAGGCTCCTCTGTCTGTCATGCCTGGAAGACATCTTCATGACTTTAAAAACAGTCCCTCTTACAGAAGAATGATAATTATTATGATTTGTACTTGCCAGTCTTAAGACTGCAAGGACTTCAAGTATATTTATAGATGGTTATAAAGGAAGCGGTAACATACCTTTATCAAGATAAATGGTGATGATAAATGAGATCCCCTGGAGGACTTCTTGAAATGTAGTATTGGTGCTTCAGATCCCTGAAGTACAAACCTTGGATGTCCAACAATTATAATGCTTAACTCCAAGCACAGGCAAAACATCACAAGGCAGCCTAATCTGCAGTGGACCATATTCCAGAAACTAGGGGCTCTGCCAAATATTACCTACTTGACAGGTGGAAAATCACAGTTTTGTGTCTGAGTGAGAAGGAGAATCTCTGAAAGTTGGAGGCTCACTGTCTGGGTAACAGCTCCTTGAGACCTATCTGTTAAAAATCATAGACATTCTTTGTCAAACCTACCAGATTTGCTCCAGTTGATCTGTTAATGTGCCCTGTTGGTAAATCAGAGCTTAATTGTGCTAGCCTTGAAGCACTTTTTGACATGACTGGATATTGGTGATTCAATAGCATTGGATACTCTGGTGTGCACCAGTACTTTGAGTACTGACAGACTGTGAATGGCTCATAACCATGGTTCATGACTGATAACCAGATTCATTGCTATTTCAAAAGAAGCTACCACTCTGATTTTTGTAAAGGATTTTTTTTTCTGCTTGGCTCAAGACTGCCATAAGTTATCCAGTGACTGCTTTTTTTATTGAAATAATTTCAGAAATCTACAAAAAGGCTTTTCAAACTTAGGAACTAAGTGGCAAATAAAGAGGGAGGCATTATGATTTGGGAAGAGAGGAAAAAGAGTGTGCTGTGAGCCAAAAGGAATTGGTTGAACTTCCAGCCTGCCATTGTCTTTGACAGTTTTAAGCACCAGAGTGATTTAGTATTGTTAAGAGTTTTTGCTGCTTTTATCCTGAGAAGCAAAGCTTAAGTGTGAATCTTGAAGACCTAACTTCTGAGAAGAAGAGTGTTTTGGGTAAGTAACTTTCTCATGTTGCCTTGGTTAGTGGTATTCCTTTTTGTAATTAAGCTACCAAAGATTTATAGCTATAAAAGAAGATTTTTTTTCTTTAGGCATCAGCCATAATTTTTATATTTCCTCATGTTAGTGCTCACATGTGCAGATCTATGTATCTAATTTAGGATTATTTTTCATAGAAAAATTACACGTATTCTTCCTATTTGACTGGTTCTTCTCCATCAGCGTATTTCCCATCTCTTTTGGAAGATTAGAATAGAATAGAATAGAATAGAATAGAATAGAATAGAATAGAATAGAATAGAATAGAATAGAATAGAATAGAATAGAATAGAATAGAATAGAATAGAATAGGTAGGAAAGGTTCTGTGACATAACCCAACCATTAACCTAACCCTGCCAAATCCACCCCAATCCTAGACCCTTATAACGTGTGATATTTGTATGATAAATGACTGTGATTTATTAGATTAATGGTAGTGGAAAATACCTTTAGTTTAAGAAATAATCGATCCTCAGAATGTTGTAGCATTGAGTTTAAATCTTCAAATACTGGGAAAGAGAAACCTTAGTTTTAAAAGGTAATGAAATAGTGAGCGCGATCATCATCAAAGTACTTCTTACAGCAACGAAAAAAACTTTATGTAGCCTCAGCAAATACTTAAAGATTGAATAATTAAAACCCAATACCCACCCAATGATGTCAAATCTCAGTGATTTTTCAAGAGCACACAGAGAAAATTGGTTCGTTGTCTGGAAAGACAACTCCTGATAATTTCTTCTGGCATTAGGACTCCTGCTGACAGTGTTTCAAAAGTGGACCCTACTCTTAAGGCCTTCACTCTAAAAAGAATCATTATAGATTTAGTGTGAAAAGCCTGGCCCACCAGAGTTGAGGCCTCTGGAAACATTTATAAGCTTCTTTAAATACATTGGATATGTAAATGTTATTTAAAATGTAAAACCAAAAGAAATGAACCGCCGCCTGTCAGTGAGGGGTTATTGTTGTCTACTAGTTTTTATTTACTCTCTTAGATAATACCAAAGGCCTATTGGAATAACTAGGCTGTGCCAGCCAAGAGGCTCTGTGTTCACCAGAAGTGTATGTTTGATCCCCACTTCAGCTATGCATTTGTCACCATGGTGCCCTACACAGTGACTGGGTTCTGGTCTTAGATGAGTTCTGCATGTTCAGTGGGCTAGGCCAGTCTTGCTTATCTTTCAACTCGCTCAGAGCACCTTTTTCTATTTGCATGGAGGAAAAGGGATCCTTGAGTTAAGTACATGGCAGAGATGTATTATAAATTATCAAAGTCTGCTTAAATGGGAAATGCATTTAATATTCATGGGATGTAAGATTTTGTCTGGGAACGGTGCAAGCTAAAGACACCTGTGAGTAAACTCAGTAATTCTGTTGCTGGTTCAGAATGAGAAATGCCGTGGTGCTAATGGTCTAATGTGGTACACAGTGCCAGTGTTGAGAGATTAATTAGTGCTTTGCAGTCTTTGATTCTTTCACTTATTCAACAGTGATGTAAACACATTCGCATCTTATTTTCTTCCCATTTATGGGGCATACTGCAACTTTCTTCTATGGACAGTAGAAAATTAAGTTATTCAGAACTACAATAAGCTGTAACTGAAGAATGAAAGACTGAATTTTAACACATATTCTGCTTCTTAGAGCCATCTAAAGTTTGGCCTCCATTTTTAAGTTAGTTTGCTGCACGTGGGCTTTTGTGCCCATGGGATCCAGTCTTAAGTTGTTGCCAGAGAATCACAGTCTTGCAGACTTCAGTCTAAGAGAAATAAGAAAAAGGTCTTATTTTCTTAGTGTAGTATGTGTAGTACAAAATTTGAACATGACTTCTAAAAAGGACAAAAGAGAAGAAATTAAAAGAGCCATCCTGTTTTTAACCAATACATGAGGCAAGCTTCACAGTTGCACTCTGATTTTTATAGACCAGTAAAGTAGGGTGTGATAGAGTTGCTATTTTGGTCTAGCCTTCCTCAATCCTCCAGGCTAGTGACTAGATGCTCACTTGGAGATGAGTTAACTGGGAGTGACGTTCTGCACGAATCCATGGTGGTGCGCAGGTTCGTAATTCTGAAGCTGTGGCAAGGTGTGGCAATTCTTTTATTTTAGATGCGTGTGTTTCATAAGATCAGCAGTTAGAGTGACCTTACAACATAGCAAACTGTGAAAACAGTCATGTACTTCTGTCCTAGATACTGTGTAACCTGTTTAACATTTTTTATGTCGTTTTAGACCCACCTTGCCAGACAGAACTGAGCAACATTCAGAAGCAGCAAGGAGGAAAGAAGCTCCTAGGTGAGCCATAGATCATTCTTTTGAAGGTTTTATTACTTACATAAATAATCCTAGTTAAACAGCAACACAAAATCAATATTAATCCAATGAAGATAGGCCACAGTAAATCTCAGCAACAAAATTTATGAAATTTTTGAAAGCTATTAAACTTAGTTTTATTACCTTACCTACCAAAAGCTCTTACATCTGTTTTATTACCCTGATAGAAGGTACATTTTTACAGTTACAGAGGGGACAGCACGAGGTACTCCTGAAGCAGTATCTCTGCTGATCCTTTAACTGTAATATTCTGTAAGTAATTGAAATCTTTGTTGTGAATCAGTTTATACTGCATCAATATTTCTGAAGTGTAAAGTCTTCATTTACCACTAGCCACTGTGTAAAAGCTGCAGTAAAAGGCTTGGCCCAAAGCAGTCAAAACTGTATTTCTGCTAAGGATGGTTTCTAACAAGAACTATACACTTCAGATGCTTTTCATATGAGTGTTTTTTTCATCGTGGTCTCCATTTGGTCCAAGTGATAAACAGTGGATTATTCAGCTGTGGGCAAGTCACTGCCTCACAAAGCAAGCCCATCTTGTACATATAAATGCACATTTAATATTAATTTTTTACATTTTTTTGTGATATGTTATGCTGCATTTGTCTCCTGTGGTGGAATAATTAAATATTAGTATGTAAATAAGTGGTTTGTAAAATACATATTAAGCACAAATAACTCTTGTAGCAGATACTGTGTTAGTCACGAAGTCTGGCCCTTACTATTCAGACTTGTTTGTACTCCAGAGATGATAGAACCTCCCATTCAGGAATGGGTCCTACATTTGAGCCTTTTCACCAGAATACAATGAAAATCTGGACTGAAATACTTAGGGAGTAAGAAATATGTATCACAGGATCAACAAAAAATTTAAAGGAAGATTGCTTACTTTATTTCTTGAAATCAGTCCAAGACTGATACGTGTTATTTTCCATCCCGCATTTGATACATTCAGTCACTTTGGGTTGACTGATTTTAATACTACTAAAGCAGTCTGGAACGATGAAAGTGCAAAGGGTAGTTGCTTTCTGCTAAAATTGTGACATTGGCCAGGACATGGATTTTAACGTACTTATTCAACATATACAGATATATATATACATCTATTTTGCAGGGCAGTACATCCCCTTCTGTGATGAGGATGGGTATTACAAACCAAGTCAGTGCCATGGCAGCCTGGGGCAGTGCTGGTGTGTTGACAGATACGGCAATGAGGTGTCAGGATCCAGAACAAACGGCGCAGCGGAATGTGGTAAGTTAAGAACCTTTTGTGGTGTTTGGTTTAGAGGTGTTATTCCCTTTGATTGCCAACCTGGTTAAATTTCTTCAGTTAGAAATGTGGGACCCAACTACATGGATTTTGCTACAAAAACCCCCAAATTATAGTATTTTTATTGTTTCACTATTTTTTGGAACTCCTGTCAACTATTAATAGACCCCTTATATGTGCTTGGCATAATGTATATAAACCCAGGAAAAATTAATTTTCTAGGGCAGCATTACGTAAGTCCCAGAATGTTTCATGAAATTCCTTTGGGTAATCAGCATGCTAGTGAATTCGATTTGACATTTTTTTCAGTTTATATTTGAGGGAATTGCCAAAAGTTTTTAGCACACTAAATCTTCCCTTATTTTTCCCTTCCCTACAGCACTGTGCAGCTTCTTCCAAGAATTCCCATGTCACCTTTATTTGATGTCCCAGATATAAAAGATGAAAAAAAAAGTATTTTTCCTCTTTAAAAAAAAAAAAAGTCATTTATGACTCCTTTTCACTTCTTCTCCAACAAAAGAACATAGCCTGAAGCAGAGAGTAAATTGAATTCAGTATTTGAGGTACAAGCTCAGGCCTATTGTCCATCTGATCCAGGATCCTTTTCTAGATAAATGGACAGTTCGATATAGTTCAAGATAATATGTAAGAAGTGAACAATAGTCAGTGTATATTATCAGTAGTCCTTATTGTCATCTGTAAGTTGGACTTAAATTTTTTTCAGTTGTTCCTAGCACTCATTATGGTTCTGCAAATCCATAAAATTTGTCTCCTTTTGTTAACATTGAGAAATCCATTCAATATTGAGGTGGATTTTTTATGACAAAAGACTCTTCGTATTATTTATATTTTATATTTATGTCACACTCTGTAGTTGTCCTGAAAGTAAATCTTCTGGTGTGCCTTTTGTATGATTATGTAAAATATACTATAAATGTGTATCTTTTGAGTCTTTTCTATAACTATCATACCTTTTTAGCTATCGATTTAGAGACTTCAGGTGATTTTGCCTCTGGGGATTTCCATGAATGGACAGATGATGAAGATGATGAAGATGAAATAATGAATGATGAAGATGAAATTGAAGATGATGATGAAGATGAAGGGGATGATGATGATGACGATGATGATCATGATGGATATATTTGATGATATTAAAGGATCCATATGTTGTACCTTTCTAAATTTCACAAGATGATATTTCATAAAATCCCTTTGCTCTCCAAGATCAAAAGGGTTCTAACAAATATGTATATTTTGTATGATTATTTCAAGCATTGCAGCTGGAGTCATAGACTTTTTTTGTTTAAATAAGAATAATTATATCATGTGCTTTTGAGTTTTTAAATGCTGTTGCGCTGAAGAAAACACATTGGAATTCTAGCCTGATGAAAAAAATGGTATGTGCTACTGAAAATGTATGTATGTGCAAAACACACTAGAAAGCCAACTAGTCTCTTTAAAATTCTGCTGAAAAGATATTTGCCCTTACTTGGAACTGTGCATGTCCTCTTCAGAATGCATACTGTAACTTAACTTCAGTTCCATCAGTGTTTTAGGCCCCGAAATTGTCCATTTAATGAATCAGAAATGTATTGCAGTAGAAAAACATTGGTGCACAAGTAGCATCTCAACCAGCCTTTAATTAACCAAAGGTATGGAGAAAAATCAGGAGGGAAATCTACAGCAAAGTCCTCCTTTTAGTTTGCATTTGCAGTTACGTTCTTGCTAGGAAATGGCTAGATCACTGAACGGATTTTTCAAAAGCAGTAGCATGTACAAGCACCAGTTCTGTAATTCTAAAATTTTCTTGTCCTTCCTTTTTTTTTGTTTCATGTCAAGGTCATATAAACTTTATCATTATTTACTTAAACATTGCTTCACCCTTTGTGGTTTCTCTGTATTTCTCTCTAATCAGACTAGCATAAAATATTTACACGGGGAAAAAGATTTGCTTAAAATTGTATTACCTTTATACATGACTGTATTTCAGAGTATTGTCACTTGCCCCAAGGTAGTTTTTAATAAATGTATAATGATGCTTTTTATTTTCTTATTTCAGGAAATAGTTTTGCTCTTTATCTTAATTCATGTTGTTTTCTGTTACTAGTGCAGAAACTTAGAGAACGTATTGTAAAGGTGCCTTGCAAAATAGAATTAGAGAGGTTTTAGCATGCATACCAGTATAGGATGTTAGGCAATAGCTGAACACACCCAGTTACCAAATTAATACCAGTATAGGTACTGCTGCTGGAATGAAGAAAATGGATTATTTTAATTTTTTTTCCTATTATTATGTAATTACCATGTGGTCTAGATTATACTTATTGTCTAGAGTAGCACTTAAGATTTGACTGTAGAGAAAATTACTTTAATCACTGTATTTATGTTAGCATGTTAATTAATTGTGTAGACATTTTGGGACTCCACCATCTTCATTCATATCCTATCTGTTTCTTTCTGCCCACAATAAAATTGACATGACCTGTGTAATCTGTTACTACAGGTTGTATAATTTAAAAATGAATCACTGGTTTCCCATCATTAATTAAAAGGGAAATCAGTTTCTTATTTGAATTAATTTCTACACAGTAAATACTAAATCTAATGTTTATCTTATGTAATATTGAAAAGTATAATGCATTTTCTTTTTTACTCTTTCTGTATAGTTTGCAAAATAAAAACTCTTATAACCAACCTTTGGCCAATATAGCCCATCATTTTGACTTTTTACATAGTCCAAAATTTAGAATCAGAAAGAATTCATGTTTCAGATGCATTTTACCTATTAAAATATGTATTTATTTGAATAAAGCCATTAATGTTTTATTTCCATTAAAAATATTTAAATAGGGTAAAACCCGTAGGGAGCTTCTGGTTTTCTGTAATTTCCCTGACTTTTCTATAGCTTTGTTATGTACTTTTATGACATTGTCTTCGTTACGTAGTAAGGAAAGAGAGAGATACTTCCTTTCAAGCTCTGTCATAATTTGTGGGGCATAGTTGTGTTATTTTCTTAAATAAAGATAGTTAAGAGTTTACCATTCTGATAGTGGGATTTTGTCAGAGAACAGTTTCTTATGACTGAAATTCACTGATATATAAACTGATTTTAAATAAAGAAGCTAAACAAAAAGTGTTGTCATTATTGGCCGATACAGTAAGTACTGTTGTGGGGAAGTTTTTGTTGTGACAAGTCATTAGATGACAAGCTGAAAATTCACTTCATTAAAACTTGTGGTATTAGGAGAATTAAAGAGAATTCATAATGTGTTTTGTCTAAAGGGATTACAGTATGGAGACCTTTCTGAAAACTGTCACGCAGACAAGCATGAAAGAAGTTTATATTCTTTCCTCCCTGAAAATTCTCCACTGAACTGAAAGAGGAGGGAGTATGCATGCATTTTAGTCCCTGGGTATTAAAGCTACTTAGCATAAATTCAGAAGTAAGTCAAAGTAGTTAAATTCACTAAAGAACAGTGGTAATGGAGAATTTGGATAATTTTGGATAACTTTTGTGGTTCAAAACTAAAACAGCAACAACAAAAAATTGAATTGTTATGTGTTCCTGAGGAGAAGCCAGAGAAGAGGCTGATACACTGTTAGTCTTCCTTTGAAAACATCCTTTCTTTCTTTAAAAGACAGGTAACTGTCTATGGATTAATACTGTGGTGTTGCTTAGCTTTTATGGTACCAAATGAACTGGAAAATGCCTCACTGTGTACTTCTTTCCTGCATTAAAGAAATGCAGGAAATCAGGAGCAGGTAGAATAAATAAAGGCAAAGGCTGATCATAGAAACATACTAAGTACCTAAACCATTCAGAAGCTTCTTCCTTCTTTCCTTCAACCACAGACATTTGCACAGATGTCTGTCCTCATGACTACAGAGTCACGCAGAAAGCAGTCAGGAGCCCTTGACTGTTTTTACAGTTTTGCTGTCATTTGTTGTTTTTTCTTGATCTTACAGTTCTGCACATGTATTTGTAGATACGCAAAGATAGCGATATAAATTTGGAGATTTTCAGACACAGTGATGAATCCTTGTGCTCTTCTGAGAATGTGTGGAGTTACAAATCTCAGTTTCATTGAAAAGTAAGGAATACCAAGCTCAATGCCATAAAATATTATATAGTCTTTGAAAGGAGTATTTTTGGTCGGGGCACAGGTATACTTAGTTTAGAAGAAAATTAGTGTCATTAGTTTTTTATACAAAAATTGGATTATTGTATAAGACTGAAGAAGATGGACCATAATGATAGTAGGAAAATTTTTGCCTGTTTTGGGCACATGGAGAGGAACTGGATTTCCTTTTTTCTTATTTAAAAATTCCACTGCCTGGGTAGAATAATAAAAGTTTATCAGGATGTGGATTAATTTTATGCTTCATAGGAAATTAAAAAGTATTTGTATTTACAGATCCTTTGTGAGAGCAGTGAATATATTGTTAATTACTAAAAGCTTTTGAAAACTGGATTTAAATAAAGCTCTGGCAGTACAAATTTATTTGAAATGCTGTAATTATTTTTACTGGTTTTTTAACTAATTTAAATATATTAGTTGCAAATCATTCACAATTTCATTTCAGTTAGTGCAGTGGACAATAAAATAGTTTGTCAGCAAGTTCCTGTGTGAAGAGAGATTGGTATTAACATGAAGAAGAATACAATGGACTGGAAGAATTTCTCACTTAACCAGATACTACTGGGTGAGTAATTAAAACACAAAGTTTTAAAAAAAACTCAGCCACCTCCTAAAGGCAAATGCAATGCTGGACATGCTGAATTAAACCTTTTGTCACAGTTGGATTTCTGTTAACTCAGTGTCTCTGTATATGCTGTGCAGGGTGGGTGCAGTTTGCTAATCTGTTAATTCATCCAGTTAAATGGCAGTAGAAATTACTCTGAAGGTAAGGAACCAGAGCAAGAATGGGAAACAGAGTTGCCTAGCCTAAAAGATGACGCCTCCACTTGAATTTCTGTTGTGTTTCAGATGCTAATTGAATCAAATCCTGGCAAAGAGACTTCTACATGATATGTATTCCCCTGAAGGTGAGTTTTACAAGTGAGATATGTGTGCCTCTTTATAAAAAGAATCTCCATAGTGTTAGTAATAATGCAGGACATTTTACAACTTTTCACCAGCTTTCCACACAACTCCATAGAAAAATTTGATTAAAACTTCAGGCAGGGACATGAACAAAACTGGTGCTCATACCTGTAGTAATTTTTACCAAGATGGTTGAAATTTATCAGTTGTAATCAGAATGGACAGAGAGGTCACCTGTTCACCCTCTCTGCCTGTTACATTCACAGCTGTTTAGTAAACTCTTGGAGCATTCAGCAGTCTTCTGAATTAAAAAAAAAAAAAAAAGGTGAATACACATCCTTCCAGCTCAGGTTATTATTCTGCTCATCAGGCAAGTGTAGTTTCAAAAGAGCTGGCTGTACCCAACACGAGGCACGGAGGGTCTGCTCTATAGGTCTTGCCATTGATGTCAGACACTCATTTTTGGGAAGACTCTCAAATTCCTTTCTCTCTTCATAGTTTATTTACTTCACAGACTTACATACTGACATGTTGCAGTGAGATTGTCTGCTGGACTTTGGTCTCTGTGAAGAAGAGGAGATTGGATTTCTTCTACTGTGAATGTAATGCTGCTGATTGATTTCCATGTGCCTGAGGGGGCTGGAGGGCCACAAGATTTCTTGAGTCTGGGGTGTCAGAGTACTGGTTATTAAAATATGTTGATTTTGTTTGAAAGCTGGCAAAGATTGCTGAGCTGTCAATAGCAATGTATAGGAAGAATCCAATTTTGCAGTCATAATGCCATGATTCTTTTTCCTTATTTCTTAAGAATAATGCAGTTCTTCGAAAGTACACTGTAATTCAGATTTGATTGGTTTTTGTGCATTATGCAAAACTTCTTCAGAACTTGTTCAGTTTTATTACACTTTTTTAGTAAATTTTATTAATGCACATTAATTCCATTGTGCTGCATTAGTGTTAAGGAACTGAAACATGCTTTAATTAAAAATCCGTTGGGTGAAGTTTTTATTAGTTTTTTTAGTGTAAGCATTCATTATTGAAGAAAACAAAACCTAGAGATGTTTTACAGATGCCACCAGTAAAACCCAAGCCGGTTCCCCCAAAGTAAAAAATTACTGTAAAAACCATGTTCGGTTCATAGGAGGGAAACATTTTAGTATTGAGTTTGAAGTGGTTAAAACTGGGTTAAGAATTCTTATTGCTGCCACATCTGTGGCAGCTACCTGAACAATGCAGTTGTATCTATGAGGAAGTTTATGTATTTATTTTGTGTTGGGAAGTTTCCACGTTTGCTTAGCGTGATGAAGATTTGTGCAAAGCTAGTGTCTCTGTGCTGTGTCATCACTGTGATTAATTGTGACCCAGTGGATCTCACCAGTTTAGAGGTTAGTGTAACTCGGGGTGTGCACAATGTGAAATGACACTGCAACAGCACGAGATGATGGTACCAGTCTGTGTTTCTTCATGTGCAAATGAACTTGTTTCCCTCAATTCCCCCATGTGTTTGGAAACATAGACTAGTTTCCAGTGAAAGAAGGAAATCAAATGTTGAGCAGGACTACTGCCTACAGGAGTAAGAACTCTATGATCTGTCCCTAGAAATCCTGCCAGCATATAGGAAGGCACTAGCAGCTTAAAATGCATGATTTAGATAAGACTGATTGCTCTTAGTAATTTTGTAACGAGAACCTACCCATAGTTTTAATTTATGCCTTGAAAATGTACCTGAATATAATCTTTGCTCATGGGAAGACAATTCCTAGTTTAAACAAAACCAAAACAAAAAAACCCAAAAAACAACCCAACATAGTAATGCTGAAAGTAAGGCAAGTTCAAAGGAAAGGAAGGCAAGAGAAAAATTAGAATGTGACAGCACTGGGACAGCATCTATGTATCTGAGTAGCTGACTGATCCTGTCACTGGATGAAAAAGTGTGAGGATTTTAATTTCACTGCTCATGTTGCTCTTTCCCGTTGTACTTTCACCACAAATGTTTGTATTAGGCTGTGTGGCCTTCTAGCATATCTTCACATCAGAAATTAGACAGTAAGTGCTGAGATGAGTTCAGTTCCCACAGTGGCATCTGTAGGAATTGCACCATTAAGCAGCCCAGAAGCTGAGGATGTTCCTGACATATTAAGTTGTTCCTCGGAAGTAGTTTTAAAGCAGATGTTTGTCCTGATGTACTTTAGTATATCCATTAAAAATGCTTGTCTGACTCGGTACAAGGAATTGTTGTTTATATAGATGTTTATAAAAAGTTGTTTATATAGATGGTAATTTACTCAGATTCTGACATAAAAGTGGAATGATACCACTGACAGTTGTATCTCTTGTCCATTGAGATAACTTGATTTTCATGTAGTGGAAATGGTGTTACTATTTTATCTCTCTGCATCGTTACTTTGATTTGAATCACCAATACTAGCAGAAAAAGTATTGCCATCTAAGTAGATTTCCTATATCAGTTTTGTTAAGATGAAAAATGTCTGTGTTGACACATGGTATGTCTTAAGGCCAAAGAGGTAATGAGTAGATCCCTAATTTGCAATTCACTCCTATGATTCATAGATCTGACTTTCACCATAAGCACTAGCTGCCTGGTTAGCTGTTGTCTGGCCACGCTTAGATTTCAATTATAATGAGAAAGTGGGTGAAAGAAGCTCTCTATTTCTCCCTTTCAAATCTGTAACACCTCTGTTACTGTTAATTAGAGGTCAATTTATTTAAAATTGTCTCCCACTCCACTGCTTCTTTAATACCATTTCATAGCAACGGGAAAAAAAAAAGGCCTAATAATCATCAGCAGTAGGAATGGAATTGCACAAAATTCCTATTATTTACTGCTGTACAGAGATGGGTCTTTTTCTTTCTACATGCAGGCAGGAGCCTTGCTGTGCAGGCCCCGTGTCCTTTGACACGGCAGAGTGACTGGTGCTGTCATGAGCAGGGCAGGGTTTTGGAAACCTCTGCTGCCTGGCGCAGCTCATCTCTGTGCTGCGCTCCCTGCTCCTGGGCAGCCGGTGTCTCAGCAGTGCTGCGACCTGGCCGCGGAGGATCCGGCTGGGCACAGACTGAGCGTTTGCTGAAGGGGAACTGCATGCACCTCCGGGATTTGTGGTAGTGCTGCTGCTCGTGCTTGCCCAAGTGTGGTGGAAGAAAGGGAAAGATTTTTCTCTTTTGGCATAGTGAGGTTATACAGACTAGAAAGTCCCACAACAGGGGCCTCTCTGGTCTCTGTACTTCATCTTCACAAAAGGTATTTGCTCTGTCAGGCGTGTCAGCTTTCTATTTCTCCTGGTTGTACTAGCCCAAAATAGCCAGCTGCTTTTCCCTACCATTTTATCTATCTCAAAAAGAAATAAATACTCTGCTTGTGAAGTTTGTTTCTAATTTTTCTAACGTGTTCTTTGTCCAGCTCTCGTTAAAAAAAAAAAAAAAAAAATTATTGTGAACAGGAGAAAAAAACAAGGCAGAAGTGCAAAAAATAGTAAACTATCAATGCAGAATTGTGGAATAGAGGGTGAGGCTGAGAAAGCCTTTCACTGCTCTTGCTCCTCCTTACTTTAACTAAAGGCTCTGTTAGTTTTGTGATCTTTGTCTGCACCAATCTGTAGCCAACATTTAATTTAAACACTTCTGAGATTACACCAGCTTGTGGAGCAAACATCTGTAAATTGCCAAAGCTATGTTTTTCTCATGGTAAGAAATTCCAGTCCCTCTCCCTTAAGAGAGTGATTGCAGTGCAGAACTCTCAACATGTAAATTTTTTTTCAAAGTGTTTGTGTGTTAATATGCTGCAGTATCATTTCTTCCATTCCCTTGAGTTCTGTAGGACCAATTTCACATGCCACAAAACATAATCATCAACTCAGTATAAGAATGCCAGAGCATCTAAGATGTGATGCATTGAACCAAAGTAACTGATGTCCACTGAGCTTTGCCTTTACCATGGAAGAGCACCATACAGCTGTGACTTCGTAGAGGTATGTTGCAGTGCTGTCGAGCAGACAGGACCTGGCAAAAAGTAAAGAGGGAAACAAATGTAAATGATTAATGGTTATGATAATAGTTACTGTTTCTCTTTGTTCCCTACAACAACGTGTTCTTCAGGGTATGGTCTCTTTGTTGTGGCAATCTGAGCCGTTCTCTCTCAATCTTACCAGACCAGATACTGTTTCTTGACAAGGTACTGTCATTTCTTCCCTAAAATAGATTCAGAAGGTCAACACATGGACTACCCACACATGTAAACAAAAATATCAGCAGCCAATAATGACGTCTATAAGACTGCCTTTTTTTTCCCGAAAATTATTTCTTGTAAATACGCTTCTAGGCATTGCTCACGTTTATTAATTCATTGTTCCAGAAAGTGGCTTCTAGTCCTTTTTCAAACTATGAAGCATATGGTAGTGCACGACTTTCCGTATGGAAACTGTTGAAAAGAACCAAACCAGAACTTTTTTATCACATCCCCCCTGCCCTACAAGTTGGCCTTCAAGTGGCATCTTCTTAACCAGCTCATGAAGTGTTCAACACATGCTCTGAAGAATTGGCCTTGACTACAAAAAGAGCAGGTATGACTTTCAATTGTATATGTTCTTACTTAGCTAAACTGTAATATCTTATTCCCATTTTTAAATGTGATTTTAGTGGTGAGACTTCTTTTTCGTTGTGAAGAGCCTGATCGTTGTTCTTCTACTCTCTTAAGCTATTATCTACTGGAAATCATCACAGCTAGTAGCTGCTGGCTGCACAAATCAATTCTCGATGCATCCACATCTGTTCTACGCCTTCATTTTATCCTTTTGTCACTAAATAATTCCACTCTTCTAGGAATTACTACAGCAGTCAGGAGGCTCCAAGGTTGCTCTTAGTCTCAGTATCTCATATGCTCAATAGATCTCTTTAAGCAGAAGACTCTTCACATATGATTTCTGCAGCATCAAATGGCCTACTTCATATTCCTTGGGAATGAGCAATTGACTCAGAAAAGTTCACACTATTATTTTCCCTCTTCTACTACCTTTTCTTTGGTGTCACACTTGTTTCTTTGGAACGTTCCTTGACAGGAGGCTTATCTAGTGGAAATTTGTCAAATTCTTTATAGAAGTCCAGATAATCAGGTCATATGTCTTGCCATTGTTGACTTTCACTGTAAATTCTTCAAAGGGAAGCTTTGTGGTAGGCAAGTGCTCCTGAGGGGCTTATTACCCTTTACTTGTCAAATAAACCTGGGAAACCCACATGTGAATCCTCAGGGAAAAAAGTGTTACATGACCTATTGGCTGGAATTGGTATTCTGTGTAACAGAATTACATGGAATCCCATAATGGGATCAGGTTGGAAGGAACCACAGTGCTCACCTGGTCCGGCCTCCCTGCTCAAGCAGGGTCATCCCAGAGCGCATGGCACAGGTTGAGTCCACATGGTTCTCCAGTGAGGGAGACTCTCTGGACAATCTGTTCCAGTGCTCAGTCGCCTGGACAGTAAAGAAGTTCTTCCTCATGTTCAGGTGGAACTTACACGCATCAGTTTCTGCCTGTTGCTTCTTGTACTATTGCATGGTACATCCTACTTAAGGATTTCATCCAGCATTATTTAAAAATGGATGTAAAAATAGTAAGTTCTCTTTCACCAAGGTTTTTGACATTAATAGCATTTGACTGACATAAAGGAGTCACTGATAATTTACTCTAACATGGTTGTGAAGAAAAAGACCTTTATACCAATTCAAATGTAATTTTATTTTTTCATGAGAAATTATTTAATGCTGAACTCCTGTTGGAACCTAGATTTTTATGTCAGTCCTGGCTAAGTGCTAATTTCAAATTGTATGAAACTCATTTATTTATTTTTTATTACTGGGTAAAAAGTAATTCCTGCCTTTTAAGGCAGTTTTAAGAGACTTTTTTATCTTTTCTTTCTCCTTTTTTTTTTTCCCTTGAGGGTGAAATATATACATACAAAACCTGTATGTCATACTTACTTTAATTTAATTTAAAACTGCACTTGCCACCACCTGCCAAATCTCATAATGGAAGTAGAATAATGCCATAGTGACTGTGTTGGCAGTGTTGTAACTAACTTGAATTTATTGTTAACGTTGCTAACACTAGGAAACACTTCAAATCTCACCTGGAAACCTTCTCGTACATTTTCCAGACCTAAAATTTTTTAAGAGCTGCCAAAATTCTTTCATCTCAGAGTCAGTCCTCAGAATTTTCTCATTTGGCACTTGCCCGTTTCAGATTAAATGCGTTTCCTCAGTGTGCACAGAGTGTATTTAGGGATGAGGCCAGGTTCAGCTAGGGTCAAATCCCATTTATATGCCCAGAGAGACATTGCAGGGAAGGGAGACAGATCTTTCCCTAAAGTTTCTGAGTCAATTGTTTTTATTTAGCCCTTTCAGGCTCCTTATTCTTTGGAGAGTTATTTATAACACCAAATGTTCGATTCATGGAAGAGAAGAAGGATTCATGGAAGAGAAGGATTAGTACTGCCTTCATATGTGCACTTTTATATGCATTTTTAGGTGGCTGTTTCCTTTGATACAGGGCTCTACCTATGAAATAATTTTGAACTTTCCTTTAAACATGTTTGTTCGGGGTTTTTTTCCCTGATCATGCGTCTTTCCTTTTTGCATTTACTTGTTGGCTTGAAGAGTAGTGGCCAAAGGTGTTTCACATGGTAGTGGTGATGTTTTACACTAGTTTGTTCTTAGGATGTGTTGTTTCTTAGTAGTCCACCAGAAATTAGTGACTTGGCATGTAGATATTTAGAAAGATAGTGCCATTCCACAAAAGTGTCACTAAGTGTCTTCCTGTGCTTTGCAGATTTAGGTATTTTAAATGTGCAAACTCTGAGACACCAAAATTTATCATCTTTGTTTTTGAGAGTAAAGTCTGAAACTTTTCAATGTAATTAAAAGTTCTTCTCCTGATCATATAGACCACTAATCTTGTTAAAATCTTGACCATCAGCAATCTTGACCCTAAAAACAAAACAAAACTTTTTGGCAAAAATTTTAGGTTTAGTCTTCATTAGAAGTTAAAAAAAGAAAAAACACAATTTATTTTCCTTTTTGCATCATTGTAAAGATGGCTTCATAATTTTTTCTGGTGAACATAATTTTTCTGAAAAGAATGTAGAGGAATGTTAGAATCTTCATCCTTGGAGGTATTCAAAAGCCACCTGGACATGGTCCTGGGAAGGCTGTTCAAGGTGATCCTGCTTGAACAGAAGGTTGGACAAGGTGATGTCCAGAGGTCCCTCCAACCTCAGCCATTCTGTGATTCTGTGAAATTGAAATAAGAAAGGTATTTTCTATTCACTCTTTGTCATTGATCTTAGATGGGGTTTAGTACATGTCAACCCTTCTTCCTCATCTGTTTCCCATTAGAGAGTGCTGGAAAACAGTGTGCATTATTTAGGGCCCTCATTATTTAAGTACTACATACTGAAATGGAGCCAAGATCTTTCTGAGCCATCCATGTGTTGATGTGATACAGATCAGAGTAACCAACTGTTTTGTATGTAAAGCAGACACATGTTCCTATTTGATGATAGTTTCTGCTGGCAATTGGTGAATTCCAGAGAATATTTTTTTGTTATGTTTCTGGGGAGAAGGGCGTTTTGGTGGAGACAGGATACAGAGGGAAGATGAGATTTATAGAAAGAAGTTTGAATTGATAGGCCAGAAGTTGGTATGAATACACTCACAAGACTTCTCTCTCGCAAAAATAGGACATGCCATTTATTATTTTTAACTCAAGAATACAAGCAAACTGTTGTACTTATCAAGGATTACTATAGGCTGTGGATCACTACTGTTCAGAAAAGCTTTATTGTGATTCATGATTTTTACTCGATTGATATTTTTTGTTGATCTGCCTTTTTCTTCTTCTAGTGAAAAAAAGTTGCAGATTTTTACCATTTCCATATTGGTGAAAGTTACTGCAAAGTTTTCTGTGTCATTATGTTTTGTGTCTATGCATCCTGTCTGCTAATGGCTTTAGTAATCAGTTTTTTTCTCCTGCTACTTGATTTATTTTGCTACCAATCTAACCTTAAAATAAATCTGGGATTAAAAGGTTCATTTAGTTTCACCATTCAGGAACAAATAGCCGTAGTTTCATTGGACTACTTACAAAAGTAATTTGGATTTCACCCAGAAATATTGAAGCAAATGCCACTAGGAAGCCCAGTGACAGCACAGAGCAATCTTCTCCCCACTTCTATCACACAAGGACTCTGAATGGCAGTGTTTTAGCCAGTACAAATGAAAGCACTAGAGAAATCTTAGAATGATTCTTTTTCTGCTGTCTTTATTAGGTAGCTTAAATATTTATTGTATGTTGGCTGTCTGGAAAGAAAGGTTATTGTGGCTAAGCAATAAAGAGAATCAGGATTTGAGTAACTCCACAGTTATGACAGAAAAAGACGTATTTGCTGGTGACAGCAGGGACTGGGACTGGCAGCATGCTGCGAGATCTCTGATTAAGTGAGTAGTTACAATGTGATGTGGCAGCTTAAGGATAAAAGAAACTCTTTTTGTATTATTTCCATGGAAATGGATTATTGATGGGACACCAGATTTCTTTGGCCTATTCTCCACCAATTTTTGTGATTCAGAAGCAAAACAGAAGTCTTTACACAATTTGAAAATAATTCCTCATTGTGTGATAAATAGTATTTTTGTCTGAGAAAGAACAGAAAAATGTCCTGAGTAAAAGTTTGTGTTTCCTTATTGTCTAAATATGGTAGGATGTATTTAATAAATTCCTTGTAATCTAAGTAATGCAGGTTATGTTTCCTCTAAGGTCACGTTCCTTCACCTTAGATATTTTTTAATGCTAATCTTGAACCTCAGTCTTCCCCGCAGTATCTTGATGAGTTAACATTGGATTGGCAGGAAAACAAATTTCTGAATCCTTTTACCTTCCTGAAAAAAAGAAAAAAAACCCTTAAGGGGTCTAGGAAACTTTCATTTTCTTTGCAGTCAAAAAAGAAAAACTTAATGACAACATGCAGAGGAACATTTTATCACTGAAGACTTCACAGCCTTGCAAGGCTCATTCGCCTGTCAAATGTAAGAAAAAGAAGTCTAGCTAATCCCATAAACATGTAATAATTAGCTAGGTCTCATATTTTTACACCTGAATTGCTGTAAAAAAAAAAAATCAAGTGGCCTAAAAAGAGCTTAAAATAAAATCACTGTTTCTCTGTTAATTTGGAAATGCCCTGTAATGGAGTTACTGGCAAATGACTCTATGTGTGTCTAGAATATATATATACAGAGAAGCAATGAATATCTATCACAGGCAGATTTGTATTCATTCTTGCTGTGACAAGATGGCTGTGCTGTAAAATCAAATTAAAAATGGGCGTTAACATGTGGGATGCACATTTGTTACCACATGCCACTTCTGGAGTCCTTGGGCAGCATGTGTCCCTTCAGCTGGAGATCAGCACTACAGTCGTCCTCAGCTGTCAACACCTAACAGAATTCAGGGGATTCTTTATCCCCCAGGCTGCTCTGCTGCAGGGTGGTGAAGCAGCATTGAACGGGAAGTTTGATCCTACTCCTCTTTGGAGCCAATAGCAGGTTTAAAAAGTATTTTTTGTTCCAGATTTCCAACTTCTGCTAGTGAAAATATTCTATGGATGACAGTGGAACAAAAGCTCTGTACTTTAAGGACTGCATAATGATGTGCAAGGACAGAAATGCAGGGCAAGGGTTTAATGGCATTTTTGTTTGTCTAGTGAAAAGTTTCAGATAGATTGGTCTAATTATAGTTAAATACCAAATGCGAGTGGGAAGTCATTTGAATTCCCTAAGCCAGATGGTCTAATTCATCTCTCATTTAAAGCACTTTGATATGAAAATTTTTAAAGGGTCTAATGCTCAATTATACCACATTTAATTCCATAGAAAGGTGGGAGAGCAATGTATTGCCATGTAGGATTTTACAGTCTCAGTGTGTGAAATGAGAACGTAACCACCAAGAACTGCCAGCATCTTGCTGTTGAGTAATAACCCAGACATGCCTTTCTGCTTGTGCACTTCTAGCTCTAGATGTAAACCATTAGGAAAAAAAAATGTTCTTAGCCGCTCTCTGTCCAAAATGTGCACATTTCTTTCTCATCTACCGGTCCCTCAGCTGCTGGGGAGCTGGACATTTCCCCTTAGCAGGCTGCCTGGCCTTTCTTCCAGTTGTTTTGTAGTGAATGAAGTTTGAAGCCCAGAGAGACTAAGGGATTAAATCTATTGTCTGAAGCTTGTTTTCCCCAAATGTGTGTCATGTTCAAATGTGTTTATCTGGGAAAAACACCACTGGGGAAAAGGATTTTATATTCTCTGTAGTTATGAGGATTGTGGAAAATTTACTGAGGTCATCAGCAAAGATATTGGTGAGTTCTGTGATCATCTATTTACACTAGTTTAACATGAAACATTTAACAGTGTTGCGCTTTAGGAATAGGATTCTCCAATTTGGTACTCCCACTGAAAAAAACATGCCCCACTCACCCCCCTCCCTCCAACTGGGAGAGCAAAAGTCAAAGATCACGGGTCGAGATATGAACAATTTACTGGAAATAGCAATGAGATAAGAAAACAAACAGTAACAGCAAAAACATTAATAACAAAAGTGTACAAAAGAGAGAGTAATTCATATGCAGAAATGTTCACCGCAGAACCCATGACAATAAACAGTACCATACGTCTTCCCCTGCCACATTCTCTTGACCAGGAGGAACCTCTTCTCCTTGGAAGAGAGTCGATTTCCCTGACCCTGATATTGACATGAGGTGGTATCCCTGTCCTAGCCATGTTCCCTCCCAGCTGCTGCAAAAGATTAACCCTGTTCTGGCTTGAACCAGGACAAGTAGGTACTAAACCTACAAAAAAAAAATGTTCATTAATTACCCTGACCTACTGTGTTTCCAGTCAGATGTAGTGTATTATCTGAAAGAGATTTTTTATTCAGAAAAACATGCTCTGAAGCAAAAAATCCTGGGATGTTTTATGCATCCTTGTTCAGTTATTCAAACTCAAACTTTAGTACTGAATATTTACATGAACCTGAATCTTTGGCTTCTTAGGTAGTTTTCAAAGTGGAGTCACTGTTGAGCTTCAAATTTTTTGCTATTTTTGCAACTTTGTAAACATGGAGGGACAATTTTACTGGAAATTTTTTTGAAATAATTACCTGACCTTGACATTATTACCATGTAATAATTTCTCAGTTTCTCAGTTGGTCTCAATAAAAAGCTTCAAAACTTTTTTTCCCTAGTGGAAATACTGCACACTCAGATTTACTGTGGAATTCGAAAAGAGTGCTGCTTTTTGCTTAACTTTCTCCTGTGACAGATTTGCTAGGCAACTGCATTCATAACATTCTGCTATCTCAGCCTGACAGGCTTAGCACCTTTTTCTCTTCCTCTGAACTTCTTTAACTGCCAGTCTAGCATATTTCAGGCTTAGATACTTCTAACTCATTTTAAAGGCAAACTTATAATGATGAACTGGGAAAAGTAGTTCTCAGAAGAATTGTCAGAGCTAGTGGTCGTAAGAATATATGGATCTCTTTAGTAACAGGAAAGATTGCATCTATCTGAATGGAGCTGACAGGGATAAAAATGAATTTTTTGAAGCGAGTTCTGTCCTAGTATTCAAAAGCTGTTTCCCCTGAATCTGTATTTTAAATCATTGGTTTGTTACTTACAAGAATCACTTGCTATTGGTACTCCTGACCCTCTAAGGCTTTGCCTGGTCTGTATCTTCATCCGTGGCTGGTGACTATGTAACAAGGTGCTCTTCTCAGCAAGCTTGTGCTAAACAGTCTTGATGAGCCTCCTTGTAAACACGCCACACCATCAAGGAGGGGACAAACATGCTCCTTCTCCAACACTAATGGCAGGATCAAATAATAGTGACTCTCACTCTTGTGCCAAGTCAGTCCTTCCATCCGCTGTTTCTAGCTTGGTAGTGTTCTAATATGGTAAAGACTTTTGGCTTTATATGGCAATTCAAAAAATAGGTTCTTATGGAAGCCCAGGTGCCTCTTTCTTTTTTTTTTTTTTTTGTTTTTGAGACCAGTGAGTATAGAACATTTATAGAACATTGTGATTTTTCACATGTAGTTTTGAGTGTAGTCAAGAAATAAAACCTGTACTGGGCTGAATGACCATTTCTCTGAATTTGGTAACTATGGCATCTGGGAATTTCCTAACATTAAAATATATATCTTTATGTGCATTCACAAAAAAGAAGTTCTGCTTGTATGCCTCAGGACAATCCTTGCTTTTGGGCACAGGTCAGTAACTGAGAACGAACAGGATGTCCTTGTGCTGTACTTCAGGTCTGAACATAGATCCACTTCATCTACTGTTTACGTTGTTCTATTGTCTGACAGAGCCTTCTGAAGTGTCTGTGTGCACAGGAAGTTTTAATTTTTTTCTGTAAACAGAGGTGAAACATTTATAATAGTTGCTGGGCTGTGGTATTCATTCCCCATCTATCTTCCTGAAATGAGATCTCAGCTGAAGGAAAAACACAAAAGAAGGGCTTGTGTGTGAGAGAGTTTCTGAACAAGGAACATGCTTTTCCTTTGGTAGTTTTTTTTTTTAATATTTGGTAGCACAAACACATAAGCTGTAAAGAATCGACAGTTGTGACAGCAGAATAGGTTATTTGTTGAAGTTATTGATGCTGAAGTTACATTCTTCTTCTGAAGTTCAGTAACACTTCTTAAATAGGATCGGTTTGAAAAATCCTTCAGTGCAGAAAATGATTTGTCTGTGTGCAGGCTGAATTGAAACAGGTCAGAGTTTACATTTAACTCAGAATAAAAAAACCTTTTTATATATTTGGGCTCGTGCAAGTAAGTGGATGTTTTGAAAGTCAGAGGTGTGCTTAAAAGTGAGAGTTAATAGGAATTTCTGGAAAGCGCTCCCTTTTTTTGGCAAATCAAAGGCTTGTTTTGTGGTCAGCAGCTGACATCTGTTTCTCTGTCCTGGTATATCATAAGTAGCTTTTCCTGCTTTCATCTAAAGATTAGAAGATAATGCTCTTGGATCAAAGCTTATTCTAACTTAAACCACTGAAGTTAATGAGCAAAACTCTCCTCTCTCACATTAGTACACCTGCTGCCCTGAAGTGTGTTTCAGTGATGGAACTTACAAAACCACAGAATGTGTCACTGTTTTATTGAGTTTTTTTTCTCTCAGCAGCATGGATTCACCTTTAGAAAAATCAGTGAAAATGATCCATGAGGTTATTCAGCAGGTAGTTTTTTTCCCTGAAGTTGCCGTAACCCTTTTGAACTAACCTTCAGACAACTCAGCTTCTCATTGTACCCTTTTTTTAATAATGTAGCAGGCATAAAAAGAGTCCAAATCAGTAACGTATTCACATGGAAACAGACAAAGACACCGAGAAAGACATTTGTATACAAGATACTAAATATTTTGTATCCTTGACCCCTGAGAGACTAAGCATACATTTTATAAAGATTCAGTGCTCAAAAAGAATTGCTGTAATGTCTATATGAATTAATAATAAATTGTTTGCAGGAGTTTAAGAAAATAGATTTGTCAACTTTAGACAACTAATAACATCTTATTAAAAGAAAGAGGTTTTGAACCAACATTTCAGAAGGATTATAGGTAGGTCAATCAAATATGCATTTCTGTGGAGGAGAATGTCAGGAATCATGTGATTGATAATAGTATGAATCTTTTAATAAAGCATTTGTAATTTCTGATGAGATTAGAAATTTGTTGGTAGGGATTATTGAAGTATATTTGGTAGAGACTCAAAGTGCTGTGTATTATTTTACTTTGCATTAATTCTTTGCTACTGGGGACCCATATCAACAATTTAGGGGTTGTGGTTTTTTTCTCTTATTTGTTGGGGTTTTTTCCAAGAGCACTGAAATTCTGCAAATGACACAATGAGTAGCAGAGTCATAAATAGTGAAGAAGACAGGCCAAACTTCCCTGGTTAGTTAGAACCAAACTCCCTGAAATAATTTTTTATATAGGTGAAGGTTCAGCCATTTATCTGGGGAACAAATAGGGCTGTCACATAGAGTGTGAGCTCTTCTGGCTTAGGTGGAAGTTTTTCTGAAAAGGGCTTGTGAAGAATAATTAGTGTATCACAGTTGCAGAGCAACATTTTGGCAAACCACCACAATATGTGGCTTTTCTATAATATTTATTATTCACCTTATGGCTTTCAAAATAATATACCGAATACATTGGCTATGGAAAGGGCTGTCTGCTAACAACGTTACCTTTTCTGTGCTAATATGACTGAAGAAACTAAGTTGACACAATCAAAATCCAGAGAAATGAAATAAACTATAACCTGCAGAGCACAGAATAATGAACATAAAGGGGAAAGGCAGTTAGCTCTGGAAAGCTGAAATGGATTCACAAGACAACTATATTGTTTTCCTTAGAAGCAGAGCACCAAAACGGTCTGGTAACACACAAGTGAGTGAATGTAAACATAAACAGAAAAGGGCAATCATTTTACCCAGATGTTCCCACCCCCCACCCCTAAAATTATTTGCAATCTGCAGTGTAGTACCTGCTTCGAGTAAGAAGTGATGGGGAGACAAGGAAAAGAATCATTTGTAAACATCTTGAATTTGCATTGCAGTTTATAATGTGCCTGCTGTCATATTTTACGTGTAGAAGCAATTGTCCCTGCAGGCTGAAGTCAGCTGCTGCACTTCTCTGGCAAATTCAGCCTACCTTTCTTCAACTAGATGAGGCATGTAATTGGTGATAGGTTATATTGCCAGCCATGGAACTTCTTGTTTGCAAATAGACCCTGGATTTTATTTATATTGCTGGCTCAATGGAGGGATAGTGTCTGAATGTCAAATCAAGGAGTTTCCTATGTTAGTTTAATATTTTTAAGCTTTTGTATATAGGCATAAAAAGAAAGGGGACTTGGGAGGGTTCACATCTCTTGGAATATTTAGTACTGGAAAAGAAGCAAGAAAAAGCTGTGCTCTCAGTGTCTGAAATATGAACAATCTAGTTAGGGATTTGCTCATTCAAAGTAAATCCAGCTGTATGATAAATTCAACTCCTTTTGCAAGGGTTTGTTCATATCACTAAGTCTGCTGCAACCCCTCGGGATTTATACCTTTCAGATATTTACAATATATTATTATATACCCTTGAGAGCATTGCCAAGTGCAAACCTGGGAACCTGGGTGCCAGTTTCTTTCCAGTTTTGTCCTTCTTACCCTTGCTTGATGATCATGTAGCTTACAATTTTCTTCCACCTACTCAGTATTTGTCTTGTATTTACATGCCTGGAAATGAAGCACGGTGTTCCTCCTACTTTCAGAGCTGAGGCACCCTTGTTTCTTTTGGCTGATTTGAATAGGTGTTTTGCATCTTCAGACCAAAATTAAAACAGCTACCAATTATTTTTCAGCATTTGCATTTAGTATCTACATCTCTATCATGGAGTAAGTTTTCTTGTGAATGAATCTATCAGGTTAAAGACTTCTCTTTACGTGAAATCCTTTTATTACTGAGTCAGTCACTAATGTCAGTGTGCTTACTATGGAAAGAGAATACTTCAAGATGTTGAAAGAGAAAAGGAAGAAGAAAGCATACTCTGTAGCTACTTTCTATAGGGTAGGTTTCTTTCATAATTAATTTTTTAATATTTTGTTTTAATAGTTTAAATAAGATGGCAAGGACGGTCCATAACTGGCATCCAGGAAAATCAATTGTTTTCTGATTAGTAGCTAATGTATTGGTGACTCAAGCATGATGAAAAACTGACTAGAGGGCTATAGAATTTCCCTAACCCTAGATTACTTTATTTCCTTGAGGGTGCTTAAAGTTTTTTTGAGGTAGCCTTTGAAATTTGCCTTTCTTTTGGATTTCCACTGACCTTCAAGGTCACACTGTCTAACCATTTTATAAAGTGTTGGAAAGTAGCCTCAATGCTGAAGGAGAATTGAGGCAGAGAAAAGAGGATATATAAGAAGTTCATGATAAAATGAAAGCAAACCATGTCTATTCATCCTCAGCTTAAGGTTATCCTACTTTCCGTAGGAAAATATATCATGTCAAAATTTCTGTGAAACTTGGGAAAGGTTCCCTGTGGTGTTTCTGACACCACATTTCTGGCAAAGCAGTATAAGCTACAGCAAATACACTGTCACATGATATCTGTTTTCAGGTATTTCACTCTCCATGTGTGTTTCCTCCCACTTTCCTACAGGCTATTAAAAATACAGTTTCCTTTCCTTTCCTAAAATGGTGGAAGTGACAGTGTCACTATATTTTCCATCTGAATGTTTCTTTACTGCAAACAATGTGCCTTTTTTTTTAAACAACGAAGCCCAGTTTATTTGTTAATCATTGTTCTTCCTCGGTTAAGTAAAACAGTTTTAGTACAACAAATACAGTTCTAGCTAAGAAATATTTACTAAAATGCCCTGAAGAATGCACCATTTTTATTTTTAAAATATCCCATTGTGAAAAAGAGACTGGCCTAATTTCTAGAGGATTCTTTTATTTTCTTGCCACAGTAGTAATTTGTCCTAAAAAAATTTTATGAAAAAACTAAACCAACAAACCCACAACTCAAAACATGTGTCTGCACTCAAGTGGACTTTTGTGTGCATTTGTAAGATGAAATTCGTGTCTTATTGAAGATAAAAGGTATTTTGTCTTGTCACATAGAGAAAAGACTCAGGACCCTGAAAACCTAGCATGTCCTTGGGGGTCTTGTAATGTCTCACAGCAATTTATCATGACTGAATCCGTGTTAGGAGGATGATCTGCGTAAGCACGGTAACATATTTTGAAGATACATTTTTGGCTTGGTCAAGTTGTGAACTCTGTAGTGCCTGAGGAGTTAGAAGTAATCTTTCTTGCTGTTATCTGTTTTACCAGTGTGTGAGCTGTATCTCTGTATGCTTTATCTTTTCAGATATTTGTAAGAATCTCCCTGCTCGCTGTGTATGACGATGTTTTTTGCTCTATTCTAGTCTTGCTGCTTTTGAGTGTTTAAACCTGGTAAGCAAGAGAGCTGACTTTTAGCCTATTGGGTGGTTGACCTTTCCGGCAAAGAAATGGAGGGTTTATGACAGATTTTATGTGTGTACTTTTGAACTGTGTAAGATAGCTCAAAATAATGTGTGATAGATACAGTGTGCTGTAAAGGGTAAGGTTATGTTTCAGTGTATACCAGCAACATTGATAATCGCATTATGCTCTGTGAATTTGTATTTCTGCTGACATTTTGCCATTTGAGACTTTATTCATTTCCCTGTGGTGTTTTGCATTTGTTTTATAAATGGCATGTGCACAAAGCTATGCTATGGTCTAGAAGAAGGAAAAAAATATCTAATATTAAGCCCTAAAGGCATCTGTTCAGTAACCTGTATCTGAGAGTAAAGCAACCATGCTGCCATCTGTTATATTTTCTGTTTGATGGCTATTGCCCTCATTGTAGGTTATTGCAGGTCTCAAAGGGCTATGCTCACTTTGCCTTTGAGCCACGTTCTAGAGAATAAAAAATATTTTGCATTTTCTCCTGTCACTGCACAAGCTGTATTGGAAAGATTGCTTCAATTACTAGATCACTTATGTTATTTTTAAGGAGAATTGATTTTGTTTTCATGTAGTATAGATGAAAGTGAACTCTCTAAGAGGTTTTTAAAATGTGATGTTGTTGCCTTGCATGACTTTGCATAATGGTATGACATTATTTGCAATTTATTTCAGATACTTAGTCAAAAAAAAACCTCTCTGAGCAACTCTTTGTCACCTGTACACAACAAAAGGAAGGCATTATTTAGAGTTGAATGTTACAAAAACAAAAAATAACACGTATAGCAGTTGTTTGTTTTTTTCAGTCTTGTTCCAGCCACTAATCTGTCATGATCCTTGTCAGAGTAAGTCAGATGTTTTACGAAGAAAAAAGCAGCTCTCTTCTCTGACTATGTTCATGGCTCTGCTGAGTGTGAAAGGTGCAATACACTGCTGTGATCCTTTCCAGTAACAGTAATTTCATTTCTTTGCCAAGACTAACAAACAGGAAAGTAAAAGCCCACACATTTCACCTGCCAGTGCTTGCATTTAAACTGTAGTTTTTCTCTGAAGCAGAATTTTCCTCACTTTTCTGAGTGAAAAAAAAAATTAACCATGAGACCATAAGGATGAAACACTTATTTCTAAGGACAGAAACAGTCCAGAATTTCAGAGCCTCTTCGTAACCCTTAGTTCATGAAATGACAAAGGAATGGCAAAAATCTGTTCCTTATTTATTTCATTTTTAAGATAACAAAATGACAGCCTCTCCAACATGAATGGCTTATTAAAGCTAGCCAATCTTTGGGGGGAAAATATTCCTAGATTAAATAATAACATTTAAAGAACCCGGGGTAGGGGTATTTATACTAATTTTTAAGAATGTCCTCCAAGAGTTATTATCTGAATGCTTTGGAAGGTGTCATTGTAAATTCAGGGTTTACAACTCCATGCTTCAACTTGGTACTTACAACTCAGTGCTGTGGAGAGCAGGAGGGGTGAGGAACAGACCTTTTCATCCAGACAGACTACAAAGGCTGTGTCAGCCCCTTGTTGTTCTCCACTAAGTGAATTCCTACAGCAGTGGCAGTAATTGGAAGTAAAATATAATGAAAGCCTTCAAAGCATGATTTAGTGTATTTTTATATACAAGAGCATGTAGTGACAGGACGAGGGGGAGTGCCTCCAAACTGAAAGACAGTAGGTTTAGCTTGGATATTTGGAAGAAGTGCTTTACTGTGAGGGTGGTGAGGCCCTGACACAGGTTAGCAATCCCTGGAAGTTGTCAAGGCCATGTTGGAACTGCAGCCTGGTCTGGTGGAAGGTGTCCCTCACAGCGGGGGGGTTGGAACCAGATGGTCTTTAAGGTCCCTTCCAACCCAGGCCATTCTATGATTCTATGATGTCATTTAGCAATTGTAAACAAAGATGACAATCATCATCCCATCAGGCATTTAGTGTTTGGCCAACCAGCTTTAGGAATGAAACTAGCAAATACATTTTGAGTTGCAGTTTACCAACAAGTAATAAAGGCCATCTCCCTGCGTATTTTACCTTGTGATCTCCTACGTGAAAAAATGAGTTGTAGGTATGTTAAGATATTCCTGTTTCTTTTGTATGTTTGTATGAAAGCGATTGCAGCATTACTGGCATTTCTTTAACCAAGATGTGCAGTGTCTGTGACGTGAGCAGTAGATGAGGTTAACCAATATCTCGTTTCAGATAGAACTCTTATCTCTCTCCATTTCATCTGCTGTAAATGCTTTCCTGTAATTTAAAATGGTATTTCAGGTTTCAGCTCAGAGATGTATGTATCCTGAAGAGCAAAGAAGACGAACTTGTTTGCAGGGGGGAAGAGAGCAGATGACCTTGCAGCAGGTCTTGGAAAAGGAAAATGGAGGTGAAAGCACCTGTTTGAGGTGGACCAGGCACCTATGTGTTTAGTCCCTGTGAATTTGCTAGAGGAGAAATATGAAGTGTTGGGGATTTATTATATGTAGCATTGAATTAGAATGCACTTAGAGGCTGATCTCTTCTTGGCCAAAATGGGACAAACCTGTGCTAATTTAGATTGTTGAAAAAAAAAGAGAAGAAATGGTAAATCAATTGAACATCTGAAGTATGGACTCAGTTTCTGAGATATTTCCCTGTATATTCCCGCGAACAATGGTACATTTGGATTCCAAAGCCACCTTTGCAAATGGCTCCAGTGAATTTTATTGTATCAAACTTCCCTTTATGCTATTTGCAAATTTTTACGTTTTCGTGGGAAGATGAAAGGCGTTAAACAGACATAACTGTTTCTCCTTGTAGTGGTGCAATAGGCACATTTTGAACTTCAACCTCTTCTGGCTGCAGGAGTGGTTATTGGGTGACCATTTCTCCTTCAGATGCACAGGATGAGGACAGCAACTGTTCATAAAGCAGGAGCCTGTTCCATATGTGATTATCTTTTTTTCTTCCATGGCTATAGTTTCTCAATATGGAGTTGATGAATATAAAAAGAACCTGAAATGTTAATGAGGGCAATTATTCTTTTCATTACTTCATTAGTGCTGATAGGTAACTTAGCTGAAGTTTGTCCAAGACCTAAGAAATGTGTCATTACATGAAACAGGCCATTTTTTCCTAGATGTAGTGAAAAGCCTGGTTTAGAAGTGATAAAAAACACCTCTTAAATAATCCTGTCCATCTCCTCAAAGGGGGCACTTTGCAGAAAGCTGTCATTAGAAATGGAGGCAGAAGACTCCTGGAGAAACATATTGTGTTGCTCAGAGTAGTTTTATTCATATTCCATGAGCAAAGATATGGGAATAAAAATACCTTGCCTCAATCACTTTATCAATGCACTGGATTGCAAAATGAAATTGAAAGTTGGAGGTGGTAGTGGTTAGAAGAGAAAGAGCTGCTTTTAGACCGTGTCACTTATTTGGGTTGGGGCTTTTTTTGCATTATCCAAGTGTCTTGTTGTCGTGTTCTGTCTTATTATCAAGTGAGGGATCCACACTCATGGGGCAGTCTTTGGAAAGATGATCAAAAATGCAGTGGTGACTAAGTTTCTATTCTTAAAAGGGCTTTTGCAGTCTTTTTGCCTATTGGTCACTGAGGTTATGGCTTAAAAAGAAAAACTAAAGATGGCATTAAAAAAAAAAAAGGAGAAAGGAAGGGGAAGGGAAAAGGAGGATGTAACCATTCAATTTTAAAACCCATCTGTTGGTTTAGAGAGACTACTATTTAAATATTTAAAGCCTGCTAGTCTCTAGTACTTTACTGCTACACAGCTCAGCTCCTATTCTACGAAATTCCTTTTTTGCTCACCTTCTCTTCTTTGAATGTGACAGGAACAGAGACCATGTCCCTAGAATATTTGGAAAAGTATTTATAAGGCTCCCTTTAGAATTATTGCCTACATTTGTTCATGGATGTGGTCTCCTGGAAACTGGTTCATGCAATCTAACTGTGTGCACAGCATGTCCCATTTTTATATGTAAAAAATACAAGGTTATAAAATCATGAGTCTCAAAAGATGAAATTTCTGCTAAATACTGCGCTCAAGATACGGAGCACTTTATTACTACTTTAAAAAGACAGGAAAAGAAACAAAGCTTTTCTAAAAAAAATCCTTTCAATTTTGACTTTTAAGAAACTAGACTAGAAGGCCTTTTTTTCTTCATTGCAGATACTTTTTCCCTTCTGTTAAGAAAAGTCTGTTTAAAAGGAACCTTTTGAAAATTATTAAGGACAACTCTAATCTGTTAGATGGTGTTTTCAACTCCATGTTTATCTATCTCTCTATCCATCTATTTATCCCTAAATCCATCTTTTGACACATTCAGCCGTTTTTAGTCTTTTACCATTACATTTTCTTCTAAACCTAGGCTGCTTGGGAATCACTTCATGCCATTTTCTTCTCTTTATCTACTTCTTGTGCTTTCTTAATTGTGTGGACATGTCCAAGGAGGAAGCTGTATAGCTGAGGAAATGACTTGGCACTGAGGCTGACAAAGGCGTTCGTAAGGAGTGGGAAAAGAGACTCTGAAGAGTCATTATAATTGTGCTAGGGTAGAGAGGGAAAGAGCTAAGTGCTTGTGCCTTCTGCTCCTCCTCCAAGTTTTTAAAAGAAGTCTTTTCAGTAAGTCACTGCTCCTTCTGTGTTACTGAAGAGCAGGAAACTTTACTCTGACAAGGGAGTCTGCACAAACCATGGGTATTTGAAATGGTCTGTGGCAAGTTGGTCTCTTACCAGCCCAAAAAGAAAGAAGAAGGGGTGATTAGAGAAGCAAGGACATATAACAGTGCATTGATTCACTCAGCACTGCTGCGTAGTGTGCCCTGGAGTACCAGCTGCCAGGACTATGACACCATTGGAGTTGTTGCCACATTTATTAACCAAACCATCTGTCACTGTAAGATAAACCTGCAGATTTGTTTCCTGAGACAACAGACAGCTTCCAAAAATCAACAAGACCTGATTGCTCACCATGACAAAGCCAACATAAATGCTCTTGGGACAACATCTTATTTGATATGTTTAAGTATCACATACAGGGTTGAAAACACCAAAGAAAAATTATTGGTCCTGCCCCCAGGAATGTTTGCTGAGTTAATAGCTTTTCAAGCTGTTGCAGGTAGCAAAATAAAATCTTTCTCAAAGGAAGCTATTTTCTCCCCCATCATTGCCAGAATTTCAGATCAAGTAGGTTCAAATCTCAGGAGCTGAATGACAGTATCTTATACACCTGTTGATGTGACTAATGCTGGATAACGTGTCTTTATTGAAGAAAAATGTCTTTTCTGTAAAGCTATTCTAGGGCTCTCAGCAGGCTAATACCCACTTCAGGTATTTTAGAAGGAAATCAAAGATATCCATTAACAGTAGGTAGCGCATTCGGTGATCTGGCCAAATAGTGACAAGTCAGTGGCAGTAAAGAATAATATCGTGTTCCTTCAAAAATGTTATGTAATTCCTTATCAATTTCCTAAAAGAAGGGTTTTCTTATGTAGGAAAAGTAGTTACTAGTTTAGATAACCAGCAAAATTAGGCCTTGAATACATCCTTTCCTTGTACAAGACATTGCCAGAATTCTCTGTTCTCTGTTCATATTCTGAACATTTTTTCTTTTTTTTCTGCACAGTAGCTGTTTGCCAGACAGCTGAATGAAATGATTTCTAAATCTACAGTCAGGCACTGACATACACTTCTGTGTAGCTATTAATTTATATGTGTCTTTCTTGCTCCTATCTCTATCAATACTCCTTTACTCTGCCTTTCATTTCTTGCCTTTCCAACTTGACAAAGCAAGGAGGCAGCCTCTGTACATTTGCTCCCCTCACCTGTTGAGGTGCTACATTCCCATCTTACAGCAGAAGGCTTGTCTTAGACATATACAGATACTGTATATAAATATATATTTCTATATGCACACATATATACACAATTCCTGGGATGCAATTCATCCCATAAAATTCACTAGCTATCCACCTGTTGAGTAAGATAATGTTCTCAGGTCAGAAAACACAGCATCACCCCCAGCCTGTTTCTGCCGTGCTTGGAGCATGGCACAGCAGTTGACGGTGCCCTTGTTATCAATCCTTACACATATGTATGACAGAGAATAGAGAGAGAGAGAGAGAACAAGCTTACAAAATTAAATCTTTAATTAATATAATGTGAGATAGTGAGCTATTGCCTGAACCAGAGGCATAACCAAGGGATAAAGCAAAAATTTCCACTGAAACATATGTAAATGTAAAAATAAAGATTTCACATCGGTGAGTGTCTCCTTTTCACAGTTAGGGAAAAGTTTTTTTCCCTTCTGATTTAAGAGGTAAGAATTACCATCAGTATTCTTTGGAAGCAATCTATGAAATGTCATGCTGTTTGGACCATCCTTTTTCTTTCTTCCCATGAACTATATAGGTGCTCCATTCAGAACTTCTCTTCAGGCTTTCTTATGAGTATCTCAACAGATACAAGAAAAGATGAATCTATGTAAGAAAAGTTACATTTAGTTAGATTTTATGCCAGACGTCATCATGTGTATCTGTACACACTCTTATATCTCTGCTTTATGTCCAGAGACCTTCTATGCCTTTAAATATTTATACTTCTGCCACAGGGCAGTCCAGCCCAAGGACATTATGTTTTCTAGTATAGCTATTATGCTTATTTATTAGGTTTCAGGTGCAGTCTTCATTCATTTTTGTATGTGAAAATTTTTCAATTTAAATTATTCTCTGCAGCATGGCTTTGTCACTATGTGGGTGCTCCAGAGCTCTGAAATAATGGATTCATCAGCTGAAATGACATTGGCCGCTACTCAAGTTTCTGTGCTTTCTCTTGCACGATAAAGAACTTTACAAATAAATATCAGGAAAACCTTGTTGCTCAGAGGAGAGATTTAAAAGAAGGTTGTAGCTGATGAAGGGCAAAAGATTCCTTTTGTTCTAAGGACAAAAATCAGCAAGAGGACCTTGGATTTGGGACATTGCTTTGAGGTGCTCCAAGAAATTTGTTGGCTTCGTTTATTATTGAGGATTCACGCTTCTCCACTCAGATGTTATTTTGAAACACATACTGGTGTGGGGTTGTTTTTTTTCCCCACAGGAGCAGATTTACATGCAACTGTTTCTTCAAGAACTGAGTGTGATTTTACATGTGCAAAATGACAGATGGTAGAGACTCCATGAAATAATATGTGCTTATATGTGTTTTAACAAATACCTCATGAAAACAAGAACAACTAGTGCTACTGCTAAGACTGTGCCATTATTTTCTCTGTTTTACTACCGAGGCTTTTCTAAGTACTTCCTCATCGCACTTCTCCATATGTTTCCCTTTTGCAACGTTTAAGTAACACATGCCTTCAGAACAGTGACGGAGAAAATCTCTCTCAAAGGAGAACTGATGCTCCGATACAAATACTTTGAAATGTGGAGATTGTTTGGAGGCTAGAAAGGCGCTTGCTAAGTCTCTTTACAGCTTCTCTGTGCAATACCTACTCAAAGCATATAATAAAAAGGTCTTTTTTCATGAGCAAGGATTCAATACTGATAAAAAAAGGTGGTTATCTCTAGTGATATTCTTGTGTAGAATGCATTTTAAAATAATGCATCCTTGCACACGTTTTATAAATATAATGCATTCTAAATATTGCAACCACAATAGTTTTAGTAATTGGAACAGAAAGGTGTCCGTGATGCCTTCTTGGTTATTTTTTACAAATCCTTCTGTTCTTGTTGTATGTTCAGTGACCATATTCTGAAGCAGTAAATTCAGCAAGTATTTGTTTCCTCAGTAGTAACTCTGAAACTTAAGAAGTGCTAACTGCAACTAAAGGTTATTCAGAAAACTCTTCCTAGGAGAAATGAAGAAATAATTGTTTTGGCAACTGCATCTCGGTTGTAAGATATTGAAAACTACTCCAAATCCCACTGAAATAGCTGGAAAGATTTTCATTGACTTCAGTAGATTTAGGATCAAGCCAGTTAAAAGCTGATAGCCTCAAACTCTCTCCCCACTAGTAATAATACTTAATACCTATTACACTGGTAATTACCTCTGTCTCTCTGTTCTCCTGGATTTTCTCTAGATGTTGTGACAAGCTCATACTCTGTTTCTTTCCTCTGGCCTTGAACTAGGTTTCTACATGATACGTGCTTTGACTCTGAGATACTATAGGTGATGCAGGAAAGCAACCAATCTCTCTATTTTTGTGAATGCCTTGAGGTTATTAATTAAAATTAATTTGCTGATTTTTTTCTCAGTCCCATTATTGCAGCTACAAAACCCACTAACAATTTTATGTATAAAAGCATTTATATAAGCTGCTTTTTTGGGTTTTATTACTAGGATTTTTTACTTTTACTTACCTTTTATTTCCTCTGCTCCGAGAGGAAGAGATTGCCTGGTGACAGGACTTCATTGTTAGAAAGCAGAGATAAACTTTCACCAGTCATAATATAAGCAGGGAAACATCAAGAATTTTTTTTTCAGCATGATAATGTATTCCATTGTATATGTTCACAGCCACTTTGCTGATAATATGCTTAGTCACAAATAAGTTGGCTGAACTCGTTTTTACGTAATTAATACATTAAAAGTATTTTGACTCTTAGCTTTTCTTCTGAAACACACTATCCTTTCTAAGTGCACTAAGATCTGACTGTCAGATATAAAATTCTGGTCTGTTTCTCAGTTTGCATGTAGTCCTACCTCAAAAAAAATTACATGCTTAGTATGTAAAAAAAAAAAAAAACGAAAAGAAAAAGAGTTAAATAAATATTTTTAGTCTAACTCTTTGAAAGCAAAATAAATAGCGAATCCAAGCACAACTTGAAATGGGAAATAGAAGTTCTATTTTATTTTATTTTTCCTCAAATGATTTTTTTACCAATTCAACCAGGTAATCCAAAAGAATGCAGATTCAGAAAACTCTTCACTGTTTCCTAAAGCACATTTTTAAAGATAGAGGGGAAGTTTTCATCCTTTTTTTCACTCAGCTGTACTGAAGCAAGGGATGCTCCACCTCAAGGGGTTCCATCAGGCTTTTGATGGACCACAACATGTGCACAAGCCGTGTGTCTGAAGATTTCTTATTAAGTCAAAGCACAAAATTATTGGTATTATTGGTACCAACGCTACTATTGTTACTGGTATGAGTGCTACAGGTACTAATCAGTGGATAGACAAGTTCCTTCAGTCTGAAGTATTGCATATGTTTAGGGCTTTCTCTTTGCTTGAAGGACAGGGTGGAAAATCAACTTTAATCCAACTCTAATCCTATGCTTGGTTACTTAACAAAATCTCCACTCATTTTCTGTAGTTCCCCACACCCTTCCGTCACTTTTTCTGTCTCTCTTTCCCTCTCAGTGGTCAGTAGGAAGCAGTGGGGCTTCCTCCCTTCCTCTTTTTCAGGTTACATTGTGATAGCTGACCAGTGAGTAGCTCAGTATGAAAATCATTCATTTCCAAAAGTTAAAATTTCTGGATGTAGGTACAAATCCTTTTTCCTGCTCAAGGAAATGCCACTGGATCAGCAATGGTCATGCCCTCTCTGATATTATTGTCCATCCTGCTTATTCTGAGGAGAGCAGGAAGAGAGGAAGATGTAAAGAACTCTCTATTGGCTTTGTGACAGGGATTCAAGTAGGTTTCTTTTGGCTGTTTTAGGATTTTGTGAAAACCCAGCTTAAGGAATAGGATTCCTTTTGCTGTGTGGTCCAAACCACAGGCAGACGTGGTCCCTTGGGCTGGACTGTCCTGTGGCACTTGGAAAGGGTAGGACTGAGAGCCAGGTATCTGTGAGCAGTCTCAGGCAGGGCACGGTGCCAGCCCGGGCTTGCTTCACAGCTTCACACGCTGTACCACTCCTTGGCTAAGGGGGAAAACACAGAAAATCTTACACATTAATTCTGAAAAGAAATTAATTTGAGACTTTGCGTAGTTCTATTAAACCCTCAGTGTAACTAGAAATAAAGCAAAGTGCTAACATTTGCACTTACTGTTTCAACTCTATATAGATTCATTAATCTTCATTCAAACATTTACTTAGTGAATGATTCAAACTGCTAAACGTGAGCTTTTCTTACCAGTCAATTGAGTAAAGATTTTGTTTGAACACTTTTGAAGTGCCAGCATAGGTGACATTTTCCTCACTATTGGTGTGTACACCTGGTCCAGAAGAGGCTTGGAGCTATAGAGCTCCTGAAATACACACCACAGTAAGCAGGACACTTTACAGGGAAGGCATGTGAAAGGTTTTCGAAGAATAATTTTCAAAATGGTTTAAAAGAAAAGGTAACTTTGTAAAACTGGAAAAAAATTCGTCTTGTCTTAAATAATCATTCAATAGAAGGCTTTTTTTCCTTTCTTCTTAGAAAACCACCACCTTGGCAAATTCAAAGCTGTAACAAAAAATTTGGGTGATCGCACAGTATTATAAGAGATCATAGAGGGGATTGCACAGTAAAACTGTGCCTGAAATGTACTTGAGACACTGGAAAACCAGCAGTTTCCAAAACTTGATTTCCTGGAGTGTAAGAGGGAAGAAAGTCACTGAGGTGCATGAGGGAAAAGATGAAAGGTTTGTTTTTTTCAGATTTTGTATTCTTTTGATGTTCAGTAGCCTGACAAGTGGATGCCCTGAATATTGCCAAAATGACCAACTTCCAGGTTCTTGTTCTTGGCATAGGTAGGACACACACCTTAGCAATAATTTTAAATCCTCATGGCATCAAAATGTTTCAAGATGCTTTTTCTCTGACCCATTTAATTTTTCCTTTAGGAAATGTCAGGTGTGCCTTCTAAAATGAGGCCACATTTCAGCAAGCTTTATATACCACAAACTGGAGAAAAAATATTCCTACACTCTGCATTATTTCCCCTTTTTTTTCAGGTTTGACAAAGAGGCAAAATACTAATAACATCAGTATTGATTAAACTGCTATGATTACCATTGTTATTGTTCAGTTCTTAGCTTTTCTAACGGATATTGAGCATTTCTTAATGCTAATACTGAGAAACCTTTAAGGCTACTTTGAAGGAGAATGAGAATCAATTGTGGATCTCCAGCGCAGTGACAAGAGAAAACTCTTCCTGAAAACCAGAACTAGCCTGTGAGTATTTACTTGTAAGTGCATTGCCACAATATTTTCTTTGCTCTCCCTTTCACAAAACCATTTCAAAATCCTACTAAAAATTTAAACACTCAGAATTCTTCATAAGCATAAGCAAAAACAGATGAAAGCAGCTGCATCTGAGTGGGAGGCATCAGGCTGTGAGTGCATAAATTCTGCTGGCTGAAGAAAGGATGTCTCAGTAATTAGAGGATTGCTTCTGGTGGTGAACCCTTTCAGCACCCACAGGCTTGGTGAAATTCCAAACACTGCAGACTTATCTCTGTGGCTGTGACAGCAAGGGGGCAAGTTTGCAATGGAGTCGCAATGATGCAGAATCTGTTAAAGGGCAAAGTGTCAGCCCTGCTCCTACTAGAGCCAGTGAGACTTCACCAGAGAGGTATTTTTGGAAAGCCCACTCATACCTTGCTGTCAATGTGAAATGCACATTTTGGAGTCTATTTCCCTGCCATAAGAGACCTCTTAGGAGTGTAGAAGAAAATAGTAACCACAAGAGAAGAAAGTCTACAAAAGTCAGTCTTGAAATAAGGGCAAGCTGAAAATCAACACAGAAGACCTACTGCATAATGAGGAAAGAAGCAATGCAGAGGTGCTTTAAAATAAAAGTAGAGTATTAAAAGAGAAGCAGTGTTACTATGACCTTCAGTATAAAGCTCTTTGAGGTACACCACCACGGTCATTGCCTAGGTTTTGGCAGCAGCCCAGTCACTTTGATCTCAGTTAACAAAGGCAAAGAAATACTTTCTTCTCCCTAACTGAAAAGTCTCCTCCCACAGGCACCACAGAAGCCAGCAGGTTTGCAGTCCTATTGGTAGGATAACTTTGCTTAATAATAATTAAAAGCTTTCACCAAGGTGCTAAGCAATTCAGTACCCAGTTCTCCCGGCTGCAGAGGTTACAAATTACTGGAGCCAGGTGAAGGTATCCTGACTGTTTAGGAAAAGATCCCAGAAAGATATAAGGTAAATGCCACCAAAAAATCAAGTACCAGCAATGGACTAGTGCTTGGCACAAATTTCTGCATGAGTCCATTAATCACATCAAGGGCCACTTCCATCCTTAATGGCATTATAATGAGGAAAAGCTTAGTATTTAACTAACTTCGGAATTGACTGTGCTTGTGGAGAATTTTAATGTATTACTAATGCAATACAAATTGCTGGAAATAGACATGTACAGGAACAAACTGAGATTTGATTATTTGGTTGCTATTTTTGGTAGCAAAAAAAAAAATTTAGCTGCAATAATAACAAAGCCAGACCTTCCATATGTTCTCCAAGACACATTAAAACAAATATTTAACTAACAGTCCTTAATTTGCTGCTGCAAGATTTACTGGGTGATGGAAAAATACTGAATTAACATTATCTGGGTTTTGCTGCTTCAGTCACTTGAATGAAATCTCATGCTTCAAACAATGATTTCCAGTTGTTCCACTCCAATAGGGCTCTGCAGGCAACATC
This sequence comes from Oriolus oriolus, assembly GCA_013400235.1. Classification (NCBI taxonomy): domain Eukaryota; kingdom Metazoa; phylum Chordata; class Aves; order Passeriformes; family Corvidae; genus Oriolus; species Oriolus oriolus. Next base: position 948,467 of record VXBT01011977.1, on the reverse strand, counting down.
ACGTGCTGCTTTTCCAGTCAGCCTATGAGAAGACATAGTTGTGGAAAGTGGGAGAAATGAGCAACCTGAGAGGATCTGGTGGGCAAGGTACTGCCTGTGAGTCATAACTCGGCAATCACAGGCCTGCACCCTGGCCTACACTACTGATGTGGTTTTGAACTACTGCTCTGAATTAATCTGTCTTTGATATCACCTTAAATAGTCTCTCATTACTGAGGGTGTGAAAAATGAGAAAAATGAGGAAAGTCAGAAAAAGTTTTGACACTTCCTTTTCATTTATAAAGCTGGTTAAAATACCTGCATGTTTTCAATTAAAAGTGAGTTTGGATGAAAATTCTGGAAAATAAATTGTTTAGATAATCCAGAAAATAGCTTGGTTTGGTTTTTACTGTTTAACTTTTTCTGTCAAGAATTAGTCATTGGCAAAGACCTAGTGCTGAATACATTATGGAGAGTACTATGGGAAGTCCATGTACAAGGGAAGTCATACACCTTTCTCAGTCAGAGATTGTCATTGCAGTTTAGTAAATCATCTGTAACTGTATCAAAAGAAGCTTCTTAGTCACCACATTTCAGGTGATGGGGTTTTAATTTTTGTTTTGTTTTGTTTTGGTAAGCAGCACAATAATGTGACAGACATCAAAGAACCAAAGTTTTGATAACTATCTGTTTCTTCTTAAATACTCACAACTTTCTTGACATGGAAAAACAAGTTAGCCAACACATGTAAAAGGTGACATCTTGTGAATAAAGCTGCTTAAGCCTCTTTTTTAAACCTCTTTTTGACTCAAAGCATCCAATTAATGAATGCTTCCCAGTGCATTATGGTTTATGCCCTTAATTAAATATCTATTGCACTTATACTTGCACAATTTCTATGATCTTAGTTATCTTACAAGTATTTTAAAAGATTGACCAGTGTGACAAACCACTTAAATTGTAATTCTCAAATAATACCAAAACATTCTAATGAACCTTAAAGTATTTCTAGTCCGAGAAATAAGTGTGTTATACCTCATTAACAACCCAAATGTTTTCCTGTATTTGTTGTTTTGTTGTTGGGGTTATTTTTTGTATTTGACTGCCCACAGTTTCCCAACAGCAAGGCATTTACAGGCATGTATTTAGATACTGTATTGTTTTATAGCATTTAGCATTAAGAGGAAACCATTATGACAAGACTACAGAGTACCTGTGACGAGAGAACTGAATTAAAGAGTCCCTTCATTTAGCTTGATTTTTGATGTTCTGTTCCTTGCTACAGCCACTGTTTTGAACACATCTTTTTTCAGAGATACACAACTGGACTTTTTCATCATGGGAAGAAATACGTAGGGAGGCAGGTTGTATGGCTAATTCTCACTCTAATTTTAAGTGTAGAAACAGCTGGGATATGCACAGTGGACGTGGAAATGAGATCAGATGTAGGATAGTTTTCTATGCTCCTCTCTTACTTTGCCATAAAGTTAATATGTATGGAATAAAGAGCTCTTTGGAGTATTTTGAGAGCATGCAAACAAAGAAACTTAATCCAAATTAAATTTAAAAGAACTTTGATGTAGGCAGTTCAGAAAATGTGAAGGGTGAGATTCTTAAGAAAATGGTGCTGTCCTAGATCCCAGAAAACTCATGGAGAAAGTGTCAGATGTTGTAAACCTTCCTTAAAGGTAAAATAGATACAAGTTTAAAGTGCTAGTTTCTTGAATGAAAAAACATTTATTTATATTGAACTTGCTTAAGCAAATACATTTTGCTTTAAAGATTATTACGTTTTTTAAATTTTCTTTTGCTGGAAGCAATTCTGAAACCAATTTTTCTAAAGTGAGTGGAGGTTTTAAAATATACTGAGTAGTCATAAATAGAGAGTATTTCAAAGTTTCTGAAAATCTGAATGCTTAAACGCTTCAAACTGAGTGTGCTGTTGCTCATGTAATTAAGTTTCTTCCGCCAGAATTCTTACAATATCTCCTACAGCAGAATGGTCCTTTGCTGTGAGAGGAAAGATTTCCTTCAATCCACAAACCTTTGTTAATGGTTGCTTTCAACATAAAAATATTGTTCTTACCTTTTCTGTCGCTTTTAGCATTAGATCCTGGAGATGAGGTCATCTGCTGCTGCATCACAGAGATGTGATATTCTCCTACAGCTGAGACTCATTTCATTGAAGGTGGATAAAGCAGAGCAGAATGTAAATGTTTGTGCTCTGCTTCCTCCATGATGTAGATAAATGTAGGCTTTTGTGTCTTTAGTGTTGTCGAGCCAGAACATTTCTCAACTGTCAAAATCACACCAAAACATCAAAATTCACAACTGGCATAGCACTATGTATGACATACAAACTAACATTTTCACAGCACGCCATCAATTTTAAAGTCTATCTTTCTCAGTAGATCTCACACAGAGCATGCTTTCTTGAATGAGAAATCACCAGCAATGTGGCTTTATTCATGGGATTGGTCACACGCTATGTGTGCTATGGAAAGAAAAATATTAATCATATTAGTGTATGCAGCATCAGTTTTGATAATGTATGTCATTTTAAATTCCCAGAGTAGGGTCCAGAAACATATATCCTCCATCAGTTTTTCAAATCTAAAGCTTCATAAGCTTCATATTTACTTGTTAAATGGAAGCTTCCCCTCAGTTTTAAAAAGAAGGAAATGTGTTTACTGTTCCACTTGTTTTTTAAAAGAAATACATGATATTTTATTCTGGCAGTTTGCATACCTGGCTTGTCTGAATAATTCTTCTCACAGAAGAATGTATTCAAGAATAAGTATTTTATTCCATCCCTTAAGCAACTTTTTAATGGAAACATGGAACTAGATCTTGCCTTTAAAAGCTTGAGTTGTAGAAAATCCAGGGAATGTTACAATGGAAATGGCAAAATACTTTTTCATATGTTAACATTCTACTTGAAGGGGAGACAAACTCTATCTACATTTATAGAGGCTGTCCTAAGAAATGGGAAATCTTACTGCGTGCATTTTATCACAGGACATACTTTTCCAGAAGGAGATGTTTCAGAAGATGGACTATCTACGAGGTACATATTTGAGGTCCTGAAGCTTGAAATTCCCCTGTGTTGCACAACTTGGAAAGGATGAATTTTATGGTGAGATAACAAGCAGAGAAGTGTGTGCCTATTTTATCTATGCACCGTGTAAACTATGAATTTTCATAAGTGAATATCAATATTCATCAGCTGGTTTAAGTCTACTGTATTTATGTGCAATAAAATGTATTCTTGTCTATATAGGGCTAAAATTAGCACTGCCTGTTTGCCTGGAAGGTAGTCTGCAATATGAAATAAAATTCTTTTTGCGCATCTTTTAATTGATACTTTAATATACATGAGGGTTGTTTATTTTGAGAGGAATGCAGAGTGGCATCCCTGGGTGCAGTGTTCTGAGTCTGTGTGTCAGGATAGGTTTTTCAGTGGTCTGGTGCAGCAGTTTGTAACCAAGCAGTGCTGTGCTGAGCTGCAGATGATCCCTGTCTCTTTCTCTGCTTTTGCTGTATGTTTGCTTTTCTCTCCAAGGGTATATCCATCAAAGGTGCTGACAACCAGCACTAACAATGTATCTCAGAAAGGCCTTGGTTGTGGTTTTGGTGTGAAGCTTGCAGTAGCTGTGTCATGGGAGGCATGGGAGATGTTTGAGGTTGCCTTTAGAGCTGAATGGATACATCCAGGGATGAAGAATATGAGATCTGCCCTAGCTGTCTTTCAGGACACTGAGGTTTTGTTGTTGTTGTTGGTTTTCTGTTGGTTTTTTTTACTGTGTGTGTCAGTGAATGGGAGTCAATTCTAGGTTTTATTTTCATTACTGCAGTTTCTAGAGTGCAGAAAAATATATCAAGGTATTTGAATAGCAAAGGATGTAGTGATAGGAAGCCCCATATCATTATTCCTCAGCACAACAAGAAGTTAGCAGATTCAGATTAATAACTTGTGCCAACTCCATAGCATTGTGAAGTGCTAACAACTTCAAGTTGCGTTTTTCTAGCTAGAAACTGTAATGACCAAAAAGAGATGTAAATGCTTCTTGAAATAATTTTTTAATGTCTTTTTCTTAAAAAGTAAAATATTCCTTAAAGACAATAATTATAAAACTGTGTTTCTGTTGACTTTCATCCTTACAGTTGAGAGCCCCAATGTGATCTAAAAGCCTGCTTATGCACTAGGAATTTATTATAGACCTGCCTGTTCAGCTGTTTTAAAAAGAAAAATCTGAACTTTGAACACACTGCTACATATATTTTATTTGGTTTTGAGTTTGGGGTTTTATTTGCTTTCCAATAAATAATGGGGGTCGTGGCTGTTTGTTTATGGTATCAATGTTGTATATATTAAGGTTTTGATTTATTCATTTTAAATATTACTTTGTAAAAGGCAGATTTTAAAGCTAGACTTTTTTTTTTCTTCATAGGCATAGGTGCTTTATTTGCATGACTGTTGTGGTGAGAAAGAGGTTCATATTTGGAACCTGTATCTCTTGATGTCCCTCCTCAAAAGAAAGGACCTATTCAGGGCATGAATAATAAAATACGTGCATTTTCTTGCATCACTTTTAACTGCTTTAGTATAATATATATTTACTTATTTTCCCATTTTCCATTAAATTTGATTTTGAAATCTTATGCTTGTATCTTATGCCTGTACATTCAAAAACTCTATATAACTGGATGACCTGAGATTATTCTCTATGAAGATTTTTACCATGGATTAGGCAAAAGGGGCAATTGCTCTCACAGACATGTGCAGGCTCCCTGGCAGAGGCTTGTGATTTTGGCTCCGCTCTGGGCAGACAATCTCTCTTCTACGCAGGTGGTATTTTTGCAAAAATTGTGATAATTTCTGACAGGCCAGCACGCAAACAGAAACTGATGTATCCACCCTGGTATCCAGCCATTCTGATTGCATAAATCTATCTAACAAAAGAAATGGGATTAGGAAGCAGATTTGGATCCTGAAGCTGCTGGTTCCAGTATTTTGTTATGTGGTTGATAGTATGTTGCTTCAATCTACCATCTATCGCAAATTAATAGGATGAGTTATGCTGCATCTGACAGAGTAATACATATGAATTATTGTAGCAGAAGTTACAAATTATGCTTTAATGTGATGAATATTGTCAGATAATGATTTTTTTCAACTCTGACATCTATATGGTGAGAAAAGTACGATTTCCCTCTCACTGAATTTCATGACTACTTCTAACATAAGTGGTAAACCTTTAAAGTGATGCAAACAGATTTAGTAATACAGCTTCCACTTAACACTAATAGGACTTTTAAGGCTAATTTCCTGTGCATCAACTGGAAAATATGCCACTTAATATAATCTAAACATGTATTTATAGCTTAATTATTCTCTACCATTAGACAAAATGCACCATTACATAGTTCCATAACTTATTTTAATGATATCCTGTACTATGCCCTGGTTGGAAAAAACACTTTCAAAATGTTTTGATTTTGAATCTCTGCAGCTAAGATAAATCTGACGGGCATGTGCGTACAAAGTTTGTAAAGAAACCCCAAAACCTCAAAGTGCAATGAAAACTTACCTGTCAAGCTGGATAATTTTATTTTGAAAATTTTAATGGCAAACAAAATGAGAAACACTTCTGAAGAATATAGTGAATTTTAACCTTCTGGAATCATACAGGAATAAACAAGTATAATTTTCTTAATGTGAGTAGCAGAAGAGAACAGACTTTCTATCTGAAACAACAGAACATGTCTGCTGCTTAGAAAAATCTACCCAACTGAAGAAAATATGCTATCTCTACTTTTAACAGTGTTCAGAGGGTCTATCCTGAGTGATCATTTTACAATGTTTGAAATCTCAAAAGTATAAACTTTGACAGTTGCAGTAAAAATGTGAACAGTGAAAAAAAAAAAATGTTTTTTATTCTGTCTTTCCCAGGGTATGTTTGATCAACCAAAGTGAATTTCAAAGGAAATGGTAAACTTCCTTGAACTGGCCTTCAAAATAAAAAAAGGTAAAATGTTAACCTGCTGGGAGTATGTAAGACAGTGAAGTCCTGTAAATGCCTTAGCAGAAAAGCAGCACGCAAGAATTCCCAGTTATTGCACAGTGGTTATACTTGCTATAATATTGACTTTCAGAATTTGGTCACACCAGAGAAGAAAAAAAATCTGGATATTTCTGCAAGACTCAGGGAAAAAATGACCTTCCAAATGGCACATGGCATGACTACTGGGGTTAAGAGTACGAGGTAAATTTGGTGTCTCTCTAGTACACAGACTAGAAGAACATAAACAGGGAAAGGACAATTAAAAAACACACATGATAAGACTGGCAGATCCAATACTATTCAGTGAATAAAATTCACAGAGTTGATTAAACTGCTTTTTTCTGTGCTTAAACATATTGTACTATAGCTACTTATGTTAGCAAGAAGGAGATTAAGATGAGTGATTGTTCTTGGTTTTTTTAGTAAGTATAATACTGCAACAATAACTTCAATAAGTTGACCCTGCTTAAAATAATTGCAGTATGGTAAAGGGGAAAAAAGTACAAAGCATTTTTATTGTCAGGTGCCAGTGCATAAGAATAAGGATAAGAGCCTGGTGGTCATCTTGTATAAGTTTTCATGCCTTCATTTATGCTTGCTGAGAATCTGGCCTTTAAAGGTAATGCTTTGATTTCAAATTTGATCAAATACCTCTTAAATTTGGGGCTAGTTACTTTTGTAAAGCAATTCAGACTTATCTGAAACTGGATTGTTAGTTGTAGACACTTCAGTGGGCTGATAGGAGAGTGTGACTTACATCATGTAAATGGTCACACAATTTTAAATGCAGAAGTATGCATTTTTTTGCTAAAAAAATAGCTTTGTGCTTCAAGGCTACAAGGAAGTTAATTAGCCCATTTTCTAGTGAATAAGTCTGAATAACTTTGTGGATTAGCACAGAAGTGGCAGAAGTTAAATCTTCACAGAGAAGATCGATGTGGCATACACATCCTTCCTTTCTGTTATTAGAGGATGTGAATTAATGGCATTTACTATGATCAGTAACTGTGGGCTAGCGCTAAGATTTACATAATCAGCTTCGTGGATTTTTTACCAAGACTTGCAAACTGAGAAACTGGTTTGTATTGGCACAGTTTTGCTCTGTGAACAGGTTATCATAGCGGCTTGGACCAGCTCAAAGATCTCCCTACCGCTGTAGGCTGTCTCTGTGGTGAATTTGCACAGGCTGATGCGTTAGGTGAGATAATTCTCTTCTCGTTCACAGACACATTCAAATGCATTTTTTAGCTTTCATTTTTAATCCACTGATTTAAAAATTCCAAAAGAATACTTCTTTATTCCCTGTCCTTAAGGAATCTCCACCTAGAAAAAGGAGATTCTGCATGAGAATGACCTGTACCTAAATGTTATCAGTATGGCACAGACTGCCTGGTCCTTTATATCCTATAGCAACCTTCATCAGTGAAAACCATATTGTTTTAATATTTCTTTATTCACCATCACTTCTAAGCTCTAACAGAAAATGTCACTGGAACCAGATCATATTTGTTTTGGTTCAGTTGACCTGTTTCAACCCAAATCGTGCATTTCAGTTTTCCGCCTTATTGCTTTAGCAGTGAAAGATTTACATGTATCATCACATCTCAGAAACTAATTTTGCAATTCAAAAATATAACCATGACAGTTCTCAAAACCTGGGTTTTGGTGTCCATAAGAAACCAACACATAGATTATTAACACAATGTGATAAACATTGCCATCAGAAGTGAATATCGCTTCCCTTAAGATTTGCAGGTGCAAATTCAGATTTTAATTCAGTGCTCCGGGATCAAAAATGTTTCCTGCTACTGCTCCTTAAGACCTGTGAGCATTTAAGATGCTAAAGAAAAAAGTTTAAAACAGCTTTTGAGTCTGATGACTGGATATTTTCTAAGACACATACCCTAGTTAAAAAAGACATTTTGAACTGCAATATCTTCCTTCTTTTTTTATTCTAAACCTAATTGTATCTGAGGGACACTGTGGTTTGTGCAGCTTGATGTGTCTTGCTGAAGCTTAATGAAAACACATCTGATGATATAACGAGGAAACAATGTGCCATGAAAAGAGACCTAAAGGGTTTCCACAAGGATACAGGTAGAAGGATTAAGAAGTCCTTCACAGCTAGCTCACCAGCTGAAGGCAGTTTTAAAATTTTGCTTTGTTGCTTAAAATTTAGCTCACATTAGTTTTCTCTGAAGTGGGCGAAAAGTCTGTTACAACTATGAAGTAATTGGAGTGCCATCTGCTTGAGGGACATAAACTTACAATATAGCATAGACAGTTAATATGGATTAAAACACTGTCAAAGTTTTATGCCAACGAAAGTGGTTGAGACAATTTTTTTCTGGCAGAGCACTGGCTCTTGGTAATTTATCCTAATTTTCTATTTATACAAGAGCTGTAAACTTAAGCATACAAGATTAATGAAGGTTGATTTGACTGCCCCCTTTGCTTCCTGTGCCTTCTACAGCATTATAAAGGTGGCAGATTGCTAATCAAGAGTCCTTGACACTTTGTCCAAACTCAGGGGTGAACTTCTCAGAAATGATAATTACCTGTAATTCCAGTCATGATCTCTTTGACGATGAGTCACAGTTAAACTATTTGTCTTTTCCATGCATCTTCCTTACAAAATGAGACCACGCTTATAAATAGCATTTCATTATTCAGAGAACTCTTCCCTTCTTTCATAGTGTAATCTATGACACTGCATCAGTCGATGTCATGAAACTATAGATGGCAATAGCTCACAATTACACTTGTCTTATGTAATAAATAGGACACTAGCCTGTTTTCTTCATCTTCTAAGGATATTTTCATGTGCTACACTGAAGGATTATGTTGCAGTACGCTGTGTACTGTATACAGTGCACTGTGTATTGCACTTGCAGCTCAAGCTTATAGATCTAGATTATATCCACTGGACGTGGATTTTCACCTGAGCTTTACAAGGATCTTACAATACTAGAAGATCATGTCTCTTAAATGCCAACTATTCTGAACCAGCATAATGCTGCTGTTTTATAAACTTCAGTATTTAAGCAACCTGCTAACTGGATAGGCAGTTACAACCTCTGTCATTATCTATGATGTCCTAAATAAAGCTAGACTATTCAATAAAATAAATTCAATAAAAGATCAGGACTGATAGAAGACATTCAGAACCTAAGGGCAAATAAGCAGAGGTTACAGGAAACAGTGGTAAAAACAGATTAATACAGTGAGAAGATTTGTCTCCATAAATAGAGATGTTCAAATTGGCATAGATGGGGTGGGATACAAAAAGAAAATTACCCTGCAGTTTCTTTATTTCAAAGGTCATATCCCTATAGTGGCTGCAATGGTATTTCAGGTTTTTGTTCACGAAAGACATTTGCTATTACCTTTGTTTCTCCTTGCTTTCCTGTTCTTTCCTTCCTAGCTTGCCAGCTGCCCTGGTACCTGAGACACTGATTACACAGGTGCTATGAAAAGAGCTACTGTTTCTATTTAGACTTTAGAAACCATTTTAACAGAAGGAATTAAAAAATAAAATGGGTGAGTCAATACCAATTACATAATGTTTATTGCATTAAAAACTCTTAAAGCTAGGATGAAATAGTTTGACACTATTTCTACCTGATCTCCTTTGCTAATCTGTAATGACTTCAGGTTGGTTACTTTAAGGCCATGCATTTGCTTCTCCCTGGTGATCTCTACTTGCAAGGATTGCTGTGACTCTTGTTTCACAACAGAAGAAACTTTCTCCTCATTTATGCAGCATATCCTACTAAATACACTTGATTCATGTTTGCTGCTATTACAAAATATACATTAATGATAATAAATGGGGCCAGACAACTGCTCCAAAGATGCAATGATCATAAAGGACAGACTTTGGGGTGATTGTAAGGACACTGAATTAGCCAGTTCATTGAGTTCCCTTTCCTCTCTGAGTTTCTTTGTCCCTGACAGTTTTTCACCTCTTTCCAAGACATTACCATTTCACTGCCAAAGATTTAAGTCTTCTGCCCTTCAGTCTGTGCTCTGGGTTAGACGGCATACAGCAGCAGCCTGATTTCCTTCTCCTTGCACAACACAGGTAGCAATAGTTTATTTTTTTTTGTCTGAGGACAATGGCTAACTTCAAGGTTAAAGCTCAGGGTTAGATTACCTATATAGCTGAATGAATTAGTATAAATTGATTTTTAAAAGCCAAATAAATATATGTCCATGCACTTGTGTATATGTGCTCACCAAAAAAATTGCTATAGACAGCTGTGCACACAGAGGCACTATGTTTTTAATTAAAATGATGAATATAAAATTAATTTTAAAATCCTGTTCAGCCTATATAATTAACATCCTGTACTAGTATAAGAATGAAGAAGAAATATCCTAATTTTGTTGATTGATTTATTATTACAATTTTTTTGCAAAGACATTGTTTCCTAGATGCCTTTCAGGCCTGGTCTCTTCTAAACTTCAGTTCATGCCTTCCTGCTGTAGATCCTGCATCATTTCACTGAATAACCCACGGGTACCAACGTCTGTCAGGACTGTTTTTTCTGTATGTTTCAAAGCCACAAAAGCTGCAGTCTTTTTCTGTTAATCTCAAATTTATCATGTCGAAATTAACTTCATTTTCTGAATCAATGCCCTTGGTATTAACATCTCTTTTTTACGGTTTCATCCACATTGCAAAACATTTGTCATGTAAGTCTAAGTCTGTGTATTAGGCTGGTGAAACAGTTAAGAACAGCTTCAATATATTTTGTTTCCTTCCCTTATCTACTGGTTAATGTTCCTGTTGAATTTGATAAACCTCAACATTTAAGTACTTCAGTGCTGAAATACCACAAGAGCACAGGTAACATTTTTGGAGCACCTCGGAGCGCCATCTTCTGTTTTGGTTTGTTGGGGGGGTTGTTTATTTATTTATTTATTTATTATGTTTTTAGTTTACAGAATCTTTTACATGAAAAATGAAGATTCTAGCATTATATTTTAACTGAAGATGTAGTCAAATATTCTCTTAATATGAGGCATAAATTACCATTTTCCTTCTAAGCAAGTAATATGTACAAAGTTAAATACTTGATCTGTTTCCAAATTATATCCTTCTTTTGCTTTTATTTGTTACTCCATACAGCAGATTCCATTACATATCTCTTCCTGGTACTGCTTCATAGTCTTTAATTTTTCTCTTTTTACTCTGCATTTCATAATTTTTCCTGCTCTTGTAATTTAATTCACTCTTCCATTCTTCATTTCCTTTCATGTATTTCTACTTTGTTTTCTATTTTTTAACTTAATTAACACTTCTTTTGTAGTCTTCATCTCATTTTCTGTCTTGCCATTGTCAATCAATTTAAACACATCTTAATTTTCTATCAGTCATGCATTGTGTACCAGGAATGCAGTTCTGATTTCTTTGGCTATTCTGTGAAATTCTATGACATTTTTGGGAGTTGGGGGAGCAGTTCTCCAACAAGAACTGATCTTTCAGCAACAAGTGCTGATGTTTCAATTTTAGTTTAACGTATGAGAATCAGTGGATCGATTATTGATTTTATCCAGTCTTTTCTGTGTGGGGATCCAAATTAACATTACTGCTACCCATTTATTTTCAGATTCAGGAACATATTGAATATGGTCAGGAAAAGATACTCTTCCACAATCATAAACAGTAGACACTTGATAAAGAATATTGATGTCATCATTATGTATTCCCATACAACAACCTACAGAAAAGACTGAAAGCTGCAAGGAAACAGCAGGAAAGGCAGGAGTTTGTTCTTTTCCAGAAGCCCTGCAAAAGTAGGCATTATTAGACAAACATCACAGGGCTTTTGGAGTGCTGATATATACCTCAGCTACAAAAAGAAAGCAAAATACCAAATATGCTTCCCCCAAAAACCTCCAACTGTTCCATTTCTGTCTGAGTTTAGAAAGTTATTTTCTGTCTGCAGATTTGCTGATCATTTTATCACTGAATGTTAGTGGCTGCAGAGCCCTTTTGTGATAATTCTCCTTTCAAAATTCATGTAGATACAGCCAAGGGTAAATAGGGGTATGAGCCAATTTCTCTTTTATTCAGTTAAGTAAAAACATGCTTTGAAAAGCTTACTGTATAATGCTTACCTTTGTTTATCTTACTCAGTTACTTCTCAGTCACCACCGAAAAACACCATCATCATTTGAATTTTCTGTGTCAGAACCTGGTCTTATAACTTTTCAGGGAGACAAAGGCAATTTTTTTAACTTATTATTGAATTTTGAATTTGAATTGCAATGAGATAACTTACTTTTTTCCTTGCACTGTAAAAGGACTTTTTTTAATTAAGAAAATAAATTTTTTAATGTAAGACACCTATAAATATGTGGCAAGTGACACCAAAAAAGTCCTTGAGGAGTATAAATTAAATTGGACTTATTGTAATAGAATGGCTTTGTTCTTGTTTAGCTTTGTACAAGCTGAAGCTACTGAGTTTTCCTTTACAATGAACTTTGGGTTACTCCAAAGGCCAAGAATAATCTTCCTTTTAAATGGAAGAAAAGAGAATGACATTTCATTGTCTGTAACTTAAAATTTTGCTTCCTTACTTTTAGTTTTTATAGAAAGTGTTGACATATTATTCATATGAGCACTTGGAGTCTGAAATCACCACTAAGGTTTCTTGCCCTTGACTTGTTTTTATCAGAAGTGTATGGTATTCTTTTTATTTTCTTTTTTTCCATATACAATGACAGTTATGCTGTATCAGGATGAAGGTACAAAAGCAGGAAAACTTTAATTTTTTAGGCTTGTTTTTCATTCAGTAACAAGCACAATTTCTGATGAACAGGGGAATGGTCTGACACTGACCTGACATCTAAATCTTCGAATCATACAATATTACAAGCAATGTATACAAAAATAGCAAAGTCCATCATCTATATGCAGTAGTTAATTTGTATTGAAATTAATAACTTGCCATCTAAAATGAAATTTAAAAAAAAATTAGTCAGAGAGGCATAAACATTTTGAGATTGGCTTTAGTTTAATGGTTAGGCTGATCATGACTGTGAGGAGCCCAAATTCATGGTTACCTGAACAGAAAGGATGGGTTTTTTAACATATCTTGGATGTGAACAGTGAAAGAAGAAAGATGCAATAGTTTCAATTTTTTACATGTTTTAACAAAGAAAATTGAGAATAGACATATGAAAAAATACTTCACAATGAGAGTGGTTAAACACTGGGATAACTTGCCCGAAGAGGTTGTGGAATCTGCACACTACAGGTTTTCAAAATGTCACTGCCTCAAGTCTTGAACAACCTTTGAAGTTAGTTCTACTAAGCAGAAGCTTAGACTAGATGGCTGGGAACTTGAGGGGTCCCCACCAGCCTAAACTATTACATGAATCTTGCACTAACATTCAGAGCCCATAAACAGACTATGGCAAATCCAAATTCAAATTAATGTTCTTTCCAAGTTAAAGGAGAGATTAAATATCCCATTGAATGCTGAGTCCACAATGCGCATATAGGCAATTCCTTCATTTCTTGACCCTACATTACTGAAGTTATTATTAGCTGAATAACTGGAGCAGAAATTTTGTTGGGAACTTCTCATAATTAGGTCCTTTCTGCACTTAATTCCTTTTCAGTCTGTTGTTTTCTGCAGATTGCTTCTTGAGATACGTCATTTTCTTGCACTATCTATCAAGTCAGAGCACCTAAGCTGATGCAAGAAACGCTACCCTGAGTCCAGTCCCTGCTGGCAATACGAAATTCCTTGGGAACATCTAGTGGTCCATGTTTGTCCCATCTGTCCCATCTGGGGTGCGAAAGCACTGATGCCTGAAGTGGCTACCTAGAAACAGAGATTAGAGTAAAGGAATAAAGGTAGGTATTTATTTGAAAGGTCTTCAAAGGTACACCCTGGGGAGACAAAGGCTACATCCAAAAAGCACCCCCAAGATGGACACTGAATCACAAGTTCTTCATACTCTTATGGGTTTGGTCCATGTGCATATCAGCGTGAATTCACCAATTAAAGCTTTAGCTAATGATGCAATTTCTCCAAGTTTACCCCCCTTCTCAAGATGCTGGTTTACACATTTTGGGCCTAGGACAGACTGGGTGTCCTTGGAGAGCAAACCTAGAGAGACTGTTATGTCTATCTTAGCATGAGAGAACAGCAGCTAACAGGCCACAAGAAACTTCAGAGTTACACACTAAGCAGTACAGAATTCGAAAAACATAAAAGTTAAAACCTAAGGCATCAGTACACCAGGTTCTCACTTCTCAGAAATTATTTCATTTTTTCTGTTTGTTTTCACTTGCAGGTCTGTGTCAGGGGATATATAAAAAAAAAACCTGAAACACTATTAATTTTCCATTTGTAGTCCTGGCGAGTTTGTTCCACCGTTACTTGGAAAGAATGAGAACTGGTGTGCATTTGTACCATTAGAAACAATTATTTCATTCTGTGATGTACCTGGCTGTGATATTTAGGGCAGCATCATGCTTTTTATTTTCTATCAGTGAGATTGCTTGAAGAATCAGAGGTGAAATTCCAGGTTGCTCTTTGTTAATATGCAGGACTACTGCATTTACTTTCACTCTGAAGTAATTGGGTGCAAAGTAGGTAGAGGTGAATGCGTCTTTCCAGGTGGTGTAAAGAGGCAGAGTAACTGTCTTTGCCTGGACTCCTGGATGTTTGGAGTCAGCCCCGCTCTGCTCTGCGCTTCCCCATGTTTTGTCAGGTCTCGTTAACACAAGCACAGGTCACCCAAACTCTCTCTCAGTTCCAGGGCCGGAGCTGACTTGCAGCTACCCGTGTCCACTGGTGTGCACAGCACAGCTGTCTGGCTGTGAGCAGCCGCAGCACCACTGTCCCCCAGCAGGGCAGGTATGTGGAGTGCCAAAGCACAGGCAGGACACTGCTCTGCCCAGGTAGGGTGTGTCTCTTCCCAGGGTTGAGAGAGATGAAGGTTTCAGTACCCAAGAGTTGATCTTTCCTGTAGAAGTAAATCATTCATTACCAAAAGAACATGCTGGATGCAGTCTAGGCGGTCACAGTGATCAGGCACATCTACCTATGCATTGTATCCGTGCCACCCTTATTAGTACAGGTACTGGTATTATTTGGAGAACTATAAGGATGTGTGAGAAAAGTCAGTCTAGTCCAAAGGTGTGGATATAGAAATTCAGATAATTTATCATTCTTCTGTCTTGTGAAACTGCCCTCTCCTCAAGCTGTTGGCTGCAGAGTCAGCAAGTGGGGAGAAGAAATAGACTGCCTGCTCTTCCCTAGGTTGATTTATGTTCACTGTAAGCAAGATGGTATATATAATAGATGTTAGCTTTAATTAGGCTGTTGTTAAATATATAATTACAGCTCCTAAGATCCCTTTTATCTCTGAATACATAAATGATTTCAGGCTTGTTGGTAAAACTTTGTAAGAGAGTCATGTGGTTTTCAAAATCTGCATTTATGTGTTTGTTTTTTTCATAATCAAGAATGCTTTTAAGTACATTTTATAGAAGTTTGCTTATTACAAAGACCTGGACAATACAGGTGATGGGTTTTTTTCGTTTTTAGGCTTTTAAAAATAATTAATAATTTCTGAGAAGCAGTTGAAAAAGCAAAATTTTCTCAGTCTTTCATATGTAAAGTGATGTAGGCATTTTTTTTCATACTCCATGCAACCATGTAGTTGACTTGCTTTTGATAAGCAAAACAAAAATATTTTCAAATGGCTTTATATTCCTGTTAGTCTTTGAACTCATGCTTCACCTTCAGCTGTTACCTAGATTTTGTAGCCAAGAGATGTTTTGCACATAAAGAAGGTGATGAAAAAATATTTGCTGTAAGCCAAGAAGAAAATTGCCTTGTTCTACATGAAACAACTAGGTAAATGAGCTTTTCCTCTTAACTCTTAGTTGTTACCTGTTTTTTTTGCTTTTTTTCTTTCCTTCCATATCATTGTACAAAAGCCAGTGCAGAAATTGAGAGCAGAGCTAAAGATCATGACAGATTTTTGTAGATAACCCTTGTACGGCTGTGAGGAAAGGAATACAGCTCAGGAAGACTTCTGTCTTTCTCTCCAGCACATGGAGCTCAGGCTTGCTCTGTTTACAGTCATAACACGGCACTGTCTCAGAGGCACCCAGCCTGTAAGGCCCCACAGTGCCCTTCTCCTGTAGCATCTCGGTTATACTTGAGTGTAGTGCTTCATGAATTTGACTGTGCCACTAAATGAGAGGGGACAGTACCAAAACAAACACTGAATTTCTAAGTTGTGTGATCCACGACAAATGTAGCCAGTGTTTCGTTAGTCAGCAGCCAAGGTTTGTCTCTGTCCTTATGGACAGCTGCTCTGAGCTGCAGAAGCATCTGAAGGAGGACTGGTAAAACCTACAGCACCCAAGCTGACCTCATGCGACCACCCATGTCTCTGCATCATATTTTTCAATACTTCCATGGGCTCAAGATAACTAAATTGCAGTGAATGTGACTAGCTTGGGCCTTTGGATGTGGCTTCATAAATTCTTCACAGTGGAGAAGAGATGAACCTTTTCCTGTACGTGATGTGGCCTGGAAACAGATCAGTACCTTTGTTGCACCACACCTGCCCTAAGAAGCCCAGACGACCTGGACTGGCTCTGCACAGAGCCAGCTCTGAGTCTTCCTATCCAGGGCATGATTAATCCACCTGGATTTGATTATAAATGGTTAATCCCCTTGGATAAACCACAGATGATGTGGACTGACTAAGCCCCTGCTGCATAAGAAATATCATTATTCATTGACTCTAATAGCAGCTCATGTGATCTAAAATAGAATAGTCTCTTTTGCCAGGAAAATAAATAACTAAAAAAAATAAAATGGAATTGGGTTTTTATCTCAACCATAGATTACATCTAGAAGGATTTTTAAAAGTGGATTTTAAAAGATTAATTTAAAATAATCCCTACAGTTTGATGGGATTTAAAATTGTATTAATTTATTTCAAAAATGTATTTGAAGTCCTTTTAAAAAGTAATTTTCTTTCTTTTTCTGTTGCATAAAAACTTACCTTCCAATTTGTATCATACCATTGGCCTAATGTTAGTTGTTTGATTTTCACTTTAGTTAATATTGATTCATAATGCTCGGTCATTAACTTCAGTTATATATCTAAACATACATAAATTATGAGAAAAGCCTGAAAATACCAGATTTTGACCTGAGCCTTAGTGTTTTCTGTCTGATGGAATAAGAAACCCATCCTCCAAATACTACTTTTATATCACTTTTTGCTCAGACAGAACTCAACAAGAAGTACTTTTAAATAAGTAAAACACTGGGGAAAACCACATTTCTATTGTTTTAGTATTTCTTTTGTTACTCGAGGAAAGCTAGTGAAAATGTTTTATGGTGTTATTTGATGATTACCCTCTTTCTGAGGTTAGAAATGTTCATAAAACACATTTAAAAGATGCTGGAAGTTGGAATAAAATGTAGGAAAGAATGTACTGTGGGTCTTCTAAAGCCAGATTTCTTGAAGAATTTCTTTCAAAAGTGTTAAATGAGCATTCCTTGCACTCATTAATGTGTTCTTTCTGATTCCTACTAGGACTATAAATTTCATTTTTTCCCTCTAATTTCATAATGAAATGAGAGCTATGGATCATTGAATAGACACAAAGCATATAAGTGGGTGGATTTTAGGTCTGGGATAGCTAACAGTGTGAGGAGAAGTGACTGATGTGTGGATGGCACAAAGTTATTTATATTACAGTAATTCTGTGTCCCCTCTATGGTAAGGAGGTCACCTCAGTTCCAAGATGTTTTCTTTTCTTTTCCCTTCCTTCCTTCCTTCCTTCCTTCCTTCCTTCCTTCCTTCCTTCCTTCCTTCCTTCACTACCTTCCCTTCCTTTCCTTCCTTCCTAAAAATGAAAATTCTTTTCTGTGAAGGGTCAGAAATACAATTGGAAGCAAACTATTAGACAAGAAATTACATATCATTTTTTCTAGATGAACTCATCCATGGTGAGAAGAATAAGAAAACAGCTTTCTTCGTACAGATTTTTGTTCATGAAATAAAGAAGTATGTGGATAATTCTTTATGAAAACACACTTGGATGGTCCAGAGTATCAAACCTGGCAGAATAATGAGATATCATATTTTATTCCCTTTACATTTTTTCCAGCTGAGAAGAGTAACAATACCATACAGAGGTAAGTTCTTGATCAGCCCAGGAAAGGTGATGGAGTTCTAGCCTGCCAGGCTATTATTTTTTTACTGAAGAGCAAGAGAATTGCTCTGTCTTGATGTTTACAATAACTTAAAGGCCAACTACATTGTTCAGTAGTTTAGATTCCACTCACATAGGCAGAAAACAGTCTATCTAATTTGAAAGTATTTCAAATATGCTCTCTAGTCTCATGTATTTGTTATACTAATATATAATTTTCTAATGCCACCTCTATAAGCAGATGCCTCCATGCCATTAATATGATTTTCTGCTCACAGCAGCAATACTCTTATACAGACCCATTGTTTTTAGTGAGACGTTTCAGTATTTATGTAAACATCTTAATAAAATAAGAACGGTTACAAAGGTTCTTTGCCTGTTACAAAATTACACCAGAAACACAAAAAAAATCCCAAAATTATTTACTGCAGAGCAACCCCTCGTTCCCTATCCATCATGCAACCACTTCCTTAGTTTCCAGTCGTGGAAACAAGATCATGGAGGGAGACAACTACAGCTAACTATGCTTACAAACCCATCCATGCCCTGTTGATTTTGTGTGATGGTGGGAGCCCTCTGTCTGGACACCGGATTGTACCTCCTGTGCTGCAGGGGAAGAGTGAGGAGGTGCAGCACTCCTGGCTCTGGGGCATGGGTGAGTATTTTGCAGTACAAGACTTGTATGGTTGGGAAATTTGATGTGGTTTTCAGCTATCATACTGGAACTTTATACACTTCGTACTCTTTATCATGCACTCTGTCATTATTGGCATCTTGCTGCCACCTGCTAAAGATCCTAAGTCACTGGGGATGTTTCCTTGGTTCTCTGTGCTTTCATAAGGCTTCCTTTCATTCTTTTTTTCCACCCTTCTCAATATGCTCTAGAATATTTAATTGCTCTTCATTTTAATCTTTTTCTTCTTTTCAGTTCATGATGAATGCTTATTGTATTTCTAACAGCTTTTCATTACTTTGTGCTGAACCAGAAGAGCTTGGACTACACTTATCCCTTCGTGGTGGGGAACTATGATTGATTAGGTCAGGCCTCCAAATATCCCAAAGTAAATAGCTTGTATGGAGATTCACATACATTTTTCTATTTACCTTTTCCCACTGATTTTTCTCCCAGCCTTTCCTAGTCTTGGGGAAGCAAATGTTTTTACATAACTGTATGAAAGTGTTGTCTGTTCCTCTGGATTACAATCAACTCGGGATTGCTGGTATCCTGGCAAGCAATTACCCTTGAATTAGAAGGGGAGTGATACTGAACTATCCCATGCTGTTGGACATTATCTATATCTCATAGGACCTCTAACAATGTTTTATTTTGGCTTCTGTGAGATGCCCACTAACATCTCATAAGTCTCCCTGCATTTGAAACTTTCCACAGTTTTGTATGCCTTTGAGTTAAGCGTTTCTCTCCGGAGTGAATCTGTTAATTCAAAGAGGCCTGTCCATGCCGGTTTTCCTCCTGCTGGTTACTGGTTAGCACGCTGATCATACATGTTAGAGATTGCAATTAAGCAGTTTGGATTTCTTAGAACCTGCAGATAACTGATGTCCTTCTCTCTCCTCCCTTTCTCCTGCAGCCCGTAGGTGTCCACCCGTTCTGCCCACTCCCCATCCAGTGACTTTAGCCGTCACACTACTAGGCTTTTGGACTTTATGGGGCATCATTGTACCAAGGGGAATTTTTAGCGCTGCTCAAGGTAGTGTCTCACCACAAAATCGTGTGACCAGCTTGCTTTCTGAAATTACTTCATTCTTTGAAAGGGGTTTGAGTTAATGCTTCTCTGTTGTGCTAGACTACAGAGCACTCTTCTATGCTCTATGTACAACAAATGTCTGCCAGAGGCATTACGATTTTAGTCAGTTATGACCTAATTGCACTTATGGACTAAATCTTCTGTTTGTCGCTCCCGTTTATTCAGAGGAGAGCTCATTGGTGTGGGGAGAAGTGTTTAGTAGGTAAGTACATTCTGGGCTTACACTCTCCCTTCAGAAATAACATTTAACTCAGGCACTTGCATCATATAATGTAATGCAGTCTTTGTAGAAGCAGCTCTGTGTCAGACCTTGCAGCCCCTGGGGCACCACATTTAGAGATTTTCAGAGCAAGTGCCCATATTTGAACTTCAAAAGTCCTCTGGGAGCACAGGTAATCTGAAGCCCAGAGCTTGTAGTTTATTAGCAATGTTATTTCCATTTCAATTAAAGCAATTAGAGCAAAATAAAATGGAAGTAACTAAATAAAGAAGTAGCTACCCAAAGCACATGCATGCAGTAAAAATTGATTGCTTATGAGAGACTGAATATTTTCCATCTAATCCTCCTAAAACTTTGGGTGATTTGGCTGAAAGATTAGTATTTTTTCTGTGTTCTCCTGAAGCCTACATTACTGCAAGTTTCGGTGTGGGTCAGCAGAGGTTTTTAGGATTTTATAGGGATACCCATAATACAAAATGTTGATATTATTACAGTATATTCCAAACCAACATGTAAGAATGTGTTTGCCAATTGCTTTGTGGGGATTTTTTACAACCTATTCTCAACTTTCTCTCAATTCCTATATTATAAGCAATTAGGTTATGTCTTTTCTTATGAAAACACTAACGGAATTGTCAAACTTTTTTATTTGAATTTAAATCTTACTATGGGTGCTTAATTACAGAGGAGTGTCATTAATCAGTGTTAATGATTTATGACCCCGCACGCTGAGTTTCTTGCATCTTTTGTTTCAGATTAAATCAAATACACACAAGAAAGCTATTGCATGAGAAGACTAAATATCCTTACAGCAGTGCTTAATTCTTTCCTGACATATGAAATGAGAAATCATAAGTATGATAGATACACTATACCATGACGAGGGTAGTTTCTTGAGAAATTTTGCCAAAGCAGCTAATTTTAGGTTTACTAAAAATCATATTGCAATATAAACAAGACTTATTGTCAAGACAATTTGCCTTGAAACTGCTTTTCACTTACAGACTGCAATTCTGAATGCACAGAAACCATGAGAAATAATACAAAAGAGGGTCTGTTCATGGGGTGGAGGGGATAAATGTTTTAATATACACCATTCAATGAAGAGCCGTTCATTATCATCAGTAATTAAAGAATCTTTTTCATTAGTAGATGTAAATAAATATATATGTATAAATAACAGTGTTATATGAATCACATCAAAGAGCAGTTCTTCCCTAATAGTAAAAGTCAAAGGCCCAGAGCCCTCTTTACAGTTAGTTTTAATAATAACTTGATTGCAAAACTGACAATTGAAGTCAGTAACTCTCTTATTAAACTTACTTTGAGAGATTCAAACTGCCGCAAATCATAAACCAATCTTCATTTGGTTTGAATTATTCAAAAGGAAAGGAGACCCCGTAGAGTGCTCTTGTCTTCTGAGTCTGGCATATAGGCAGTGAAGAAAGCACTGTTTAGTTCATACTGGTATTGAAACTGATTTACACTGTCAAATAAAGTGTGCTTCACATTTCTTGTTGCATAGATATTAATGTATATCATGAACTCAGCTCAGTTTATATCTGCATGGATTAATTCCAGCGAAAGAGGTGTTTCTGTAAAGCTGTCAGGAAAACAAACCTGTTACCACATCAAAATACATGCAGCACTCTGAACGCTTTCTCTTAATGAATTTATTTTGCTGTGCTTATCCCAGGCTGTGAGTCAGAGGACAGTGATTTATAACTTGCAGAGCCATAGGCCTGATCAGATGATGAAGGACCATTTCTTCTCATTACGCCAGCAGAGCTTCTTTTCATCTCTTCTCTTATTCTCTGTTCATTGTTTGCCTTTGGCATCATCAGTCACCAGGCAGTACAGTTTACAAACATTGTTTTGGCTGGCAGAAAATAAATTGGTCGGCCAGTGATGTGAAATCTATCAAATTCCTACCAAGCTGCATCTTGAAACCCCTATTCAAGCTGATCCATAGTTTAGGTAACATTTTACTTTTAAGAAATAGATTCTTCCCTCCTTACTCATTACTCAGAGAAAGATGCATTTTCTCTAATCTTTCAGCAGTCAAAGGCTGACCAACTTCCAAGAGATTTAGGGACTAAATCATTTATCTCTGAACCTTTTTTGCTTTTGTTACAAAACCCACATGGACAACTTTATGGAGGCGTATTTGAGCAGGATTTGTCATTGTGGGTAACCAAATATGAATAACAGCCAACACGGTGAAAGTAGCTGAACTTCATTGCTGAAAGGAAAACATATAAACCAGAAAGGTGACAGGAACAGGTCTAAAACCAGAAACAAACAATGTGTCGTGTTTATCCACTTGGCAATATCCACATAAAGTCATTTAAACTATAAAGCCCTGTTTGTTTGAGTGGTTTGGTATAATCCACAAGTAAATCAGTTGTCTGCAAATGACTGAAGCTGCTGAATGGGAAATTAGGTGCTTTTATATTTTATCTAAAAAAAATAAATAAATCTGGATTAAAAATCTGAGCAGAAGTAGACACACTGGTATGGCTTTCCTTAAATAACTGAGCTATCTGGCAGAGCTGTTGTGACCATAATGTGACTAGATACACACTAGAATGGAGATGTACAGAAGATTTGCAGAGTATGAAGGCTGAAAGGGAAGTGGTGTTTTTAGTACTATACATATTTTAGACTCTTGGGACAAAGTCTTGAAAAATATCCCGTAACTATCATTACTGCCAACTAGGGCATCACAGGCTGAGTAGCAAAAAAATAATTTACTCTGCTATTCTACTACATCTGTATTTTGATATGTGTTTGAATGATTTGAAGTATGATGGGGCTTATTTATGGTAGCCATCATAAGATGATGAACCTGAAGATACTGCTAGGTCTGAGTTTGGAGATAAGTATGAAAGGAAAACATTTTTTCAGTGTTCTGACCTTTTCTATGCTCCTGTTAACTGGATTTACTGTTTATAGCCCACACAGCGGTGATAGCGATGATTAAAATCTTCCACAGTGAACCTAAGGACCTGAATGAGTATTTTTCAAGAGTTTTGCTCTGCACAAATTTCTCATAACTGCCAGTAACTATTTGCCATTAAAAACTGAAAATTGAAACGTGCATAAAAGAGCCAGAAGTAATAATTTAAGTGTCCTGAGTAATATTTCTTAAGTTTGTAGTAGCTTATATGGGTGTGTCCCATGCTCCTTTTCTTTACTGGCCTACAGTGGCAATGCCAGGGTTGCGAGGCATCCCAGACCATGTTCATATGTACCACACCGTTCAGTCTCCACCTGTGTGACATGCCTTGCACTGCTGTACAGAACTGAAGATTTTAAGTCGATCTAAACCATTTCAATCTGCAAAAATTGAGCTGTGGGGTGCTGCAGGCTCAGCACAGGAGACTGCAGTGCTCTCAGTGCCAGAGCCCTGGAAAGACAGGTCAGGAGGGAGATTGCTTTCATCCTTACGTGAGTCCCATGGTTCCTACCTGTCTGAAGTGGATCAAAACCAAAATAAACTCCCTGATCCCATATCTGTCATTTATTTTGATACCTAGTTTTGTGATCAAGTCACAGTAGCCAAGTGTTTAAAAACATGCAAGTCTCTCAAGGGCCAATGAAGAATTTAACTGTCCCACCAGTCTGGGCTGTTGTGAATTTTCAGACTTGCTGTTGATTCAGAAGGGATGGGATACAGCCACACCACCCTAACTGCATCAGCTTATTTGATTTTCTGAAATGCATCAAAAATCAATAATTTGTCTGATCTTTTTGGTGCAACAAGTATTTGTAGAAGGAAAGACTTCGCTGAAAGTCTGTCCCTCAGAATGACAATGTTCAGGATGAAAAATACATTTGCTGTAAAAAACTTGTGGCCTCTGTAGTCTTTTTAAAGTAGCTAAGTAGGGAAATGTGTTTTACTCTTCGTAAGTTTGATTGAGTGCCATATCTCTCCTGTTCCTTTGTTTTTTAAGTCATTGGACTGTCACATCTGTCACAGATCTGGCTATCAAACTGTCCAAAGTATTTGTTTTAACAAATGAATTTGTGCTTTGGCAGTCTCCTTGGGCAGTGAAGTTGGTAGCTTTTTAAATTACTGTTTGGATACTTACGAGATTGGCTGCTGATGTCCATTCAATTTGCTTTTTATCTTTCTGTGAGCACAGTAATTTTTACTGGGGGTTTTTTTTGGTTTTTTGAGGAATTTAGACAGTCACTTTTCTGGTCCTCTCCAAGACCAGCGACTCTGCAGATGACTTTCTTTCTGTTTGAAATCAGTGAATGCTTACTGAAACTTCCAAAGTGTTTCAAATAGTTCTATATACAATTAAGTTTGTATGATTCCTTCTTTATTTTAAAGTGTTACAGGCAATTACCTCTATGAACTTCCAATATATGTAGCAGACAGATACAGATGCTGCTGTTGAAAGCTGGAGAATTTACTTTACTTTTCTTCGATTACAGAGCAATATTTTTCACAAACAACTCTAAGATAATAACTGATTGTTACAGGGCTTTACCTGTTTCCTTTTTTGACAGTAGGCAGAGGTGGTAGTCCTGCAGAAGATGCGTTATCAGATAGATGTCCCTGAACAGTCTTTTGACTTTTTCACAGGAAACCTTACTCTGGCCAGAATTTCTTGACTGTTGATGGAGCAGCTGTGTATTGATGGATTCCTCTGAACTGAAGGTAGAGTCAGGCCAACATCATCCTTCCTTTTGAAAGAGGATTTTTTGTAGGATTTCTTTATCAAATTGAGGAGCTTCTGTGCTAAGGGACCTCTTAAAAGTAATTTGTATTTCATTGGAACACATGCTGAAGTCTTGACACAGCTGTGACTTCATCCATATTTAGTTCTTGTAGAGGTATGAAGAAAGACCATTTTTCTCTCTATATGAGTAAAGATTAGGTGGGGGAAGAAAGGTTAGCTTCAGGATCTGACTTACTTGATGCTAATTCTCAGAAGCATACTGAGTCCTTTACAAATAAATAGCTGCAGTCTCACTTCTGCGCGGGTTTTATTCTGCTTGAGATATGAGAGATACTTAGATCTAAAGAGATTGTAGCTTCCATGATGTCGAATTGCCATGTTTCAGTCATATCCTTCCCAGTGAGTATGAAATGCCATCCTTTCTTTAAACATGGAAGTGTAATTTAGCATGGAGTATTCATATCTGTAATTTTTCAGGGGACCACTTTTTAGTCTGCTGTGAGCATCAAAACAGCTGAAACTTCTTTGGATTCTCTGTATGGCAGTATTTATTGCCTTACTGTTCAGCATCTGTTTTTCATGCAATATATCCCTGTGTCTGCAGGGAAAAATCTATATTAAAACTTCAGAAATAACTTTCTGGCTAAAGTTACATAAAATATCCTTCCCCACTCTTACTTCAAACACTTAATAAATGTGTAAATTTCAGCAATATTGAAAACATTACCTGTAACCGGGTGTAACTACTGTCAGTAAGCTACCTGAGCTTCAGAAAGGAATCCTAGACCACTAGGAAGGCCTGCAGACTCATGAGTCACCTCAGTGGTTTCATTTGCAGTATGAAAATAAATAAGAAACTGCTAATTATTTTCAGACACCGGGCAGAACTGCTGGAGAAAATAGTAATTGAATATACTGAACTGTACGTGTAGCTGTTTTCCTCTGTTTCTAAGTAATGGTGTTAATAATTTACTGCCAAATATACACTTTTCCCCCCATCTTATGCCAGATATTCTGTTTTAAGCTTGGATTTAGAGTTTCCAGAGTACATCTATATATACAGCATCAGCCTATGAAACCTATTGTATATTTTTATTTTACTAATCATGATTAACATTAACATGATTAAAATCTTTTAATCAATCTCTGAACACCACTAGAATCACTGTTAGAATTAAGGACTCTTTACATGTGCTGAACCTTTCAACATGACGTTAGAAACAGTAGTTTCAAATCCACATAGGCTTTTAAAAGTTTCTCCCTATTTTATTCTTTTCTTATACGGAAGAGGTACCTTTTGAAGATCCATGCTTTGCAGAAAATTAGTATTCTTCAAATCTTCCTATCACTGGC
Source organism: Oriolus oriolus (assembly GCA_013400235.1). Taxonomy (NCBI): domain Eukaryota; kingdom Metazoa; phylum Chordata; class Aves; order Passeriformes; family Corvidae; genus Oriolus; species Oriolus oriolus. The sequence continues at coordinate 922,176 of VXBT01011977.1, read as the reverse complement.
TGAAAACCATGCAGCTCTTCTTCTTAGGAAGCCACTGTAGAATATTTTAATTTAGCTGATTATTAAAAAAACACAACACGGAAAGGCCATCATTGTGCTTTTACAATGATTGCTTCTCTTCATGAGCATCTCCTTATGGTCTGTTGTATTTCTGCGTAGTTTAAGCTGTGCTGAAATGCCTTTTGTATTTTTCATTTGCCCTGTTTAGTCTATGTGCCTTTATTCTACTTCCAGTCTTCCACCACCAGTCTGGTCCCATGCCATGTCCGTAGGTCATGATGAAGGGCAGCAATTCATCTGAGTTCATAGCCATAATAAGTTTATCAAGTAACAGGTAAACAACAAAAAAGATTGAAAAAGACTTTGTGAAGAGAGGCCAAAGCTCTTTAGTGATAGCCTGGCTTGCCCATCAGCAAACAGTTGATCTGCTCTTGCCTCACTTGTCCCTGAGTGTGATATCCTGTTTGAGAGATATAATTGTAAAACCAGCTGAGTTTCGATTTTTTAAACCAACATAGGTCAAAAAATTGGAAGGCTGAAAGTGAAAACTATGAGGTTCCTTCACAAAAACTGTAGCTCTTCAGAATATATTTTTTTTAAAATTGGTGTTTTATCCATTTTCATAAAAAGCTTTTCTATTCGCATTTCAGTCCTTTTGTCTTACCGTGCTTTTTAGCAAAGCTGGTTTTTTATGGGCCTATGTATTTGTATTCGAGAAGATAAGATTTCAGTATAAAAAATATCGATGGAAGCTTCTTTGAATCTGCTTTAATCTCTTTCCTTAAAGGTTTGAACACTCAGCAAGGATTTTTTGGTTTTGTTGTATTTTGTTTCCAAAGTCAATGGGAAACATCTCATAAAAATGCATTTTTTGTTGTAAATTTAATGCTAGATATTATTTACAAGCTGTATTATGTTGGGAAAAGCGATAGCTTAAATTAATGAGAATAATAATTCCTCTCATTAATCGTATTTTAAATAAAGTAAAATAAAAAATTGCAATAAAATCAGTTTCAAATATAACTGATACACCTCAGAGTGTATATTTTAATTATCTTTCCTAAGCAAGGGAATTAATATGGTAATGTCATAATTCCAGTAATATTTGCCTGGATGCTTGACCATTTCTTTGCTAAATGTTGTTGTACCCCTGTGGCAGCCAGGGTCACACAGATGGAGAACATCCCTACCAGACTTGTGCAGACTGTTAACACAAAGTAGGCTTTTCCTGTGGAAAAACAGACAATTGCTCTGGTACCCTTCACTTTTAAATTGAACTGTCAGCCGGCACTATACTTAACAAGCCTACTTTATATGCTATTCATTAGATGTCTACTAATAAATGACTGACAAGGCAACTCTGAAAGATTTCATCAGTGATCTGTCAAAATGCAGCATGATTAACTCTCAAAACTTAGAAGTTACTGTCATGAGGGTTGTCAGGTTGAGTTCATTTGTTTGCTTCACTTGGTTTGGCTGGCAAAACCTATCTTTGTTTAAAATCATGCCTCTGGGACTATCTGCCTGGTTCATTTTGTCTTCAGAAGGCTTTCTACTCAGTGCTGGAATCACGTACTTCGCACTGAATTGGTGTTGGAGCAGATAGACAGGTCTTCTGGGAAAGCCACAAGCTTCCCACTTTATTATGGTACCTTCCTCTAGTCTGCATAAGTGAATGATTTATCCTTTCGTGTGTACCACTCACACAGATCCATTTCAGAAACTAGAGAAGGCTTAGATATGACACAAGATTGGCTTCTGTTTTCAAAGCTTATTGGAATCTGAAGATTTTACACTGATTCAAGTACCTTTGAATCAAACTTTTGCCCATGGTGTTTTGTGAAGGTGGTTTTTAGACTCTAAGATGTTCTGCTCTAAGAGGTAGAAACTGTGATAATTGTTGTGCACTACAGAGGGATCTAAAAGTCGTGCTGTGACATTCCTGTGACCTTTTGCAAGGTGTCTTTAAATGAGCTGATCTGGAGAGAGCCAGTTGCAGAACCAAGCAGAAGCCTTAGAGCAAACCAACAGCTGGGCAATAGGGTGGATTTTGGTTCTTGCTGGCGAGATCACTCCCTAATGTTCCTTTACTGTGGGTGTATCTCTCGCAGACACATTCAGCCACATCCACTATAGCATCCGTGTATCAATACACAGTATTACCAAAGTATCTCGTACAAGAAATGCTGCACGTAACCCGCTCCGAGATGGAACAAGGAGGCCAAAGTAGAATTAAACATTGATGCATTTCCCATTCTATCTTTGGCTGACAAAAATACCTCAGTGGGAGACTAAGTCCAAAGTATTAAGTGCTCAGCAGGAGCACTTAAAATCCCTTTAAACCCGTTAAGACATAATAATCTTGTTTCTTTGTTGGACTTATTAGATTCTGTTCCATAGTGTGTACTGATTCTTCTAGTAGAGATTCTGCATATGGGACAAAAAAGAGAAGATCCTATACTAATTGTAGAATGGATGTGTTTCACTTTCATTTAATCCAGGAATTATTTGGCTTAGGTGAAGGTGTTATTTTAGACAAATTGTTCACATGGAAACTTATTAAGAAATTCAAAGTAATTCCTTTTTTTCTAGACAGTCTGTAACATTAGGAAGTGGGCAATTTACAGGTCAAAAAATGTAGCCTTGTCTTTCTCAGGATTTTGGTGTAAGTCAAGTGCCATATTTAATAAGTTAAATTGCTATGTTATGCCAGAAATATGCAAAAGTTTAATTTATGTTTTCAAGTGATACAGATCTATATTTGCTTGTTATTTTTAGTTTTCCAAGTAAAGTAGTTAGTAACAGAGATTTTCAGTTTTTGCATCTTTCCCCAAATGTCCTGGCCTGCCTTTTCATCTGTAGTTTTTTAATTTATAATTCAGGTTTCATACTTGAAATGTGATACTGCTACAATCCTGTAAATCAGGGATAAAATACTAAATTTTTGAGTGGTTCATCATCCAGCCTTCAACCTTTTAACGCATGAAAATATTTCATCATCTTCCCAAACTCTAATTAATTCAGCAGGTTTGCTTGTGTTGAAATTAGATATGCACATAGCTATTTACAGGGATTATATTGACCACTCATACCTTTAGAATCCAAGCCTTTTTAAAAATGGGTACAATGTTTCCTTTTTCCAGTTGCCTGGGACTTCAGCTGACTGCCATGGCTTCTCAAATATGATGGAGAGTGTCTTGGCAACAACATCAGCCATTTCCCTCAGGATTCTGGGCGACATCTCATAAGTCTATGTACATAGATTTATGTACATTCAGGTTCCTCAGGTTGTCATGAACCTGATCTTACAGTGGGAAGCACTTTTCTCCCCAGTCTCCATCTTGCTGTTCATCCTCTCAAGAGGTGTGGGAAGAGAGGTTGCCATTGAAGACTGAGGCAAAGAAGATGTTGATTACCTCAGCCTTCTCCTAATCCACTGTTAGCAGTCTGCTGTTGTTTTTTAGGGGGTTACACCTTCTTTCACCTTCCTTCTCTGGTTAACATACCTCTAGAAGCCCTTCCTGCTATTTCTTGTGTCCCTTGCCAGGTTCACTTCCAGCTTCTCCTTGGTCTTCCTCACCCCTGTACGAGAAAACTTCATCTCTAGACTCTTCCAGGGTACCTTTCCTTTCATCCACTGCCTGTGCATTTGCTTCTTTCCCTTTAGTTTGACCAGCAGTTCCCTACTGAGCCATGCTGGTTTCTCACCTGGTTTTTTGCTCCCGTGAATTGCCAGTTCCTGCAATCTGTGGAAGACTTCCTTAAAGATCTGCTATTTCCACTTCCTTGTCCCTGGGGGAAGTCTCCCAGTGGATCCTATTGACCATATCCTCGAAGAGCTGGAAGTTTGCTTTCCTGAAGTAGAGGGGCCTAACTTCACACCTTATCCAAGCCATATCCCTCAGGACTGCAAGCTCCACCAACGCACCATCACCACAGCCCAGGCTGCCTCCAGTCTTGATGTCCCCGATTACCTGCCTTGTGTTGGTCAGATCCAGTACTGCATTCCCTCTGGTGGGGCTGTCCATTGGCTGGCTCAAGAAGTTATCCTCCATCCGTTCCAGGGGCGTCCTGAATTGCCTACAGCTCGCTCTGCTACCTTCCCAGCAGATTTTGGGGTGGTTGAAGTTCCCCGGTTCCCCAGCTACTTCCCCATGAGTAACTTTGATTACCTTGTTTGAGACTTGGCCTTAGTTTGTGTTTCTTTCCTCAGTAATGCTGCCTGATAAGTCCTTCTAAATATAGTTGAAGAAAGCTAAAAGACCACGTATCATCAGTGAACAGAGAAACATAAAATCATCTTAGCTTCCTCTAAGCAAATCTGGACGTTAAATCAGGCAGACCCCCAGCTGCTTTACATTTCTATCTTAAGAAATAGGAATGTGATGCATGCTGAGAAACTCTGACTGCAGGAAGCTGTTAAAATAATGAGCGATTTATTTGGAGGGATAATAAGGGTTTAGTTCTGAATGTCTGCAATGAGGAAAAACAAAAATAATACAATTAAAGCATATGAAATGACGTTGGTGTGAAATCAGTGTGGATGAGGTCAGAAATAGAGGGTTCTAAATATATTTCCTGGTTCAACTGTATTGATAAACAAAATAAAAATTTCCAGGTAATATAGAAAGGTTTTATATTAGGAAGAAAAAATTATTCTACAGTATTTCTTCTGTTTGTGTCCTCTTTATTGCATATATGTGAGACCTGTTCCTTTAACCTCTGTTCAAGTTGAAGTAGTCATCATATTCAAATGATCCCATTAAAGACTGTGAGGTTCACTGAGGTGAATAATGTCTGAAGGGCTCAGCCTTCAACTAATATGAGTTGGTTTTGGAAAAGGTCTACATTAGATTAAAATACAGTTATAGCTTTTTTGATTTAAAACAAAGTTGTTTTCTTTTCCTAGGTACAATCAATTTATGCAAAAGTTCAAATGTAAATGCTTCTACTTTACAATGCATTTGAATCCTGTTACAGATGTCTTGTATATCAAAATCCACACAGAGTATATTTTTATATCTTTGTCTGTTTGGGGTTATGCAAAAATTCTGGGGAGTAATTTTGTCATCCTATTATTCTCTGGATAACAGCAAATGAAAATGCTGGATCAAAGTATTCTACTTTTATCTACCTAAAAGTCAGAATCATCTATAATATAAAAGATAAAGCATTCTTTTTAGGTTTCATCAGGTCACAATGGTGGTAACTTCTACTTCACTGTGTAATGTACTGTCATGTCACTTCAGATACATTGGGAAAGGATTTGGCATGGTGTCACCTGAGATCATTATGGTCAGGACTTTCTCTAGCTTAGGGAAAAAAAAAAAGACAGTTGTAAGAAGACATTGGGGAGAAAAACCTCAAGTTTGGGTATTTCTCACTGAGAAACACAAGAGCATTTCAAAACATGTTATGGTTAAATTAGGCCAGTATGTGCCACAGTGATGTAAGGTCCACCCTTCATTAAGAACTGTTATAGTTTTTAGGGAAAAAAGCTTGATTAAACCAGAAAAGATTTTGTTCTAATCACTATAATATGTTGCCCAGAGGGAAGACACCACGTGTTTCTTTCTCAACATTCTTGTAAGGAAATAAAATTGGAATTTTATTCCTGTATCTCATGAGATATTATTTGTTCTTCCAGATAGTTCTAAATTGAGTATTCCAGTAAAAGACTGTTATGACATTTTTGTTCTCATTTTCCCACCCTTCCGAAATAATTTTTAACCTCACAATTTTTGGAAGGGATTAGAATCAGGATTACTTAAAAAAGAACCCCCATGAGATCATTCTTCCTGTACTCTAGCCTGACACAGAAAGCAACAAAAATCTCACATATCTGCATTTACATGATTATAATGCATATTTCATACAATAATTCTGCTTGAAAGCTTTTGAGCATGTATTGTAAAGAACATGTAGACCCACAGAAGTAATCTCAGGAGTTAATGTAATTAATATAATGTAAAGTATAAATATAGTATAAGGTTATTTTAATTCTTAATATACACAGAATGACCAAGTCCAGCCCCAAATGTCCAGTCTGGAAAGGACCTTAATGTTCTTTCCTTACAAGAAACAATTTACTTTGTATGATCATCATGAGGATATCATCTCTTGCTCCTCACTCCTCTGTGTTATGCTGCTGATGTAAGCAATCCTAAAATTCACATATGACTCAAATTCCTGAAGTTATCATGTTATATATGCATCTCAGTTAAATTTGTATATCTCAGCTGTAATTTAAAATTTTGGCATTGCTTGCAGCTAGTAAAAATCTGTATCTTTTTTATTCTCCTTAGTACTCAGTGCAAGTCACCTTATGTAAAGTCCTACGTGTCAGGTAAAACAAATTCAGAAACAAAACCTGGTTTTGTCTAGGCAGCTCATTTCAAGCTAATTGTAAATGAAATAACTTGGCACAAGCAACCCCTTCTGTTGTTGTGGGCCATTCTTACCAAATCAAAATAAACTTGAAAATCATCTGTTCACAGGATGACAAAGAACTGGAAGTTTCTCAGGTTAATTTGACATTGTTCTGGCTTCTGTTCAGCCTTCTGGTTTCTGGTGGAGAAAAGCTAAGAGCCCACTGGGAGAGGAAACGAGGGGGTTTTTTGATTTGGTGGGGTTTTTTAACTCATATATTTTTGCAACTACCAAAGAAATAACTTTTAGAATACCAGCTAATCCCAAAGTCTTGAGGATGAAATGACAAAAAGTAATTTTTTTACTGCACAGGTGGTTTGTAACAAACACAGCAGGAACAAGAGCAAAGCATTAATTTGTTCAGTTCAAGAGATCTGCTAGTCCGCTGATAGTGTCACCAGAAATATGTACAGCTGAACAAAGAAACAGAGATCATCACATTCAACTGTTTTTTCCAACTTAGCAAAACTTAATCTCTAAGATCTCTATCTCTGCAGCCCTAATTCATAAATATGTTTAATTTTTAAACATGCTTCTAAATGAATTTTTAATAAGATTGTACTACTTCATGAATGAAAAATGTTCTGTGCAGCAAAATCAAAGGCAGTCTGAGTGCCACACAGATCCATGGACAGACTAATAGGTGAATGCAAGATGATTATTGCACATGGATTTGTTCTTAACATAACTCAGTTATCAATAGAGTTTAAATTATATAGATTCTTTTTATATCATCTAATATTTGACATTCATCCGGTATATCTGCAATGCTTTGTAGCACACCCATTACTAAAATATCAACTTATTAAAAAATTAATGAAATGTGCATTTTCAATCTTGAGATTCCAGAGACTGCATTTAATCATTACTGAGTCATGAAATACATTGATCCTTGGTGTGGCAGTAATATGTGTGGAACAAATACGGTACTGGGACCCAATCAGTGTTCCACAAAGAGGTGATTGAGATCTGTTGCAACAAGAAAGTGTTAATGGCTGCTATATGCAACTTTGGGCTTCCACACTGTCAAAAGCTTGATTTTTCCAGCTTACACTTTCAGAAATATTAAAAAAAAAAAAAAGATAAATAGAAATATCAGAATCCTTCAGCGTGTAATCTGAAGGAAAGACATGTCTGAAAGCCCAATCATTGCCAAGATTAGTATTATGGTGCACTGTGCTAATTATTTTATTATTTCCCAGGAGACGTCAGCTCTATTTAAGAATGTGTATTTAACATATAGCTGTGGTTTTGTATATATGCATTGATATATGTGCAGTAAATGGTACCGTACTACTATTTGAGTATATGTACATGGCATGAAATTCATATAATCAAACTAGATATGTAAAAGTAAGTGTTTTTCCCTCCAGATACTTGAAAAATTGCTTCTAGGTAGAGATAATGGATCCTTAGCCATGTAGTTACTGAAAAAAAAGGGCAGGAGTTTTTATGTGTCCTCCCCTACCCTCAGAGTTTGCTACTAGCCAACTCCAGATCATTGCTCTTAATCCACTCTCTGAATCTGGATCTATCAGATAGCTCTATGGGTTCTGTTTGAAGGCAAAGGAAGGTGAGGTTCAGCACATAGACCATTATAACTTTTTTAAAATTCTGATTTCATTACTGAATTCACTCTTGAATCATTTCTGAACAATAGATGGATGCAATAATAATTTGCAATCTATAGATAGATGCAAATTAAAACTGGGGAGAATTTAACTGTTTGCCTTTTTTTGTTATTTATTTATTTGTTTGTTTAAATAATTAATTAATAAAATGTTACTTGTCCAAAACATAAATTTAACACTGTTGTGTTAAAAGGAGACAGGAAACTGTCTTTTGCCAGTAATTACTGGCAGTATTTTTACTGCGCAGAGTTGCTTTTATTTTATCTATAGAATGGTGGAAAATCCTGTCTTCCTGGAAGGTTTTTCCTACCACAGATAAGACTTTTCTTACTACCCTTTCACCTTCATGGTGTGCCTGCAAACAGCCTGTCTGCCTCGACGGAACAAGTGTAATGGCTACTAATGCCTTACCTACCCATTTATCCTGTAGGTCAGCAGTTTGATTGATGAGTGCAATCTGTATCCTTGACCAAAGGAGGATCAAGGCCTGGATCTGTGGTGGTTTCGCCTGTCTCCAAGGTAGGGTGTGTACGTCACCCTAATGTGTGAAATTGCAAGGGAATACATGCTAGCCACAACAAGGAACTTGTGTGTTTCAGGGAGGCAGAGCAATGTATACATAAAAGTTTTGTAAATATAGAAAAAGGCAAATCAGAAAAGAGGCGATTCAATAATGAAGGGAAACACAAGAAAATTCTAGTCTTGTTTCTAACACCTGTTTGTAGCTCAAAACAGTGCTATATCTGACCAAACATATATATATTTAGACATATCTAAGGGTGCTAGGTCTTAGGGAAATCAAGGACACCAAGACTGGCAGCAGTGGTTACTGTCAAATGTTTTTGGGTGAGAAGAAGCAATAATTTTAGATTCAAGCAGAAAAGACGGATTGGCTAAAAAGCTGTCATTTTGGGAAAAACAAGGATAGATATGTATGAATACTGTGAAGTCAGAGAATAAACATTTCCTTTTTTACATTATTTTGATCTAATTCTAATTCATCTAATATTCCCAGAGAATATTTGTATCCAGGTTTTATAGAAAGAGGAGAGACATTACTGAACTAATGGAGCTTCTTTTTGTGAATTCACAGAACACTGTAAATTCATGCACACACACGCAAAAACAAGAAATTCATTTTTCCTTATACAGACAAGAAAGAATACTCCTGGATATCATATTTTATAGGTCTTCATTCTTTTCAGTTTCAAATAATGGAAAAGTATTAAAAATAAAGTCTGACAACTGATTTATCAGTAGTGTTTGATTTTAAAAAGCAGCTTTCTAGGCAATCTGATTTTGTTTGCTTTTCTCTTCTATTACAATTTTTACTGAGGTTGTGGGATTAGTGACCGGGGTATATCTGGAGCATTTGTAGAACACTGTGACTTCAGTGAATTACTTCATATGGTCTCACAGCAATTGATTTGAAAAAATAAATAATCAAAATTGGTTTGGCCTGTAACACTTAGCCCATGAGCTCCAAACTGGCTACCAGACAAAGCCTGCTGATGAATGGATGCATACTGAATTTCAGAGTGAAGCCAAGTAGTTATTTTGGGGCGGTCTGTACTTACGCCAGAGCTGGATGTGATTCATTGTTTCTTCGGTTTTTTATGATAGCAATAACCAAATGAGCATAATAAATCTGGGTCCTTTTTGATGAAAATTGTCTGAGTCATAAAGGCATCTTCACAGTTGGGCTGGGCTTGGCAGTCTCAGTAGAATAGAGGAAGGAAAATGAAACTGCTTCCTCAGAGTCAGTCCCTTTGAGATTAGGGCTGTGGATGTGGCCTGCTGACTGGGCAGCAATGGGGGCTGCAGTTTTATTGCTGTTGACACAGCTTTTCTCAGGCACTTGAGGTAGCTTTGTACCATGGATGTTTCTTTATAGCTGTTTCCGCTCTGTTTCATGAGGTTACACTGGGAGGGGGAGGATTAAAACATCTGAGTTTAGCTGTCTGCCTCCAAGTGTCTACCCTCCCTCGGTGTGAGATGGAGACCTGGGCAAGACTGCCGAGAGAACAGCTCAGTTCATCCTGAAGTAAATACTGGGGGTTTATTCACTAGTGATGTGCTGAGCAGGTCTTCATTGTAACCAGACATTGCACGTGGTCATCTGTGTTTATTCATCATCGTCTGTGAAATGAACCCTAACCCCTTTTTCTTAGGTGCTGCTGGGAAGCAAGCAAACAAAAATGCTTGGCAGAAATATTTCAGTCTGATGAATATGCACCATTCCTAGACTGAGACTTGGCTGTACAACCCTGAAGTAGAGCTTGGAGAGCCGTATTCACAGTTTATGTGTTTAAAGGGTAGGCCTTAATATTGATAGTGCTGCAGACAACATTTCAGACCTTTGTGACTCCCTGCTCTGAAGCTGAGATCCTCTTATCTCTATCCTTAACCCGGCTGTCATAGAATCTGAGATACCATGTTTCCAAATGCATTGCTGAAATACTTGTGAGTTAGAAGCAGCCATAGAGTCATCTGTAGTTCACTACTGGTAGTGGCTAGAGACATCCTGTTCCCAAAAACAGAGCCAAAAGAGAACTAGAATTTGGACAAAAATTTCAAGTCTGATGTATGGTCAGAATAATCTTACCACTATAAATGACAAATGTGATTTACAGGGTTAGACTGGTTTCTAAACTTTGCCAGCAAGAATGGCAACATCCCATGCAGTAGAGCTCTTTTGCATAAATACCAATGATCAGCCACCAAAGCTGCTCATATGTGTAAGGGAACTATGAAGCATTCTCACCACATATTGAACTATGTGCAAAATGAGCACCTATTTTATCTCTCTCCTTGTCTCTTCTTCAATTTACTACAAGTTAAAAAATCACAAAAAATATCTGTCAAAATTTTGAAGCTAATCAATGTTATTCCTGGCAATAAATTGCAAACTTTGCCATTTCAAATTAGAAGCAATCTGATCAGAAAGTAGATTTTTTTTCTCTGAATTCTGAAGAAACTCATAGAAGATGACAAAAATCTTTCAGCTCTGGTCCCATCTTGTGCTTCCAGTTCCCAAATAGTAAGCATCAAGTTTGAACAAGACATTAAATCAACAATCAGAGTCCAGCCTCAGGCACAGAACAGAGATTACTGTCATTGTATCAAACTGTGACCTACTTGCAAGATCCTGGACACAGTAGGAACTTGCTCAAAGTATTGCTGTCTGTGCTGCTTTTAATACAATGAAATACGAAATATTTCTGACTTGCCTTTGTTATGGACTTTTGTTCTGTTATTTTTGTTCTATAGTTATATAGAATCTGAATACAGATATTGCAATTACTAACTCATTCAGTAAAAGCTTAACATAGATGCAGGATAAAGTGCATGCAGCTGTTTTGATAGGACAAATAGATAGTCCTTGTTGGAATGGAACAGCTATAAGGGAAGCATTTATTAAATGCTCAGTAAACATCATGCTTTTCAGGGAAACATCACTCCCATTTTTTAAAAAAGGGAGACAGGAAGACCAGTGAGCCTCACCTCTGTGGCTGGGAAGACCAGATCTTCCTGGAAGCATTGCTAAAGCACATGAAAGACAAGGAGGTGATCTAAGGCAGCCAGCACAGCTTTGCTAAGGACAACTCATGCCTGACCAACCTCATGATCTTCTACGACGGAGCGATGGCAATGGTCAGCAAAGGAAGACAGGCAATCTAGATTTTTAAGGCTTTTGATAAGGTACCACATGGCATCCTTATCTCCATCTTGGAGGGACATGAATTTGATGGATGGAATATTCAGTGGATTGGCTGGATGGATGCGGCCTTTCTGCTGATAGCAGCCTGGGTGTTGTGGTGAATGGCTCTTTGTCCAGGCAGAGGCTGGTGATGAGAGGTGTCCCTTAGGGATTTGTCTTTGGGCCAGTGCTCTTCAACATCTCTATCAATGACACAGACAGTGAGATCGAGTGCACCCTTGACAAGTTTGCAGATGACATGAGACTGAGTGGTGCAGTTGACACAACAGAAGGATGGGATGCCATCCAGAGGGACCTGGACAAATTTGAAAGGTGGGCCCATGAGAGGCTCATGATGTTCAACAAGTCCAAGTGCAAGGGACTGCACCTGGGTTGAGGCAATCTGAGACGTGACTGGGAGTAGAAGTCATCAACAACAGCCTCACAGAGAAGGACTTGGGGTTCTCCTGGATGGAAAGATGGGCATGAGCCAACAGTGTTCACTCACAGCCCAGAAGGCCAGCTGCATCCTGGGCTGAATCAAAAGAGGAGTGGCCAGCAGGTTGAGGGAGGTGATTCTTTCTTCTACTCTGCCCTCCTGAGACCCCACTTGGAGTACTGCATCCAGATTTGGGGTCCTCGACACAAGAAAGACATTGACCTGTAAAAGAGGTTCAAAAGAAGGCTACAAAGGTGATCAGAGGTGGGAGTATCTCTCTTGTGAAGACAAGCTGAGTGAAAGCGATTTTGGCCATGGTCCTTGGCATGGGTGAGTTACATTAATCGCTACTTTAATAGCTGTGTCTTTTTACTAGCTTTAATATCATTGCTTTAATATAATTGCTTTGATATAGTGCAGTATCTTACAGTATACTATACTAGTATTTTTAGGTTTTATAAAATTTAGTAAATGATTCTGATTAAGGTATTTTTTCTTGTCATTTATCATAATAAATAATGCATTTTTATATAAATATATCTGGTTTGCTATCATCGATCCTGCAGGACAAAATTGTGAAAAGGTTCCATCAAACCTCTATAATTTCTTAGCCTTAAACCATTGACAGTCTGAGGCTAAAATTGGGTTAATTTGTCTCTAGGCTTCTTTCTGAGAAGTTTACAAGTGGGTCCTTTCCGCCCCTCATGATTCAATGGGAAGGCTTCTCTAATAAACTTTGTCTGAAGCTCCCACTCTCTCCTGCAGCAGAGGGTTGGGGTCGTTCACCCTGGAGAAGAGAAGGCTCCAGGGAGAACTCATTGCAACCTTCCAGTACCTAAGGGGCTTTTATAAAAAAGAGGAAGAGGAAGTTTTTACACGAGCAGAAAATGACAGCACAAGGGGCAGTAGTTTTAAACTGAAAGAGGGCAGGTTTAGATTAGATTAAATGTTAGCAAGAAATTCTTTACTCAGAGTGTTATGAGGCACTGGAACAGGTTGCCCAGGGAGGTTGTGGATGCCCAATGCCTTGAAGCGTTCAAGGCCAGGTTGGATGAGGCCCTGAGCAACCTGATCTAGTGAAAGGTCTCCCTCCCCATGGCAGGGGGATTGGAACTAGATGGTCTTGAAAGTCCCCTCCAGCCCTAGCCATTTGTTGATTCTAAGATTCTATGAACTCTATTCTTTGATTTCTTCACTGTATGTTTGAGGGTTTTTTCCTCCCTGGGTGGTGTAAGTAATAATACTTCCTTAATTTCTGCTTCTAAGCCTTATTTGGGATAGCTTTTTATAAGTTTATTCATCATGACAAAACTGTACTTAAAATATTTATTAACTGCGGTTTCAGAATATCTGAGTAAAATCACAAGTGGCTGTGATCCTTAGATTAATGACAGACAGTAAATCATACTTTTGAAGTCCCTATTGCATCCTGGATGAAGAACCTAGAGTTTTAGCGACAAAAATAAAAAATATGTCTTATACATCTGTTTTTTCCTATGAAACACACAAAGACATATGGTTATGGTTAAGACACTGGTTAGCCTTTTTTTATTTAAGGGAGATAACAAACATAAAAATAAAAAATGGAAAGATATAGATATAGGTTTATTGAAAAGGAATATACCATTATGAAGAACGTGTTCTGGCAGTGGCTTACATTCAGACACTTTGGATAAAATATGTGTATAATCATAAGAAAAAACCCCTTATTTAGTAATTATATTAATTATAGAAATCAAACATCCATTTCTGAAGGTCATGGGTATAACAAACAGCAAAATATGACCAGAGTTAGTTTGTGTGTGATGCCATTTGTCCTTTATGAGGGAGAAGATTAGAGCAAACTTTCTCTGAAAACAAATTAGGTATATTTGAGACTTTGCTACCATGGAATTAGGGAGTATTACTTTGCAACCTTTTACCAATGTAGGTGTGAGAGGCTTTTGAAAGTTAAAAAAACCAAACCAAAACCAAGCTAAAAAAGCCCCAAAGGGCATGAGAAATCATATTTGCTTGACCCCAGTTAAGACACCAAGTGAAACAGAACTGCACAGATATCAAAAATAAAACTCATTATCTACTGCTAGCATGTCACCTTACTTAAAGTAAACCTCTAAAATAGTCAAGCTACAATTAATCATTTAGATAGACTTATATCTCTCAGGTATTTATTATACCAAATCATTAAGTTTCAACTTTTTCTTTTATATTGATGTTGAGCAACTCTAGCATGAGCATTAAATACTTTTTAATCAGTTTTGAATAGGTGGGTGGCAGGAACTACCTTTTGTGAGTGTCCTTCTGTAGCTGCTGTGATGTGCTGAATTTTAGGGCTTGAGCAGTTGAAGTAAAAAATGGGTATCAGAGTAGTTAGAAAGGGTCCATTTTGAAAAAGGGTAGATCTTTCATACCTTGGAAACTTGGAAGTTAAAATGTGCCTTGGAAAACTCTAGGGTGAGATTTCGTTTAGGCTTAGCAAGGTTAGGGGTTTGCATCATAATTTAGGTTTCACATTTAAATTATACCTTAGACCTTCTTCAGGTGCAGGTGTCAGTTCTGAAATATTCACAAGAAGTACAAGGAGTGAATTTTTTTTGTAAGAGTTGCATTGAGAGAGCTTGCATATTGCTGCAAGAAAAAAATCCTTGTTCTGTGACAGTTTCCTTGCTGACAGATGCTTTTGAGGGCTGTCAGTTGGCCATTCCTTAATCCACTCAGTGTGGGCTGTGCTTACATTTCATCATGCTCATTATTAAATCAGCTCAACTTTCTTATGGTAAATTTGCAGATTGGTCTCTGAACCATCTGTGACTGTGTATCTGAATGTGTAAGCTGGTGGATGCCTGTTTAGAAACAAGGCAGTGAATTAATGTTCAGAAAGGAAGAGGAGCTTGAAAAAGAGCCTGGCTTCTAAACATCTGAAAAGAAATGGTTTCTTTTGGTGCTGCAGCTTGGCCAGGCTGCAGCCCATGCTGTGCCAGCATTGCACTTGAGCAGCAGTGCTGCAACATCTGCAACAAGCTTCCAACATTTCAAATTTTATATATTCTTCTAATTCTAGTGATATACACCTCAAATACTTTTATTTTGAAGTGATAAATATATGTATTTTTCCTCAGTGAGGAATGTACATAAGACTCTTTAAACTAATGTAGGTTTCAAATTGGAGTTACTCATAATGGGATTTAATGTGGAATAACTTTTGAGATAATGAGCTAATATTTCCTGCTGTCTAGAGAAAATGATATATAGGCAGTATAAGAGTGACACCAATGAAGTAGAAGATCTTTGTGTATTTATATGTCATTTTTATAATAAAATGAAAGGCGATATGGCACATGGAGGTAGTCAAAGGTACTTTGTTTCCTCAGTTTTAACTATTTAATTGTGTTCGTTTGTGGGTTTTATACCAGATGGATATCTTTCTTTCCTTCTCAAAATTTATTTACTCTATTGACCGTATTAGTTCCATGAGATTTCTGTTTGTCATCTGTATTTTTAACCTACAAGGACAAAGATTTTTAAAGCTTCAAAGGCATCAGGTTTATGAAAACAGTGAGATTATGGATTTAAATGATTTTTTTCAGTGGTCAGAATCCTTATTCTACAACTAAAGGTTCTTATTCTGAATCACAATTCACCCTGCTTTATGTCAGCTGTATTTAATACAAAGTGAAATAGCATAGCCATCTGAGCTAAGGGGCCTTTCCTTCCTCCAGAATTGGACCAGATGTTGCCAGATAGGTTGCCTCTGGGTGCCTTTGTTCAGTAAATTTAAATTCTTATTCAATGTATCTCTCAGCAATTTATTTTTTACTGAAACAAATTTGTAAGGCTTCTTGAGCTCCAAAGAAATTTCCCCACAATTGCTAAAACTTCCTTGTTTCACAGGTTCTCAGCGTATTTACGAATTCCTGCACAGTCTGCTGGTGGCTTCATCCCATGAATCAGACTGGCTGTTTCCTGAAAAACAAATTGATTGTGATTTCCACTATCCAGTCTTAGGCTCTCAAGCCAAAGTACTTGGTAAAATTCCAACATTTTCGTAACCCTGAAGTGTGCTGCCCATGGGCAGACAATGTGATTTCAGCCTCCTCCACCTCTGTCACAGAGCACACAGGATCTGCCTGATCTTCAGATAAGGTGAAAAAACCTCCACGTTCTTAAAAATTTGCTTTGTTTTTGCCCAGTTTTGTTTCTCGACAGATTGCAAGCAGCTTGCTTCCACATTTTCAATATATAATGATATCAAATGAGCTGTGTCTGAGTACAAGTCTCTGGTAAGTGAAAGCAGGACACTTATTTCCATCTCCTCCAGCACTGAACTCTAAGTAGGGGGGAAACTGTATTGACTTCATCTTTAAAAAACTCAAGGATTAGAAGGAGATGGGTTTTTTTATTATTTTGGGGGGGTTTTCTCCTGTGACAACCATGATGCTTTTTAGGAATCATGGTTCATTAATTTTTTCAGGAGAACATCTACATCTTTTACTGACTAATTATCATTAATTAGAAATTCAGATGTGATGAGATGAGATGTAAATTCAGTTAACCCTTCCACATTGAAATGGACCTCAGAATAAAAGATTTATTCCATATTTTAACATGGAACCGGAAAACTAGAGTGGAGAGTTACAAATGTAAGGGAGGTGACAATTATAAGGAGCCAACTGATGTTTTGTTCACAGGTTGATGCAGTGAAGTTATTGAGCAACTGCTACATAAAGGAACAACTATCCCACCCTATAACTTTTGCTAGCCAGGCTTGAACCATATCTGCACTAGGCCAAGGACAATGCAACATCATAAACCTGAACGGCTGTGTTCTGGCCAAAGCAAGCAAGATAGAAGAACTATCTCTTACATTAACGTGTAGATACGACCACTTAAATGAATATTTGCCACCAGCAGACATGGACATCTCCACTTCTCTCCCAAAATGAAAATCTAAAAAGGTTAGAGGTTATAGAATATGTCAATATTCTGTGAGCATTTGTTTCAATAAGGTGAATGATGCTTCAACCTGATTTCACTTTGACTATCTTCTAATCCACACTCCATTGCCAAGGCTTTTTATCTTCTTCAGAAACAACTGATGCAATCTGGTCTGCTGCAGTAAAGCACATTGTAGTCTTTAAAAGTATCCTTAATGAAGCAAATAAGGACTGTTTTTACTTACTGGGAAAAAATGTTTCTACAGTTATAAAGGTAAATAGAAGTCTGGAATCCTTTTTGTACCTTCCTTCTTTTCACATAGATAATTTTTCATTACCAGAGAGTCTAGGAGATTTTATTTTAGTACCATCAGATTGTCAGTACCACAAAAATCAGTTTTTCATCAACATTGATTGCAGGGAAGAGACCTGTCTGCTCAATCATGAGGCATAGATCCTCTCAGGATCTTTAAGAACCACATGATGTGAATAGGAAGGCATTTACTTGACAGCTCCTTTTCCAAGGGTGAATTGCTGATAGCTGTAGCGTTCTATAAAGGCACTAGAGAGCCTGAGAGTTTGGAAGTCTGCTTCTCACACACACACATGCACACACACTCTTGCTTTTCCTTTTCTCCCGTGTTTTTGTTTGAAACTGGTCATTCTTCCTGACAGAAGAAAGATAAAACTGGCCGTAACTTTAGCTTGTGTTAGTGGCTCCACCATATCTGGGCTGGTATCATTTCTGGTCTACATTTACAAAATTGAAGGTTCAATAGGTTGTGTCTGTCAAGTCAGCTTACCTCCTCTTTCTTGTGAGCTATGTGACGGTGGTTTTGTTAAGACTTCTGGGTATAGAGCATAAGCACTACTTATAGAAAAGATGCATATCTTTGTGAAGGCTAGAAGTGGAAATAAAATTTACCAATTAATATCTTTCTAGGAATTGTATGCTGTGCCTCAATGAAGAGCCTACTAAAGTATCTTTACATCAACCATTAACCTGTGTAAGCCAGTATTTGGCTATCTGACTTGTCTGTCTCTTGAACCCACCCATGCTTCTCAGCCTCCACAAATATCTGAGGGCCTGAGACCTTGGCCAGTCCAAATCACCCAGCTCTAGGCTCAGCAAGAGTGGGATGAGTGCCCTGCTGAGATCCAAAAATCGAAAGAGCCACATCAATGAATGGTGATGAATCTCACCTCACCTGACCCTAACACTTACAGTTGGGAGCCGCCCCAGCTAGTGGTAGGGGAAGGATCTCTGCCTGTTTCTTTACTCAGGGTAAATATGATCTGAGGCCAGTTATGAAATTTAGCCTTTATCTTCCAATGCTTCTTTTTCCCAAAAGTGTAGTAATACATCCCTCTTTTCTCAGCTGGAGGTCTGAAAGCCCTTCATGAGAGAGCTATTACCACAGGTGTTTTCTACAGCCCCTGGCAGAGTGGAGCTCTAATATGGGATGGAGCATGTATGCACTGCCATGCCTCAAATGCTACTGACACTTACCCTGCTCATTCTTCACCAGGGTTGTGCCACAACAACAGAGACAATAAATATCTAGCATAACTGAGTATGGCTCAAGAGACCAAAGGATATTTATTTCTGTAAGGGATGGAAGTATCCTCTTAACTAATGTTTTCTTTCCAAACACAGTTTATAACAAAGAGGCATATAAGCTACTAGACATTGCTCAATAGTTGAAGCTGTATTGTAAACAGAGGGGTACCAAAATGCAGTACTCACATAATGTGTAAAGTAAGGTGTTATTGATTGGTCATAGTTAGGAAAAACCACTAAACTAAATTAATTCCTAAAGTAACACTCTTAAAGAAATTTGGGGGAAGCCAAATGATTATAAGAAGAGTAACATAATCTAAATCTGTTTGACACATAAGAAAATACAAGCTAATGAACACTGTTTTCCAGCACTCTTTATAGAGATGATTAAAAAAATGTGAGAGGGAATGAGGCAACAAACTCTGTCAGGTGACTGCTTTGTGCTGCCCTTCCAAAAGCTCTTTGCATATTAATGTGCAGTAATTGTTGGTCATTTGAGCATGGGTAGCAAAATAAAAACCTAAACACTGGATTTTAGCCCCTTGTCTAGTTTCTTAACATGAGTTTCAGTGTGTGATAGCTGATGATTTTTGATCATGCATTTAGCAATCTTTTCTATTCTGGGTTCCAAAGCAAAAGGACATCTGGGACCAAATTACTTTGTGCCAGATACATTTTGTGAATTTTGTTTTTTATTTATATCTCATTGTTATTGTTTTGTTGTTACAAGCTACCCTGCTTTAACATAGCTTCACTTGAGAAATACCATTTGTGTTTTCTTCTAGGGATCATGCTGCTCTCTTCACCATGCTTGTTTCCTCTGGGCACTAATAAAATATTGCCAATCGTTGCAATATCCACACACATATCCCTCATTCACCATCTGAACTACGTATTAGATGACATCCTAGTGCTTGTTGATAAGGTCATTGAGTAATAGGAGACCAGCTTCCAGAAGGTAACACATCCAATACTTCTTACCTTGAAAGACTATCACTAACTTGATATTCTGTGTATGTGCTCTTCTTTATATATATCTTAGAATAATTACTAAGTGTATCTGATGTTGGAGAAGTTCTTTTTCTCCTCTAAACTGACTGCAAACAGTAAACACTGGCCACTGAGTTACCTGCTCAGTGATGCAGCCCTGACAGGTCTTAGTGCTTAAGCAGAGAAAAATATACCAAATATGTCTTGGATGGACATGGACGTTGCAGGCTAGTGGGCTTCATTTTGTCCTGCCATGTGGACACAGTCATTTTATTTTTGATGCTAAGAAAGTGGCAGTAGTATCTGTTCCTTGAAAGAAGATGCAAATATCTGGATCAAAGCATTCGCTCTTGACAGCTCATCTGCAGACCCTCAGTCCGACCATATGACAACTTAACAAATATGTTCTCAGTAAGGCCACTTAAGATAAGCATAGACCTCAAAATGTGGACTATGCTGGTACACTCTTTGCTAACAGAACTGGCATTTCACTTCAGTCTTAGAGGCTCCACCTGGGATGTCCTTTTGGGGCACTATCACATGTAGAGGCCTAGAAGGAGCACTGCTACCAACATTCAGAACATATTGGGTCTTCTTCTTGATCCATTTTGACCAGACATGTAGGATGCTTAGAATATTTCTTTGCACATTATCTACACAGTGGAAGAAAATTTTTTCTGTATGAGTCCACCTGAACGTGCTCCTACTGTGTTGTATAAATCTTCCTAATCCTTGCTCTTTTTCACCTCTTGAGATTTAAAAGGGTGTCAGACCTTATATTGCACTGACATGTACAGCCACTTAACAGTCTCAAAACTTTACATTCACCTAGTTTTCAATAATCCACATTCCACCAGCACCGTTTACATATTTTTAAAAACCATTATATTCAGTAAGTAGCTTATCACCTTATTTTTAATAAAAGCAGTGATTTCAAAGGAAGTGGTACTATAAAGTGGTGCTATGATGATTCATACTACTATATGTGTAGTTTCTGAACCTTCAGTTATTTAAACCCTTAAATGACTTTCCATAGAAAAGAATCAATGCACTACTCTCCAGATTAATTGAGGTGAGTAATACATGAGAAAAAAATGGCTATTTCTCTTTGAAAAGACATGATTATCAATATTTAGTACTCCCTTTGCTTCAAAAGTGTCAGAAACACTAACGAAACTACTTAAAATATGAACTTTTACTTGCTTTTATGTTGTCTTATTAGTCTCTGCGAAGATAGACATACTGATCAAAGACTGGTAAGGAAATGGGATGTTTTCCATTCAGCAGAGATAAGAGAATTCAAGTTTCCAATTAATATTACAATTACCTGTGTCATGTTTTGAGTAATATAATATTATCTACCTTTACACCTCTTCTGAAAGGGCTAAGGGACCTTCTGGAACACATATGTCACCCATGACTGCTTTCAAGCTCCATTTACTGTTAAATCAACTAATATTTGTGTTAGCTGCCTTGTTCCTCACCTGTAAAAATGCCAATATTTTGATAAACATGGGAAAGACTTGGAGATATCAACTCATACCAGTGTAAACTGGGTCAAGCATGATGGACTCCATACTCTTCTGCTGTTAACTTATTCAACCTCACATTAAAAACCTAGAAAACTTAATTGTTAACATCTTAGTGAGAGTGGAAGAGAAAAAAATGTCATTTAAAAGGGCATGCTCTCCTTTTGGTGCCTTCATTTTTTTTTTAATATATTGATGCTATCATGGAACTGGCAAAATATATTTTTCTAGTTTGCCATGGCTTAAAGACTGCTCCTAAGATTAGCTTGGGAACACAGAGGAAAGATATCTAAATTCAAATGAGGCCATGAGATTTTATATAGTAACTACAGCTGAGAGCTTTAAGGCAAAATTGCTTCAGAAAATACCTAGCCAGTTTGTAGCTGTACTATAGCAGACACATGTGAAAGTAGGATGGTAGTAGCAAGCACTTAAAACTTCTTACTGTTGCAGGCACTGCTGCCTGCCATTAGTCCCAATTTACAATCCGCAAAACAGATGATATTTCAAGAAGATGGAGTGAATGTTAGAAGATATATGCCTCCATCATGGCATGGCATCAACACATTGTACTTTTAGTCCTGCAGAGGAAGAGGTGCCTGCAGGGGCACTGATGAGATTGAATATCAATTGAGAAAAGTTACTTTTTTAGCAGTTCTTCAATATAACAGAAAAGTAAAATTAATGAGTTAAGAGGAAAAGGCACTGACAGCCCCTTAAGGGGTACAGATGCTAGTGTGAGTGAGTCACATCACTTAGGGGAGTAGCAGCATGAATGTACATACATTCTCTTTATCTTTGCACAAAGAAGGGATAAAATACAAAAGGGACATTACTCTGCAGAGGTAAAAGGAGTATCAGAACCCAGAGGACTGTATATATTTTTTTCAGAAAGGACAGTTCAGAAGAAAAATTGCTACCATCTAGTTGTTATTTTTCTTTTATTATGCTGCTTTATGGAAATGTAAGTGAGCAGCATAGCCTGCAAATTTAGCATCATAAATAGTGTGAAGATTCAAAGTTGAAGATAACCTTGTTATCTTGCTCTGTCTTCCTGTGCTCATTTCAAATCTCATTAAAATGTGTCATGAATAAAGAAGAAAAAAGTCCTGTTTATACCTAATTCTCTCTCTTCTTTTTTTTTCCTGGAGAGATACAGCCAGAATGCTTAAAAAATTGTTTGCATCTTTTTATGCTTCTCTTTCATTTGCCTGGTCTCTTCTGATCACAGTTCTGCATCTTTAGCCCATTGGAATTCTGATGAGGGGGAAAGCAAGCAAACTGCACGGCTGAGGAGCTACAGCTTCCAGGCCTCTCAGTGTCCAGATCCTTAGGGATCTGGACATGCAGCAGGGCGACACACGTTGTCTCTGCATTTGGCCTGGGTTTGCCTTTCTCACTGACTCACACACAGGCTGCTCTGTACAAAGCAGTGGTTTGGCCCATGCTTGAATGTGTTACATAATGAGAATTCACATCCAGTGCAGGGACTGCTGGGAACCAGGCAGAGTTGGGAGTGCTTTAGCTCTGGCTGCAGCTGAATTGTATTTTTTTGAGATGACAGTGAAAAAAAAGTCTGATGGATACAGCAGAAGATAGAGCTGTGAATGCTGCCGTAGCAGGGCTAGTTTGTGTTGGCAATGAAGTAAATATTTTTCTGTTCCTTGAGACAAAGAAGAGAGGGAAAAAAAGAAAACTGCCTTCCACTTGTATATTCATGGGAAGGTGCTTTACATTTCAAACCTTCTTCAGAAAATTCCAATGCAGTGCTACTATGTTTTGCATCAGCTGATTTTGGTTTTGGGCTTGAAGTCCTACAATTGCTAAATTGCTTGCTTGTTTAATCCATGCAGTACTGTGCCCACTGCAAGAATATAAAGAGATATTCTCATGTAGAGTTACATCCTAATCTTTAATTCACAGAATGATCTGAAAACTGTAGTCCTTCCTAAAATGCACTTTCAGAGGTAAAAAACCCATTCTTTTGTGTCAATAGCAGGATACTACAAACCAAGAACTGATTTTATTTTTTTTTCTGAGGCTTACTGCAATGTATCGCTTCATGCCCTTTGACTTTACTGTCAGGACACTGAAGCCTGTGGATTGCTTGCTTGACTGGCTAGATAATTCTGTTTTATTTGCTGCCTTTGTCCTTAGATACATTCTATTCTCAAAGTGCTGATATCTAGTCTACTTTTAGTATATGAATTCTAAGACATATAGGCAAGGCCATCTTCCTCCACAATCACTCTCCTCTTTGGTGAGATTTGATTCAGATATGCAAGAATTTGACTGATTTTGGAGGAAACTTTGTTCTGCTGGTACCTGCAGCCAGTAGAATATGCTGACTCAAAAAAGAGGAGACACTCAAGTAAGGTGAGCAGACATCACGTAAAGTTTCTCTTCCCTGAGCTCAGAGAGAAAGAAGTCAACAGGGGAGTCAAGCGTGAGACAACAAAATTCTTTGCAGTGGGGAAGAGGCAGGGAAAGAGCAGATGACCTCTAACTGCCCTGCACCCTCTGCTCTTTGCAAGTCAAAAACCATCCCAAGAAGTGCCACTCAGATACTCATTCCTTTTCCTGGTCTCAACATCACCAGTCAAACAGCCCTATGGCACTCTGTTCACTGCCAAATGTTTCTGTCCCTTTCACTTTTAGCTGCCTCTGGAAATGTTTAATGTGGCACTGCAAAATGACTGGCAAAAAAATGCCACAGCATTATTTACTATGGTACTTTGATGTTTTATTGAATGAAACCATCTGTTCGGGAATGTTTTCCAACGTTGTGGGCTAGATCTAAAATTTACTGCTGCAATATAGCTTGTCTGAGGGAGTTTCATAACAGGAATGCCACCCAATGTATCACAGATATGTGAGACTCTGGGTGAGAAGAATATTGAGAAAGCTCCTATTTCCTCCCGTAAAACAGGGTCAACTGACTTCTTGATGGTAAAGATTCAAAACAGTTTCTTTTTTTTTTTTTTTGTTACAGTCTGATAGCTATGTTCTATGTGCTCTGTAAACTTGTGATTCAGGATATTTCCTAGATTACTTAGTGGCTCACAGGACATATACTTGCGGCTGACAGCAGAATGCACTATAAACAGATTTATGGGCATTTTCTGAAAATATTGGTAGCAGACAGAATATGTAACAAGGTGGCATTTCATTAACTTTTTCTTTTATACTGATAGAAATGGGAGTTTTATATTGAGAAGAATAAATTTTGGCCTCTTCCTCACCCTCTAAATTACTTGTTACTTTGAAGTGAAACAAAAGACAGCTTCTGACATAATTCAGCTGTTTGGTTTATTCTGAGGGTTGGGAATTTAAGGATGTATTCCAGAACAGCTCATATATGACCATAATTATCTAAATGATGTAAATAATCAAGGTTGCAGCCGGAGCCTTCCTCATCGAAGTGTTTGAATACGTCATTGATGGTTGCTTGAACTTTCAAATGTAAGGAGAAAAGTATACTCAAGTTAAACTTAGGTATTATGCAATATGTGCAGTGAGATGGACATAGGCTCAAAGACTTCTATTTTTCAGAAATGCCATGAACTACATACTATGTACTTGAAACAAAAGCTTATAAGTTTAAAGGTTCTGAAAAAGAAAATTATAAAATTCCTTTGACCCAAGTCCTCTGCTAACCATCACAAACATGAATACTTTAGCCACAAAATGCGTTTCTTGCTGACTCTTAGTACCTTAGTAGATTAGTAAAAATTAATACCATTCTGTGTGAGTAGGCAGGATTTAGCTGATACAAAATATAGTCACATACCTAGTACAGTAGCTGCAAAGATAAAACTGGTTTGGAACAGATGATGAGTATTTTCCCTTGGAACCTATCTATAAAAGAGCAGTGCAAAGGTCCAGTGGTGCATGGGCACTGCCATTTCCTGTTACTTAAACACTCAAATAACCAAGAAAGGACCAAACAGCTTTGTAGTGTGCCTTTTCTGCAAATTGGCCCATGTAAGCATTAGCAGGGATTACGTAGGTCAAAGGAAACGTTTGCAATTGCCATTTTTTTCTGAACTCTTTTAGGAACAGAAGTGTTCAAAAACTTAGCCCCAGTCCACCTGAAGTATGAAGCTGAGTTTTTCCCAGGTGCAGAAACAGTTACCGTTATGGAGATGATTTACCACCTGCACAGAGGGAGCCAGAGGTTTCAGCAGGACTAAAAAGTTAGGTTGGTCTGCCTCTCTGAGCAGAGATAATTTTGAAATCACAGTTGAGTGGTTCAGGGCTCCTCTTCTTACAGCTTTGAAAATTTCCAAAAAGGATGCTGTCCAATCACAGTGTCTTTGACACCTGGAGGCCCAGCATCTTCTGCCTGTCTCCTCTGGCCCCCATAATGGAGCACCAGTGTGACTTTCTGGGATATGGATCCCTGAACCTGTGACATTTTGAGAGGTATCAGTTTACTGAATTGTTGAACCTGCCCACCTCCCCCTTTTTTTTTTTTATTGGGTGGACCCAGCAGCTCATTATTCCAAAACTCTGATGTTCACAACGGGAATTCAGCAGTGATATCACCTGCAGAAGTTCTTGTGCTTTCTTCTCCCTCCTTTCATCCCACCACCGTACCTACACAAGCCACTCCATCAGTAGCACCAGTGCAACACTGTCGCACTGCGCTGTCATTTGGATACAGTAAAATAACCTGAAATAATTCCTTGGGTCATGTCAATTCACACCTGTGGTATCATGTGGGTGCTGAAAGATTTGTGGTAAATTAAAAACTGGATAGAGAGGGGAACCAAATACATCCTAGTGTAGATTCAGTTTACTCACAGTATTTTAATAAATTAAATTAACGATAAATTAACACTTAGTGTTAGGGGTCTTTAAAAAATACTTAATTCCAAAGAGGTCTGGACTTTTTATCAGATTATTTAAGAATATGCTTGAAGCAGCATGTCCTATTTTTTAATCCCTTTGAAATTAAATTTTTAGTTGGTTAAGGGGGTTTGTTGTATTTTACTTTTGCCTTGATTTTGCCATTCTGTCTTGGGAATGGGAATAAACACAAGAACCATACACTCAAACCTACCCATCTTCCTTGAGCTGCGATTTCTCACAATATTAAAATGGTTCAGAAGTGGAGCTCCCAGGAGTAATTGTGTTAAATGCTTTGACAAACCTGAATTTTTCAAAACCATCTTGCATGATAGTGATGGCAATACTTTAGGGCAATGGGACAGTAATGCAAGCAAAGTATCCAGAAGGCCATAGAGTATGCACTCTATAGAGTACATTTTTGGATAGTTTAACAAAATCACTAAGCAAAGGTCATGTTCAAAAAAATTTATGAACCAACAGAATGAACACTGTTTCTGCAATCATAATGTATTAAACTAACTGGTTAGTAAAAATAGAACAGTAGTCATGGTAGTTTTCAGGCAAATGTGAAGTTGAAAGCATTCCTTTAAAATACGCTAAACGTAATGCAGAAGCAATTTAAAACTAAATGAGGATATTTTCTTTAATAGAGAAAACACTGAAAAAGTAGTTTGATGGTGTGTGTATGTATACAGAAGAAGCACTTCAATCAAAATATATCTATATAGATGTGAATTTGAGATTCCATTGCTAACAGACATAGGAGTACTTAATAAGTCTTTAATCAAAACAACTAGATACAATTATCTCACTCTGGAACATAAGAGTTGGTCTGCACTTTTGAATCTTTGGGTTTAAACACTCTTCGTGTTAACATTTTTGAATGGAAATATTGGAAATTTTCCCCTAAATTTTTATGGATTTTAGGGAAATATTTTTTTACCTTGGAATAAAAACAACTTCTCATTTAACAAATAACAAAATCCATTAATGAATAAAACTACTATAAAACATTCATAATATCTTTTGTAAGCCAGAGCTATGCCTTAGTTACGTATATATCCTATTTTATCAGTCTGTGGTAAAAGAATTTTCACCTTAGCTCAATTATGACTGCATTTGCAAATTGTTACCGCATAGCTATTAAATTATTATTGTTTCTTATTTAATGCACTTCTGATGATTCCCTGCTTCTTTGAAAATAGTATCACCTAATATTTGCTTTAGAAATCATTAATATTTTATGAAATCTGATACAATAGGAAATAACATCAAACATTATGGGTATTTATGTACTTATTTTATTCATTAGGGTCTCTGTAACATTTGTGAAAGATCCATTTACGATCTGCCCATCTACCTAAAATTGCTTTTAATATTCAATTGTTGGTCATAAGCTATTAAGATCTGTAGAAAAGATACTCTAAGAAAAGCCAGAGTGATCAGAAATAAACCTATGCACTAGCTATTTTCCTGCAGTAGAATTAATATCCTGGCAGATGATTTGAACCGTTGAACCGCTATAAAAAAACCAGAGAAATTATGGAATCTTTTTTCAATATTATAAAAACATTAAAAGTTAAAAACCAAATTAGTAATCTAATTTCACTACTCAGGAATTTCAGAGGGAAAAGGAAATGAAGATACTACCAAACTAACCTCTTGTTATTTTTTTTTAATTATTCCTTATATATTTTATTTATTATTGTTGGGCACTGGCATGGTATCATTACGAATAACCTTAAAGCCAAGTACTAAGCTCTGAAAACATCCTCCCTTTTCTATAAGGAAGCTGTAGAAAAACCCATATACCAGGAATGTCCTTTAAATTTATGAAGGAGACAACATGGTTGACATCAGATTGTTTCTTTCTCACAGAGAAGTGCAGGAAGGATTACCTGTTCACATGTTTTTCCCCAAAGTCCATACTAGCCTAGGAAAGATGATACTACATTTAAATATCTCACATGTCTGAAGAATTAAGTCTGTAGCCATAATTTCCCAGTAGTTTACTTAAGTCACAACACTTTGGTGTGATTAGGGTGAGACATGAGGCAAAGTCTCAATTTCCCAAACTGCTTTTATTTACATCTGAATAACTAAAGATTCATGGGACCAGATTTTTAATCTGCTACTCAGGGAATGCACTTGAGTGTTGGAAGCCCTCATTTCAGTTCCCAAACTGATATTGTAAATATGTGTAAAATTTAACAGTTGTATGAAGGAGGAATTTGAATCCAGGTTTAGCTTCTCAGGTGAATTAGCACTTTTTAATCTTGCTGTGTATTTATTCCTTGAAAAGCATAACAATACCGTCAGAGGAGATGAAGAACAGATTTCTGAATGTTCTATAACTCAATGCTTAAGCTTTTCTATAGAAAAGGAAGTACATAAATACTTGAGATGCTTAGAGAAAGAGCACCATTATCTCATTTCCCAATCATTTTTTGTCAGGAGTTTGGTCTTCCAAGTGTGCACTAAAAGTTCAATTTATCAAATTTTAACATCACTGAAAAGTAACTTCTTAATTTTCATGTTGCCTGATTATGATTTTTTCAAGGAAAGTAAAAATTTGTGGTTTTGTTCCAACTCCAAATGGTTTTACTAATCCTGTTAGTAGTTGGAAGATGGCTGTTGAATCAAAAGAGAATGGTTGTAAAATTTTGGAGATGAGAGACTGTATTAGTGAAAGTATCTCTCTAATGTAAGCATTTATGTTTTGTTTACAGCAATACTTATTTTTAGTTCAGTAAAGAACCCGTGGCATTCACGCCAAAGACAGCTCCTGACTACTCCTATCAGGGGCAGGACAGATGGACCATGGAAAGGCAAAACGAGGTAACTTCTTTAATAATATTTTTTAATTGTGTTGAACTGTGTTTTGTCCCATGCAGCAAAAGATTTGAAGCCATGCTGAGCTGTAGAGAAGACCAATACTGCCAAAACTGAGCAGTAGACAATGCTTAATATACAGCATGAGAAACTCACATTTACTTAGCTGATTGTGGAGTGGGGCTGGTTATGGCTCAATAAATGGGAAGGCTCTCCCTCATCCTTCTGACAGCCATGGCTCTTTCTTAGGAGTATGTTAGCCTGTCAGTCTGACCTGTGTTACACAACCATGTAAAGATTTCATTTTCATACATCAAAAATTGTATTTTATTGGCATAGTAGAGCCTCATGACAAAACTCATGCGTAATTTCTTATACCCCATTCAAACTAGTATAGAAATGTATCTTCCTCGATGTGTAAAATAGCTGACTCACAATTCTTTCTCCCAAGTTACTTTTCAGAGAATGTTTCTCATTCTCATATTTTTTTCTTTTCACAGAAACTCATTGTTCTTGTGTTTTTACTGTTTATAACTTACTTATATCAGAAAATATAAATCCTGGTAGGAAGATTAGAAGATGTATTCTAAGAATATAATAAACAGATCTCACTGTGTTATAGCACCTCTGTATGGATAATTTACTTGCCTTTACTACACTGCCATCACAGCTGTCCTGAGCTTCATGTTGCCATGGCTGGACTGTTACTCTCAGCCAGACAATGACCCTAAATCTGGTTCAGGTATGGCTGTGTGGTACTGGAGGGCACAGACAGACTTACCATGCACTGGTGTCAGTGCTGCTGTCTCAAAGCTGGAGACATGATCACAGCCTGGGTATCTGCAGCCTTGATAGGAGAACACTAACAACTGTCCTTGCTCAGGAAGTCAGTGTATAGACTGGGTAAGAAACAGCAGGTTGGTATGACTGCATCTTAGCTCAGCTCAGAGTGTGTTTCCTAATGTCAGATCTAAATAGATATTTATATGTAAATCTAAAACTATAAAGAGCAATTTTAATAATCTAAAGAGTTCATTTAGCTCTTCATTTCAATAAAACTCTACATGGTTTTTCCCTTTATTGATTATTTGGCTTTGAGATGTAAAAAGTTCACATTAAAATGTCGTTGCAAATAGTTATCTGTATAAAGGAAAGCATTCTGGCAACCTGAGAAAATCTGACTTTTTTCCCTCTTAAGTCCATTCAGAAAACAATGTTGTGGTTCTCCATTGTAGGTGAAATCTAAATAGAACTGACAGCGCTGAACACAACATTTGGAACTAATAAATGAGGTAGTGCAATCACTACCTAATAATGAGCCAATGTAATCATATGATGACTTAAAAAAATCTACATACTTGGAGTGTGACTGTGAACCAGTGTAGGTATGCACATGTTAGGCAAGTGGATTGGTATTCTGGATAATGCTTCATCTGTACATGGGTTAACATTTGTTGTAAATTATTTCAATTTAGATCTGCCTATATTTTTTTGGTATATTGCATATGTGTCAAAGAATACATACGTCAAACTTTGTTATGTCTATAAAAACCCTATGCTTAATGCTTTCAACCCTGTTCATAGTATAGTCATCATCTAGAATCCGCTTTAAAGCATGAAGTTGTGAGTTTTCTTTATGACTGTATTATTTTCTGCTACGTCTTTAAAAAATGTTTTGTATGACTTTGGTGAAGATGGTTTGAAAAGGATGCTTTGAAAAAATATCATAATGTCTTTCGGCATAGTCTTTCAGCATAAGGACAGGCTTTGGCTGTCAGGGTAGAGATTCGTGACAATTGTTTCATAGTTCCTGAAATATGAAAGTATGTAATCATGCAGACTCCCTCAGCTGTGAAATAAGTGTTGTGAGAGATGCAGTCAGAATTTAGAGACTAGCGGTAAAAGAAATAGAGCTCCATCTGAGAAAATTACTCAGAAGTACTCAGCAAGACCACGTAAAACTCCAACTGCTCTGAGACTGTGCCAGTTTAAAAATGATGGGGTTATTGTATCTCTCACCATTTCTTTTCTGTCTCTGTGCTAGAAGACTGGAAAGAATCTCCAGTTTACATAGTCTAGGTGTATTGTTCTCTTTATTTTACAGGCAGCGCATCCTCAGGTCATTCTCTAATGCCCACTAAGCTTCTTTGGGTTTTAGCTTACTGCATTTGAATTTAGTGTACACACAAGTGCAGAGCTGGGTTCCCTATCTATAATACAGTCAAACTACAGTAATATTCTCTTTAAAAATACTCTCCCAACTATACTCGTTGCTAACAAACAATTGTAATGTTTCAAGTGAGAGACAGAAAGTTTGACAAATCATTACCTCTTGAGAATCTGTGAAACAGCTATAAATTCATTGGCTTACTCACCTGTAGCTCAGTTCCTACTTGTCTGTAACTATTATGCTTCTAAAGATTAGATACCTATTAAACCATAGTGCCAGGTCCCGGCCTACAATTTTGAAAGGGTTTGTGCAACCTATGTTGTTACAGCATCACTGGGTACCAAGACCCATATGAACTGAATCAGCCATGTACATTGAATTATTTGTGGTTATTAAAATATGTTGTTTAAATATGGGGAGGCAAGAGTGTTCCTGGAGATGGAAATCTCTGTCTCTGTGCAGCTGAATCATAGAAAAGATTCTTTAACTCAGAAGATCACAATATGAAGACAGAAAACAGGTTTCTTGCCAGTCGCCCACAACATCTGCAGAAGATGAAGTCTCTGGCATGATTTTTGATAGCGTGAAATTTTAAAAAAATATATCACTTTTAAAAAAACCTTTATTTTACCTTCAAGATATGAACTATTCCACGCATATTCTCCAGTGCTTTGCACCTACAAGCTACGTGTATGATTCCAAGACAGGGATGATCCACAGACTCTGTAGAACCAGAAGAGGGAAAAATATCTGAGGCTGAGATTCTGTGTGGGTACAGGAGCATGATCACACATAAGCCAGATATTGCACATTCAAGAAATGACTGTGTGTCAAATGCCACACCTTTTTGCAATGTGAAGCTCCCGAGGGAGGCATTTGGGACTGCCTTATGGGAGCACCCACGTAGGTGTATGCACTAAGGCAGTAACTGTGCCTGCAACCAGTGGTCACAATGTTTGCTTTAGCAATAGAGTTGATATCTGCTTTAAGGTGCTGGCAGCGCTTCACTTATTACAAGTAGGACATGAATATAAAAGTCATCATGAACATACCCAATTTTTGGACAACCTTCAAACTCAGAGGGTAGAAAAGATAGACAAGGGAAAAGGTGCTGGTACTTTTGAAAAGTATGATAATCACTTTGGGAGGCTTTACACTATATTTACATACTTCCAGGAAATATTCTTCCAAAAACCTAATTCACATTGATATTGTCAGTGACACCTAGGAAAATAGGTACTCACTGTTATTCATCAGTGTAAGAACTCTTTATTAATGAAGTAATTTAAACCAGTAGGATGATTACAGTGGAGGCCACTTTTCTTGAAGCCAAGTTGAAAATGACGTGCTGAGAGGTCTTAATATTTCATTTAAAGAAGTGTGATTTTTACAGTGGATGCTAGTTTTTGCTCTTGAGAATGCTATAAACATATGCTGAGACTTCGTCATCTAAATTAATCCCTTTTGAATTTATTTTCAGTAAACTTTTAGGTTATCTATGATCAAGGAATAAAGTATGTATAGCTGCTGAAAACTGCTTTAGTAAATGCTTTACTCACAGCCAGTGAGGTTTTATGACCCTTTTCTGGTTGCACACTTCTCTTTTCTCTGCCCAGAAATAATGGTCTTTCCCCCAGATTTGACACCATACATGCTCTTAGGGGTGAAACAAGAAGAAGAAATTAAGAGACCTGCCTAATCTCGCAAAGAAAAGTCCTGAAGAGGTTACGATGACTGAACACATTCTTGGCACAATGCTAGACAAGTCTCAGAACTGTTGCTGACATGAGGTAAGTGGGTCTACCTTGGTCATGCCAACTTTAGGAAGTCTACCCTTAAATACCCTTTAGCTTCCACTGAACACATGACAAAAATCTCAGGGAATCTTTGTGCGTTTTCTTTACAAGAGGGAAGAATGCCAGTGGTTTACCCAGTTCTTTTCTGCTGAATCTTTAAAGTAATTCAGAGATTTAAAAATTCAGAGATTAATGGAAAACATATTCACAGCTGGCAGTTTTTCTTAAATCATCACATCCCAGTGATAGAGGCTTATGGATGCTGAGATGACATCAACCATATAAAGCTGAAGAAGACTTGTGAAGGCCTCAATAAGTTGCAGAGTAAAATCGGAGGGTCCAGCATGCCTTAGGCACCATTTAGTTCAGCTTCATGGTTCCCTGGAAGCCTACACCTATAATTTTCAATGTATCCAGGACTGACCCAATATGCTGCCTTAGCTCCATGATAATTTTCCGGCTAAAGCTGACAAGGACCCTAAAGCTGACATCATGTTCTCTAAGTGAGCTTAATCTTTTGATAATACTCGGGTCATGGGCATTTAGTATAATTGTAATTTCTAGTTTTCAGATTTCCACTCTTTACACAGCATTTAAGGTGCCGGCTTCAAAGGCAGAAAATGTGGGTTCAATTAACTCCTGGAAGGAGTTGGTTGGGTTGGCGGTGCATTGCTCAGCAAAGGTGTCAGGGTGTGAGATACTACTACAGGCAAAGCTAAAAGGTCTGTCCCCATCTTTATTATAAGTCCCTTTAAAGTTTTGGAAGGCCATATAAAGGTATTCTGGGAGCCTTCTCTTCTCTAAGCTGAACAACTCCAACTCTCCTAGCTGTTCCTCACAGGAGAGGTGTTCCATTCCCCTCATAAATTTGTGGTTTGAAACTGCAACAGTGTGCAGAGTGCACATGATGAATCCAACGCTGTGACGAATAACTGAAAATTTTGCTATCTGAATGAATTCTGTGCTTTACAGTTCTGAATAATATAAATACAAAGAATAGATCCAGTGTTAACAGTCTTTCCTGTTAGTCTCATGTGGAGTCCTCAAACTGAGGCTCACTCACAGAGGAGCATGCACATATTTCCCTTAGGAGTACACTTTGGAATTGAAGAGTGACTCAAAAATCTTATGAATGAACTCCTGTGCTTAAAAATCATAAAGAAGGGAGACTGCAGGGCACTGAAGTCATCAGTCAAAAAGCATGAGATTGCTGCCTCATCTATTACTGCCTTCTGTGCTTTCAGACTTAAATACATATGTGGAAAACCCAAGTACAAGCACTACGGTTTATTTCAGAATAAAAAGGACAAGCCATTCATAGTAAAAACATTTCATCACTTCATTAGATATTATTATAAATTGATGAACTATTTATATATATATAATATTCATATATATATATATAATTTTATAGATATATAATATTATCTATTTAATTTTTATATATATATAATTTATATTTAATAGATGTGGGTCCATCCATCACCTTTTTAATTTTTTTCTTTGTTTAAATGATATTTATCAAAGTAAATATGTTACAGAACAATCTGTCTGAGTGCCTGGCTTCCTACTGGAGGTAATAGTGATAGTAGAAAGCATAGTTGTTTGGGCCACAGCAAATGCTTTTTTTTTTTCTAAAGATCATTAGGTTTTATCAATGTTATTTTTTCAAAGGCTGTGACTCATGAAACAAAAAGTCTTGGCAAATACAACACTGAACGTTCAGGGTTTTTGCACCTGTCATGGACAAAATGCACATACATAGGAAAGGGCATGAGTGTGACTAGAAGTGGGATGTTAGTTTGGTCCCCCACATCATTTACTTTCTGTATGCAAGCACTAGAGGGAAGTTGTTGACAGACTGGTATCCATGGCATTAACTGTCAACACCCACTGAATTGCTCACACACGTTTTTATTGCTCCTGCTTGCATAGCAGAAATTATTAAAGCACTAGTGTTGGACAGCCCAGGATTTTGACAGGAAAAATTTAATGATAACTACTTGTACCAGACTTTTACTCTACTGTCTTGCATATAATCACCATTAAATGTAGGGATTCTTTCCTGTAATGTTTTTCATCAACACTGTACCTCTCAGTATGATTTTTAAATATATATGTATTTTATTTCAAAAAAATTTGCTTAGGCAGGTTACATGAATGACTGGGAAAAATTATTAAATTGCTCTATGAACACATCATGTATTTTGAAGAAGTGACATCTATTTTAAAATACATGTTTTTCATTTCGTAAGCTCAGTTTGATTGTACAGTTAAGTTCTGTAAAGTCAAAACTATTCAAATACAGTTTTTTAGATTAATGTAAACACTGTGTTTCACAGAAAAAAAATTTGTGTCCAGTTTGGTAGTGGATAATATGATTTACGTTTATAAAATTTGCAGTTAAACACATTGTTATATGACAACATATTACAGTTATTTCACATGATGACAATTTGTTCCAGAGAAAAACTAATTGGAGGTAAATTAAAATTAATTATTGGGAGGATGCCATATTTTTTCTTAATAATTTCTCCTAGTAAAGAGATTAACTTTGGAAACCTACTCTAAAATATGTGATATTAGGTACAGTATCAGGTATTAAGGAAAAGGAATCTCAAACTGTACTCCATTTGGTACAAAAATTAAAACATAACGCATTTCAGCAGTGATGTTCTTCTGCTGCGGTTTATTTGGGTCAATTAATTCAGAGGTTTGATACTCAGGCATTCATGGGTACTTGAGAGTCATCTGCATATGTTCCATACTGGAAGCTATTAAAACGTTGCCTCTTTTATTGCTAGCTACCATATAGCATAGAAAGCATTAAAAATGGAGCATTTTAACCTTCAGCAATGAAGATAGCTTGAAAATTTCTGCCCTCCCTATTCTGCTTTTTATCATAGAATTACAGGTTTGGTTTGGGTTGGAAAGGAGTTTTAAAGGTCGTTTAGTCCAACCCTTCTGTGATGAGAAGGGACATCATCAACTAGAAAGCTCCATCCAACCTGACCTGGAATGTTTTCAGAGATGGAACATCTACCACTTCTCTAGGCAACCTGTTCCATCATTGCTTCTCCCAGCTGCTGTTGTTCACTGCATTGCTGTGCATGTTGTACTAACACAACTTTTCAGGGATTGTGATATAAACTGCAATTTAAATGGTCTCTGCTTAAAAAAAAAAAAAATCCAAATATATTTATTTAGATCAGCCGAGTGCTTTGTTTTGCAGTGCCTCAAAATAGTATAGTTTTGTGAGAATGACAAAGGGAGGAGGGTGAAGGTCTGAGTATGACTGAGAATGAGGAGAATGGGAGAAAAGAAAGGACAGTATTTCTTGAGACATCTCTTTCCTGCGCAAAATGTGTCCCACACCTATGTGCTCAGTTTCCTCTCTGAACTGGCAGGCAAGTCTGTTTTGATAGAGGACTTTTTCACTCTCTCTTTGTCACTACCTTGTATGTTTTAGATGCTTTTTTTCCCATACACTGGGAAACCCTGATCTTCTAACTTCACAAAAATTCCTGAGAGCCCTCAAAGTTGTTGTCTGGCAAGACTGCCGTGCCTGCCTGCAGTTATGTCAGACACTTAAACGTGACTAATACATGTCCTTGGCCTCTCATTTCATGCTAGCTCTGGTCCTGCTTCACAATAAGCAATTAGTTTTGTCTAAAATGGTATTGTGGGTGGATAATTATGAATGCAAGTATGTCTCATTTTGGCCCTCTTTCAGAATTTAAGGATTTGGTCGTTCTCTCGAGTTGTTCCAAGGCTATAGAGGAAGTGCACAGCTTCAATGCTAACCCAGAATAGAAGCATGACTAAGGAGGTGTTGCAGTACAGCAGCAGTAGTGGGATAACCCTGTTGGCTACTCAGTCCCGCAGACACAGTTGCCTCATTCATTTGTATTTAACTGCACACTCTGCCCGTATTTTTCCATCACATTATCTGTGTTTCAGCTACTGCTGTATTTCTTGTTCTTTGATGCCTCTTCTTGCCAG
The DNA here is from genome assembly GCA_013400235.1 of Oriolus oriolus. Lineage (NCBI taxonomy): Eukaryota > Metazoa > Chordata > Aves > Passeriformes > Corvidae > Oriolus > Oriolus oriolus. The sequence continues at coordinate 885,309 of VXBT01011977.1, read as the reverse complement.
AAATGGATGAATGCTCACCAGTGATAAAGAATTTACGTCAGTATTTCCTAGTGTCTGATCAGGAAGAATGAACAGGGGGAATCTTGGAGAAATTGGTCTTGATTCTCTTGTGTCATTTCTGCTGTCTTAAATCTCTACCCAAATCCTGCCATTCTCATTTCAGCTCCCGTGAATGACATTTGTATTTTCAGGTTTATTTCTGGCCATGGATCTGCACAAAGTAGCACTAACAAATTATTTAGTTCATTTGATAAAAGCAAAATTAAAGCAGTGTGTTCCCAGTAATATGTTGATGTTCAATGTTCTTCCAAAAATGATAACTAGTAACCGTAAATCAAAGTGGATGCACCAAACTGCAGATAAAATAAGGGAAATGGCTGTCAAACCTGTTCTCTGAAAATAGATCTCCTAGCTATAGCTATAAGTGATGTTAAAAAAATGAACATTAGGTTTTCTTGTGTACTCCCAATCTTAAAATGGAATGTTGTTAAGGTGATTATCCTGCCATGGCTGGCACCTTTCAAAAAAGCAATGTCTTTCATAAAAATAATATGCTTGCATAATCAGAGAGCCTGTCAGAAGTAAAAAGTCTTTTTTCTTGCAGAGATGAAGCAGGTGATCGCTCCCTCTTCCTATATTTCTTATTGATATTATTTTATTAGTTTATTTTCTTTTTAAAGTGCCGTTTTATTCTCCGAGCCAATAATCTGCTTTCCAAACCCACAGATTAGAGAAAACAGAATTTATCTTAAATTAAAAAGGAAAAGCATTAATGCACCTTTTCATATGCATTGAGAAAGTTTTCAGAAGAATGAAGTTTCCTATCTAACGTATATATCCAAACCTCAGGAGCTCGGCAACCAGATGATCCTATTCTTTACCTCAATGATTTTTGAAGAATGTCATGTACTTATCATAACACATTTGCTGGCAAAAGTCTGGGAGAATAGTAGCATTAGTTGTGAATATCCTACTTCTTGACATTTAAATTATACCATTTGGACATTATTCAAAATCTCTTGACATAGCTACAGTAGGTCCCATCCACTGAAATTAGATAGCTGGAAATTCAATGACAGAAGAAAAAGGCACCTAAAACATTCGATTACAGTGATGTGTAGCTGCTTCAATCATTACAATGTCACAGCAAGGGTGTGAGACATTTCCATTTTTAACAATCTTAATGGATTTGGGTCCGGAAGTCCTTATTAAATTACAGACTATTTGATTTGTCAGTCTCAGGCTTAGCCTGTATATCTGGGATGGAGGAATACATGGTAATGTGATCTACCTTGGGAATGAAATTGGATGCTGCTAGTAGTACCAGTACTATTAATTCCAGTTGTATAAGACATAAGTATGTTCCCTGTGTAGAGTTTTTATGTGTAATACTGTCACTGACTGAAAGTTTCTGAAGCAGTGAAACTGCTTACTTGTCATTTCCCCTTAACAATGAACTGTGAATAAGTGCCTAATTAACACTTACACAAAGAATGTGAAAAAAAATCATTTCATAAGAAGCGTTGAAATTTGTCTAAGCTTAAGGAAAATATAGAAAGAATTAATTTTAGACTTTTAAAGTATTTTCCAAAACCTTACCAGCTCTAAAGTTTTATAAGCAGTCATGGGATATTTTTGTCTTGCTTTTTATGTACATGCCTACATTCATTAATAATACCTTGAGTTTGCCACTTTATAGAAAACTGCCTGCAGTAAAGAAATAGCAGAGGCAAAAGCAAGAAATTACTCTTTTTATCCTGCTTATTTCACTTCAGCATTCTCATTGTGATAATCTTGCACTGGTTTAACAAAAAAAAGGTGAGATTTCTAAATGTTTCTTAAAATTTGTAAAAATAAATACCAGAATGTTAAATAAGTGTAAATCATATTTAAATATATTAAAGTATGTATACAAAGGGTTTCAAATCAACTTATCTAAATCAATACTAAAATATTAAAATTATATCATTTCAATACCAGAACCCAAATTTATGTGCAATTTATATAGTACTCACTCTTGTAAATCTATATTGTCTTCTAATTTTCAATTTTAGAATTGTTAAGCTTAATATTGCCAAATGTTTTTCATATAATAAATTTCATTAATAGAAAATATAGAAGGCAATAACTTTTAGGCAGGAGGGATTAAGCTATTCAATTTTTTAAAATTTTTTATGTCACACATCTTACTATGAATGTGTAAAATTGGTTAAATAAAAAAACAATTCTTAGAGGGAATTGAGACTATTTTAGGACATGGACAAATTACTTCCAAATGCACAAGTAATTCCAACTGTGATTATTACCCATGATCTTTAACAACTTAAAAATCCTTTAAAATGTCCATTAATGAAACATGCTTTCAAATTAGTTTTCTGAGAAATGACTGTACAGTCTATATTTGTGTAGGACTGACTGCTGGGAGTGACTCTAGGTGTGCTTTCATTTTTAGCATTTCTGATTTTGCCTTCGTTGTGTATTTTCATGAAGCTATGTTTTTATATTATTATTTTTTATATTCTTTCCTTGTCTATAAGGAAACTAGCAGAGCTAAACTATCGTGTACTTTTAAAATACAATAACTAGGATGATAAAAGGCAAAGAAGTTCCTTACTAGAACTGTGCTTTTAATGTCTCACTAAAGTACTGTGGGACCATTAGTGAAGCTAGAATGTGTCTTTGACACCCTGTAAAAGTAAATCTCTATCTCAGAGCTCTAGTCAGTAAGGTGCATCTGGAGAAAAAAAATCCCATTCTTGTTCTGCATTAGGAAAAGACTGTCATCCTCAGAGAACAGAATTGAGCTACAAATTGCCATGGTTTTTAGGTTTCTTTTTTCGTGCTTTGAAATCTGTCTACCCACCTAGTGAATTCCTTTTAAGAAAAAAAATAGTGTAGTTAAGATAACATGTCTACACAGCCAAACATTTTTTGAAGACCAAATTATATATATGTGTATGCTCATATCTTTTCTTTAGGATTATTTTCATGCAGCTGTGTGAACAAAGCAACAAACAAAGCAACAAAGGCGAGAAGCAGGTGTTAAGAGCCTCCAGTTGAATTTAGGCATGGTAATACTGGCCATTGCCACATCAAAGCGTGGGCATAGAAATGCCCACAAGCAATTCACAAACCATTTTTTTGGCATTTGACCGCCTATAATGCAGAAAAGTGAAAAATTGAACGGATTTACAGAAGCCAATGTGCTGATGGGAAAGATACCCTGAAGGAATGGCTGCTGAAGGAGGAATCTGTGTTACCTCTCTATGCTTCGAGAACTTAGATGTCTAATGCTGCACTGGACATAGGTGCTTATTTTAATTTAGCTTTTACAAGCCTTAACTTCTCCTAAATTAGAACCATAAATCTTACAGTGACAACTTTATTTCTACCACTCTACCATTTCTACACTACTTCATAACTCTCCTGTAGCATAATGTTTCTTACACTGGTTCTTGAAGAAAATTTCTGCTACAGCAGTGATCTGATCATATGTTAACTACAAACTTCTTAAAGAAAAGAAAAATACAAAATGCAAAGCTGTATCTTAAATTTTCCTTACAGATATCACATAAATTTTGTATGCTGTTACTCCACACTATGGATTTTCACTGGATATCATAAAATAACTTTTGTTGTAAACCCAAACCTTATTTTTATTTTCAGAATCTTTATAACTTGTTGCATGGCACCAAGATACCAATTCCATATGTGAGCAAGGTCAAATGCAGATTTTTGGCTTTCACATGGTTTTTAGTCTAGATTTCAGAACAGTTACTATTCTTAGGTTAAAAAAATTAATTTTTGTGCATTTCTGTAAGCATTACATAGCTAGCTATCTCCGATTATCACTCTATTTTTTGTTGGTCTGTACTTAGTTAAATGCCTTGTTATTTTAGGGAGTTATGGGGGGCTTCCCTTAATAATTTACGATTTCTTTTACTTTCCATACAGCTTTGAGGACTATGTTGATACCTGTATATGCATACGTTTCTTCTAGAAGCTCTGAATTGTTAGTGCTGTCCTCGTACAAGCCCAGAAAGAAGTAAATATTCAAAATTTTACTTCATAAAAGCAATGGGTTTGGTCATGATGTCAGTTTCTTGACTGTCCCATAAGAAATGGGGACTTAAAACAGGCCTCCAGGTTGTGTGTGGGGGAAAGCCTGCTTCCAGAACTGAGGCCACTGAGGCCAAAGGCAGGGAAGCTGTCCTAGGACTTCATCAGTGTCCAGCAGATATTGCAGGTTTATGTGTTCCTGCTGGCTTATTCCTCAGTGTGGCAGATCAGAGTCCAGCCTATTTCCACTAAATGTGACAGTGTCTGCGCTTACTTGGCGAGCTATGTCTACGGCACATTTAAACCTGTTCTTTAATATCTCCATGCATTTATTCAATTACCAATGGATAATTTGTCTTCTGCTGACCTTTCTTCTAAAGATTATTTTCACTTCAGCATTTTATTGCCTTTGGTTTTTTTTTTTTTACTTTTGGCTATGAGCTTTGGCCCTTCTCACACCCCAAGATATTACAAATGCCCAAGAGTTCATGGATAGGAGGGATTAAAGTTGGAATAGAACGATTGTATCAGGCCCTCCATTTCTCTGCTCATCCATTAGCAAGAAAGAATAAAATAGAGATGAAAAATTATATTCCTGTTCTTTCATACATAAATACTCTTTGCATAACACCACTTCTCCTACAGTAGCACTTTCAATAATTCATCATCTTGAATTATGGGAATATACTTAGAGCAAAATAAAAGAAACCAGTAGTACAAACCAAAATTCATTACTTTTTAAAAAGAATGCTTTAAATGGCTTCTCCAAGAAGGGCTAAGCATTTATTTTCATTTACAAATAGCAAGCACTTTGGATTCTAATTATTCACCATTATTATAAAGGCTTTCTAAAATAAGACATAATAGTTTAAAATAGCAGTTTAAAGAGCTGCTGGATACATTGAAATGAAAAGTGAGAGTATGAAAAATACATTTCATTACTTCCAGCTGCCTCAGTATCTTGGGGCACTACATTTACAGGGAGAAATATTAAAAATAAAGTAACCTGCAGAGAAATTTTATGGTGGACTTTTTCCCATGGTGAATATAGTCATTTGACAACAACTTTTTCCGTGTATTTGCATGCTGTACTGCACTACATTTGAAAATCATTTAGTGAGGGAAATGAAGAATAACAAGAAAGGGCTGAATCCCAGCAGACCTTAGAGAATCAGAGTGCAGAAGAGGAAGAAATTATTTACTTGCAATAAGTGGGGAATGCAATCTGCAATGGGAAGATTGGATTCCTGCATTCATGGGCAACCAATATCTCTGATATGACATTGCCACAATTACAGCTCTGTCTTATTTGAACCATAATGAAGTTGCAGACTAAGTAGCTTAAAATGTACAAAAACATTCTGGTACCCCTGGGCATCTGGGAATAGACCAAAACAAAAATTGCTGTTTCTGTGTTGTTGGGGTGCTGCAGTTGTTTCCTCAGCTGCATGGCATTACTCATGGCCTTGAAAGCCACAGATACAACTTGCACTTTCCCCACAAAACAACGCTGCAACTCTTGCTGCCTTTTTCATAGTGGTCATCATAGCAGTTCCTAGGAGGTGGGAGATCTCCTTGCCATATTGTCCGGAATTGCAACATCATTGAATTACAGCATTTTTCCAAGTACGTTTCATGACAACACCAGTGCTAGCGAGTGATGGGAGATCTTTTTATACTGCTGTAATGTTGTGGTTCTTCTAGCTCTGCCAATTAACCCAGTTCCTAGGGACACCAGGTCTTTTTGAGCAGCAAAAACAGACCATAAGGAAGTCAGGTCAACTTTTATTTAGAACTGTATAAATTCAATGTGGAGCTATTTTTATCCACCATAAAGAGAATCTTTAACCAAAGCCTTAGCAAAGAAATATAAACACTTTTCTGATATTACCATTTTCTCCTATTGTATTGTTGGCTCTCTGTCAGGTGCTTTTTAGTATAAACATGAAAAAGGGTTGGGTCTACAGGTCATTCTAGGTTTATTTGGTACAGTTCTGCTTCTGCTTAAAGACACTAGGAAGCACATGCTCTTTCACTAACTATTCACAAAACATATATCTTCATCTGAGCCAAAACTGTCCCACTGGTGAAAAGAGCATGCTTACAGAACTAAAGCAGTTTCTGAGATATTTCCTCCTCTCTCTCCAAATCAGTGGCAGAAAAGAAGCCAAAACAAAATGGAAACACTGGAAGGAAAATAACTGATAGAAATTGTGTTTCTGGCAAATTGAAGTGAATGAGAATGAAAATTATTTTTACTGCTAGAGGAGGTCACTTTAGGCTTACAGTTTGGAAATTTTTGGAAGAAAAAAAACCTCACAAACTTAGAAGAAAACCTGGGAGTATGATCAAGATTCCAGAAACACCTGAAACCATAAAAATACAGCACAACAAAAACATTAAACAGAATAGATGCAAAACCAACAGTATTTATTTGAAAATGAACTTGTAGAAATCAACTACATGGCAATCAGAGAAATATGAATAAAGCCTTTTCAAGCCTAATTGATTACTAAAAGCTAAAACTTGGCACCAGATTTGAGCACAGAAGGCAGAAAACAACAATTCTAACATTTTACTGCATAATTTTCTGCCCCATAAATTCCATAACATTTTGTATCTGAACCATGGAAATAGTGTGGCTAATGTGTTTTAGCGTCTTTGATAAAAGAGAAACAAAGCATAGTTATTAACAATGTTCTGCCATTTTTTTCACTGCTGGTATCAACTAGCAATGTCATCATTTAAATAAATTCTATTTTATAATGAGGAATCATGTTTTGCTCATGACAATGATGTTTCTTATAGTTCCAGTTATTTATTAATGATTTCTGGTTCTTCAACTCTATGTATTTATTAATGTCACTAAGCTACCATTTAACAGCCTCTTAGAAATTTCATTTTAAAATCATATCAGAAATGGGTAAAGCAACTGATATAAGATAAAAATAGTAAGTTTGTGCCCTCACTTTTAATTTTCCTGTTTGTAGATTTTTAAAGTCAATCTTAGGGAGATTCTGTGAGTCTATGATTCTACTCAGTTAATTGTTAGAGGAAACAGGGCAGCAGTAATTCCCCATCATTTTTGTTTCAGTATAACTTAAACAAGTGAAGTTTTCTGTTCTTAGTTATTTTTCAGGAGTCCAGAACATCTCTGAAAAGTCCCTTTCTCATCTCCAAGGGAAAATATCATACAATGTTCTATGATTTCTTGGCAATTATTCTTTCTGTAACTATTTTTTGGTGCTTGGTTATTTTTGTGGAAGGTGGTGAAAATCCCAGAATGATGACAGAGTGAGACTGAGAAGAATTTCACTTTAAGCACTATCAAAACTGTCTACATTTGGTTAATTTTCATTTTATTTTTTCCTAAAGAATTGCTGTGTCCCTCCCCTGAAAGGCTATGAAGTTTAGGTCTTAGAAGCATACACAAAGACCTTTCAGAAATGATAGATCTCCTGCAGAAGGGTTAGTGAAATGATGATGCATGTATTCTGGATCACCTTACAGATTGAGATGTACTCCCAAGAACCCTATCCCATCTCATATTAAGTAAAATATAACATCTTTTTAGTTTATAGACAATTGTACAGAAAGAAATGTATAACAGACCTTTATGCAGCAGAAACTGAGCAAAACATCTGTTATTTTATCACCCACCCTTATGCATTCATCGTAGCAGTTTGGTTTCCTTTCTGCTTTGTAACAGGTTCCTCAGCCTTCTGATCGCCCTTGCAATGTGAGTGGCTTCCTTCTGCCTTTTCCATTATTTCTCACTAGGATCTGCTCGAGAGGACAGTGCAGGTAACCACAGTATAAATTGTTCAGGCTCCTTCTGTCTGAGATACCCTTCCAACAATAAGTTCAATAATAATCACTTCCTCACAGCCCACTGCTACAGGCTCACATGCAAAAGTGAAGCACCCACCTGCACACTCAGGCTACAAAAGCCCATGGTTAGGGCTGTGACACTGCCTTACCATCATCTAGTAAACTCTGAGCTTGGAAAATCCACTCCCTCCACTCAGAGAAAACACAGTGTCCAAGAGCTAGAAAGGTCCTGTAGAAGTCCTAGACCAAGAATTATGAGACCTAGCTGGCTCCAGGCTGCTCTCACTGACAAGCAGGAGCACAGGCCAGCTGGCCCAAGGATTCCCATTCTCTCTCAAATGCATTAGCAAAGGACAATCACAGAATATTGCAAATCACATTGCAAATTAATTGCAGTAATCCAAGGCAATGTTTATCAGTTTGTGGTCTCTTTGACAATCATAGATTGTAGATACCTATTTGGCTGCTTAAACTGTATGATCATCTTTCTATTCTTGCTGTTATTAAATCAGATCAATCATCAGGTGTTTTTTTCAAGGTACAAGACAGGGCAAGTATTTTGAATGCACGCTATGAACTCATGATAGAGAGAAATTATGTGACTGAAATGGAAACAATGTCCATTTGCAGTTTGGAATTGAATTGAAAAGTGTTGTCTAACAAATGCCCTTTTTTTTTTCTTATTAAAGTTGATGATTCCCAGTTTAAATGTCAGCACAGTTAAGTCCATAGCTGCTAAATGACCAATGAATCCAGCAAATATGCTTTTCCACTGTGGATGGATGCAACACAGCTTGATGTAGCACGGCACAGACATTCCCTCAGACACTGCTCCTGGGAGGTACAGGCACATTCAGACAAAGGCAGTCAACCACTACTCTCACCCCTCAAAAAAACCAGGACATCTGGACTGAGCGTTTTCCCCTGAGAAAGAAAACACATTGAAGATGGCTGGCATCAGTTTAGAGAGTGCAACTGAGGCACTGTCTGAGCTTTCTCGATTTTGAGGTGATGTGTTACTAAAGGTGACAGGCAGTGAAGACTGCAATAGACCATTTGCATGGTATTTAGAAAATGAAAATATATTATGTAATTACGTGATTAAATAATTTTCTTGACATTAAAATAGAAGTGAAGAATAAATAAATGAAAGTTTTTCTGGACCCATGTAAAAGTATATCCAGAATATGTATCTATATTATTTATAAAACAGATTTATTTTTATTGGATAGCAATATGTACTAGAAGAAAACATCTGGAATATTTACAAAACACAGAGAAAATTGCCAGCAGTTTGATTATTCCCTTTTCTTGAATGGAGAAAGAAGAGAGACAAAAAGATATACTTGTAATACCTTTTCTAGAAACTGAACCAAGTGAAGTACTTGTACCATCTTGAAAATTTAGACTGCTTACTCCTTCTTACCAGACTGCAAGCTACTGTCATGGATGAGAAACATGATGCACTTGAACCTTCAGGTAACAGGTGGCATGGCAAAACTTCAGGAAGACAAATATCCAGGAGGCATCTAGCAAAAGAATGGAGAGAAGAGTGTGTCATTTTAATTGGTTATACAGCCATTGCATTCAATTTGGACTGGGTCAATAACAGAACAACTGTGCCCTATCAAAATTAAATGCTTTCATTCTCCTCTACCTCACATAACTTTTCATTTCCATGATTCCTTTTATTTCTGTGTAATTTTTCAATTTACTTTTGTGTAAGAAAAGGAAAATCAGATCTTTTTTGTCTCTGTAGTGGGATGGGGTAATACTTAGTTTATCCTCTGCCTTCCTGATACTTGGTTTGTTATGAAGTTAAACAGAAAATTGGGCTAAAATGGTTATTTGAAGTTTATTCTTAGAGAATTGCAGTGGGGGAGAGCTTCCTGGAAATTATTTACTAGACAGGTCTCAGACATGATACTTGTCTACCCAAACCTCCTCAGCATTTCATGATGCCACCCATCTTCTCAAACACAAAATGCACAGGGCTAGTCACGAAATCTACTGCAGTAAGATTTGATCTCGGTCTCATTAAAGGCACGTTTTTTCTACTGATTCCAAGGAAATTGTTCCCAAAATGGTGTGACAAGTAAATAGTACTACTTCATTGTATAGTGTTATGGTGGCTGGCTGCCTGGGTTGTGCTGTGATGTAGCAGCACTCAGTCTTTCAGACACTGCAAGCAGAGCTAATCCTGAAAGCCACATGAGATGTGACTGTGAGGACTGAACAGCCTGCGCACTTGGCATTGCTTCTAACCTATTTTTTCACACTCTATTTCTCACTGAGAAAACAAACAAGCAAGCAAACAAGAATTTTCGGTCCATAACATAATAAAAGGCTTGTACAAGCTCAAGCAGCAAGATCAGGTGATTATTTTGCCCTTCAGTTCAAGTGTCAGCTTGTTTTCAGCTGCTGTCAAACACTTTGTCACACCAGATGTCCATCATATCTGTTACACGGCAAAATGTTTCAGTACATAGTAAACAAGATGCATGATTTTCTCAAACTTATCTTTGAAATCTCCAAAGAAATTTTCATTACAGTTGTGTTTGCTTACACCCACTGCAGTTCACTTTTAAGTTCCCTTTGAAATCTTCCTTATTATATTCTTTCTCATGCTTGTGTATGTACATGTTAAAATTAAGGGTAACAAAACCTTATGCCACGACTTTTTTTCATGTTCACTTGCTTTCCTTTTTGCTAAATAAATTTACTCCAAAGTCCTTTATTCCAATTTTCTCCAATGTCCTTAGTATTATACACTCATGATACAAGGAAGACATGTTCTTTTTATTAATTTTTTGTGTATTTCTATACCTCTTAGGATACCTACCTCAAGGAACTAGATTAAATATAAACAGTGAATGCAAGGGTTCCTGTTACCTCAGCAGCAACAGCAGTTGCTTTGCAAAGGACTCTTTTACTCCAGTTCATGGTGAAATAATTTTGTTCCAGATTCTCCCTTCCTTCTCTAGTTTTTTCTTCCTGTTTCCTTATGGCTACATGAAGCATAATATAATGGCTCATGGTGTTTGCAGTCCATTATTCAGAAGCTAGTTTTGGACCAACCCATTCCTACTTTTCACTCTGAGTTTTACTCTGTGGCACTGTAAATATACTGCTGAAAACCATTAAAATTTTATTTAGGCAAGTATGCAGTATTTTGCCTGCACTGATTCTCTCTTCTGTCAGCTGTAGAATTTTGTACAAGCCTGTTTTAATAAATATATAGTTTGTACTGGATTTAAAAGTATTTTGGGATATGTAACCATGCTTTTCAAGCTACAGACTCCATAAGACTTTCTATTAACCCGTACAAAGTAATGGCATCAAGCTGAGACAACTCCATGCTAGGCTGGAGTGTACATGGCTGAATGAGCAGAGTCATGCCCTCAGCTAGTTTGCAGTGGATGAAGGGAAAAAGAGCGTTTTATGCCTTCCCATCCATCAGCAGAATGCAATGGAAAATGTATTCCTCAGCCAGGGGCCAACCAAGCAGCCAAACATGATATTGGCCACAGCCAAGACGGCCCTTTCATTTGGCTGCAGAAGCAATGTTCTGCAGCACTTTGGAGCAGCTGTACCACGGCTTTTGGTGGATTGCTCAATGCAACAGCAAAGGCCCTCGTGTGTTAGAAAACGGAGACAAACCAAACAAATGCAAAAGCAATTAATACCCATTGCCATTCTTTATCAGTTGTCACTTTGACAGTGAAGGGAGCCATCACTTGAAATATTTTTTACAGACTGGCTTTGATGAGTTGGTTGGTTGGTTTGTTGGTTGGTGTATTTTTTCCTTATGGTACAGTTTAAAGGACATCTGATAGACATATCCATGAAGGAAGCAGGTTTTTTTGAGCATTTTTTGGTTATTCAAGAGAGAAGATAGGCTGCTCTTCAGTGGAAATTTATTTAATCTTATGTATGATTAGCACTGAACTCTCATCTAAAGGGAGCAAATATTGACAAGACATTGCTACTAGATATTAACAAACATGATTCATGATTTTCTGGATCTGTTTTAACTTAACAATGCATATTTTGCAAGTCAGAAAAGAGTTTTCTGGTTGTTTAAAATTAATTTAACTTGATCAATTATTTTAATATGACAATTAAATGAAAATCCTGAAATACAATCTTTAAAGGGTTCACCTGAGGCTTTTTTAGTAAAATATACATACCACTTGTGAAATGTGGAGACTGCAGAGAGGTTTTGTTTGAAGTGAGATTAGTACAGTGCAGAGGGTCAGAATAAACTCTTAATTCCATCTAAACAGCAGAGACCTTTGGCCAACTCTGCCTAGAGGTAAATCTCATCCTAGGTGCAGACTCCAGTTACTTCATTAGGTTGGATATCGGTCCAGTTTCAAGAGCCCCGGAGGCACATATAAACACTAGTGGATTCAGAAAAAAACAATCATTATGAAAATTAATGCTGCATTGTTTCTCTCAGGCCAAAGGACAAGCAAAATAATTTCATTAAACCTACTGCTACAGATTTTCCCTGGCATATTCCTACAGTGAGAGGATTGTGGGGTTTTTTGGTGTTTTAATTTGAAAACAGTGGAAAGAACTCTTAAAAAGAATGAAATAAATTTTTGTATTTCAGTCATCAATTATTAAAATTAATAAGTTATCCATTATATGTTTTTATGGCTAACTTGTTAATTGATGTGCAGTTAAAATTGATGTGCAGTTACAGTAAGCCAACTCAGAATGATTTGACTTTCTCTTAGATTCAGACTGTACATTGCTCCAAAAAATAGGGCTTTTCCAAGCATGGGACATAAACTGAGCAGAAGCAGGACTTTTGCTGTAAGATAAGCTCAGGCTTTCAGAAAGAATTGCTTTCATGGGGATTCTATTTCCTCTGTTGACCTTATATGGGTCTATAGGCTCTTTTTGTTTGGATGAAGTGCGTCTGAATTCCTCAATTTGAAATACCCACAGAAAGGTTAGCAGAACATCTTTAACCTCTGACCGTAAGAAGGTAGAAACATGTCAAACAAATGCTAAATGGCATAAACATAAGATGATGACTAGGTCATGACATTGACCTGACTACATTGTGTACTCTGGAGCAGGAATAACGTTTGACTATAATCTAATCTAATCTATATAATAGAAATATAAAAGAAATAGAATATAATTTAATTAGTATATATCATAGTGATCAACTAGTTGCAGCAATACTAATTGCATGCCGAAAAGTTGCTGTTATACTGAAAGCAGTTTCATTAAAATGCTAAAATTGGACTTCTTTTATTTGAAGTAGAAAAGGCTTCTTGTTTCACCTTACTTAAAATGATCCGTCTTGTTTGTTACTAAGATAAGAAACAAGTCTGAACTAACTTAAATAGGCTTTCACTACAAAAAAATGAAAAGAGATATATAAAAATTACTTATGTGAACTGTAGTTCTTATATTACTCTATCCTTGCAAAATGGCTCATCATAATTTTCAAAAGTAAAAATTGGATTTTCCAAAATGCCTTTTCTCCTACAGAAAAAAAAATAGGAAGGAAAAGATTTTACTGGCATATCTAACAAATGGCTACCAGTTAGCATAAATCTGAAGAAAATTATATACAACTTCAGAGCATAACACGTGTTACCTATCTTCCTTATAAAGCACAGGAAAGACTGGGTCAAATGTGCAGCTGATACACCATTTGATCAGCACAGTTAATACCTTGGCCCTTAGGTACCTTTTAAAAATCCATTATCTTCTGAACATAACACAGCCTAAGCATAGCATCTGCCTGTCCTTTGGTGACTTGGTAAATTATGGACAGTGGTGCTGATGAAATTTTTTAATCTTTGATCTTACCTGTCTGCTGCGATCCCTCAACAAATGATGGTCTTGCCAACTCTTTTCATCTTGGATGGTACGGTGTGCCAAAAATGGGGGGAAATTAGAAGATCGTAAATTAATACCTTTATTTGCTGATACTTGTTCACATAAGATTAAGTTTTCCTTTCTAAAAAACCCAGCTTTTGGTCATTAAATTCCAAAAATTTGTTCAGTCAGTTAGATGGACTCATCTCTAAGGACTAACACATTAACATTTCCTGATGTGTAGCACTGAAATTTTTATTTATTCCTGTAAATATGTATATTAAGAGAAATGTACAAAGTCCTCTGTAGTTACCTGATAATAAACTAATTCCTTTCGATATTTTTTTAAACATTTGATCTCGTATTGCAGCATGTTTTAATATCTGAATCTTTCTTACAGATTTTTATTTTCAGCATCTTCATTTCAACAGTACAGGGGTGGAGTTTTTTTGTTTGAATACTATATAAATTAAGTATTTTGAACTGCTTAATTATTTCATATTCTAAGAATGACTTAGAGTTAATTAAATGTCAGTATAATTTGAAGTTATGTCAGCTGAAGTATGTGGCACTAATACTGTCTTATGCAGTTCCATTCCTTAAGTATAACATTGAAAACATACTTAGCATCGTTATTATGTTTAGTGGTATTGCATTCATGAAGTCTTTGATGGTCACTGTATATTAGAAAAGGACAATATTTTAAGAAATGCTGTTACATTTGTCAAATTAAAGTTTCAACTTCTTTTTAGAAACAAAGAAATTAGAGAGAAAACTGGAAAAATTGATAAAATTATGTATCCAAGAAAATAATTACCTTTTTTAAAAGAAAACTGTATGTATTTATTGCTATAAAATTAATAACACATTATATATCAACCTTTTTCACAGCAGTATTGAAAGATTTTAATTTCATTTTCATTTTCATTTTTTTTCAACTTTGAATACAGTATATTATACAGTAAAAATGAATAGAATATTTTCAGTAACCCTACTACTCAGAATAATCTGTAAAATTACAAGTAGACTTACTGGAGTTATAGGAAAAAATTCTCCTGCTCCACATACAAGTATTTTCTAGAACAGAAAAAGACTGAATTTCTGTGGGTCCATGAAGGACAAAAGCTATCCTATAGTACTCTGCTGAGCAGTATATGAATAATTACATAGTCATTTAAAAAAGTACAAATTAATCTTGGAGTCAAGCAAGGTGCATCACTGCTCAAAGGTCACATTATTACATACTTAGACTTTTTAGGTGCCTGTCAGTCACAGTCCAGTTTCTCAAACTAAATCACATTCCCTAGATTCCTCTATGCCTTGAAATGAGGTCCCTGAGGGAGGAATTTATAGTGGGATATAAGCAATTAGGAAATTAGAGGCATAGTGGTTTACCCGAAAGCCTTACGCAAGGATGTGAGGGAGGCATTTCTCCTCATATCTAACATCCCATATCTGAAAGCTGGAGACCTAAGTTATTTTAAAAAACCAAAAAACAACCTAAGGCACTTTCAGTTCTTCCTTTCAAAACACAGCAAGGACATTTCATCACACTAACAGCTGAGCCTGGGATGTAAATGTCATTGAGATGTATAAAACTTGTACATGATTCTTGCTCCAGCTTAAGTTCCTTTCTCACAGATGTGTCCCCGCACATCAACTCAAAGGTCTTGTTTTGGTATTTTAATGCAAAAGATTTGCCATAAATGGCAGTACACACACAAACAATGTTTTGCAGGTCCTGCAATGATTTAATCAGGAAATCGTCGTTAAGTTAGGCAGCTCAGTCAGGAATGGAGACCTTCCTCAGCTTTCCAAGATGAAGATCTGTAGGGAGAAGAGAGAATTTCAAGATGGAAATCATAAATCGTGTTAGACAGGTAAGTATTGCATAAGTCCCTCAATAGCTCTATCACCAAATGTTATTTTCTTTCTCATTAGGCCATTAAATTTCTCACTAATTAGAGTTTGTGATGAAGGAGTCCAATAGGGGATTTCGCCAGAGCTGAATATTTAATGAAAAAGTCAACACAGAATCAGATAATTTATATTAATGCCTACCTCTGCAGTGATGATTTAGTTTTGAAATACGAATCCAAATTTCTTCTAACAATGCACTTTATTGTGCAGCTTTCGCTTTGCTTTTTTATATATAGCAGCTGTAAATCTCTCACA
The DNA here is from genome assembly GCA_013400235.1 of Oriolus oriolus. Taxonomy (NCBI): domain Eukaryota; kingdom Metazoa; phylum Chordata; class Aves; order Passeriformes; family Corvidae; genus Oriolus; species Oriolus oriolus. Next base: position 869,397 of record VXBT01011977.1, on the reverse strand, counting down.
CTGAACACAAAAGAACTGTGCATTGCAAAGAGATACTAAAACAAAGAAACCATTGAAGACAAGGTAAAAAGGAATGAACTTTGGAAAAAAAAAGGCAGGCACTGAAAGGCTTTATTTGTGGTTTCTCCAGTTCCTGTGACATCTCTCTATTGTAATCATGCCATTCACATGGTGATTGAGTTATTTGATTGATTTTAGTGACTATCTTTGTCAAAGCTTTGGTGAAAGATTCAGTTCTTTCCAGGGAGCTCCTTTATGCATACTAAAACTTTGTGAATGAGCAATCGGATTTTTTACAGGTAGCCTTAAGGTTTTATGGGCATTTTGGCCTCATTTTAAGGTGTAGGTAAAACATCTCTACAATCCTTTGGCTGTCTACCCCTACATTACAGAGTTGCAGTGATTTCTGTGCCTCACTGGTTGTGCACAAGGACTAGGTGGTGGCAGTATTATTTCTAACAGTAAAATTTTGAAATCAAGTCAGATTGGAAGATTACAAATGTAATCTATCCAGTTCAGTTAGCAAGAGCTGTGAAGTTGCCATATCATGGGTTCAAAAGACAAATAAATATGTTTAGGCGGAGCAACTCTCTTTACAGTTTCGTTGTTACCCAGCCTAGACTAAGACTGGCTCAGTTATCCTTGCCTGTGCCGTGTGTACATTGTCACATCAAATTGCAGAGCTGTATGTTTCTCTAAACAAGCAGGACTTAGACTATAAACTACGAAACTACATGCATACAAGTTATGGGTCCAGTCTTGATTGTTAGATGCCTAATCAGGAAGCCCTGACATTACACTTCGGGAAGGTTCCAGAAACCATTGGAAGAATTAGTGCATCTGGTTCTGAGGTCTTCAATTTCAAAAGCATGTTGGTAAATTTAATGTGATCCAGAAGAGTCAGCTGAAGTCTGCTGAGTGATATGTCCCATAAATAGTAATTGAGTTTCATTTATTTAATCTACCCTAAAACATTCAGGTGATAACTTGGTCACAGTGAACCAGTGCATGCAAGTTAAGATAGCTGATAGAAATTTAACATCCTTGAATAAAGACACAGATAGTATAAAGGGATAAAACACAAGGAAGCTAAAGCTGGCCAATTTACTTTAGAAATAAAATGCAGACAGTTAGAGAGTCAACAGCAAAGTTAGGTATCCATGGAACAACATACTATCCATCAGTCTTAGACGTTCAGTCAAGTCTAATTTCTCCTAGAAGACATAGACTCATTACACTAATGCCATGGGCTTGATGTTCTCAGCACATATAAAGGTTGCAAGGCTGAACAGAGCCCCAGCCTGACTAGGGAAAGGGATGGGCAGAAGCTTACAAAACATCCAGCCCTGCAGGCGGACCTAATGGGGAGACAGCAGCCTATTTCCCCAAGACCCATTTTTAAAAGTTGTAACAATGAAGATTTAGAGGAAGGAAAGCAAGTTCCGAGGCACCCTTCTTGATCAGTAGAACCATACAATGCCTTTTACAGAGGAAAAAGTCTAAATTTTAAACAATTGATTGTATATTTTTAATATAAATGTGTGAGGAAGACAGTGTATAACAAGTATCTTGTTAGGTGGTTCATACCAACTGGTAGTTTATGGAGAAGTTGTTGACAAGACATCTCATTTAAATGCTACTGCCTTCTCCAATCATCATTTCAGCCTTTTTGCAGTTATCAGTGTATTGTAAACATAGTTACAGCCCTGTTCTCCTTTCTGTTCCTCTCCCTTTGGTAACCTGGATGAACTGCCATCAGATCATTGCTGATCCTGATGTGTTGGGAAGCAGTACAAAGAAGAGAGAGAAAGGAAGGAAGAGAGAGGAAAAGAAAAAGACTTGCCTCTCCCTCCCTCTTTCACTCTTCTTTCCACATGTTCAGGCGCAGGGTTAAATATAATTTGCAAAAACAGATGGCCTCTTTAATGAGACAACTGAATAAGACATTGGAAACTCTGCAAACATCGATAACTCGTCGGTTTTGAATGGCAGAAGAACCTCACCATCCTCTTTGAGTTATCAATGGATGTATGAGCATTTTATATTTATTCCAAACTAAATATAGACTTAATTCTTTCATTCCATCAAACTTGCAGACATCTGTTGGGAATTAGTAATATATGCACATAGTGTACTTGGTTTTAGAGAGTGTGAATGCTCTATTTAAATGTGCCATCAGTACACTTCTTTCAGAAATCCTGAAACTGAAAAACAAATATATTACATTTTGGTTTTGGGTAATTTCTCCTAGTTCCTGCAGCAGTTCCTGAGCAGTACTGTGTTGGCAGTCCTTACAGCTGTGGAGATAGCAGCTTTGTTCTTACAAGGTTATTAACCACTTAATGAAGTGGAGCTTTAAAAAGAATATCCAGTACTGTGGAACACAGCATTCTGAATATGAAGAAAGTGCAACATAATTTGTGATACCTGTATTCAGTAGGCTGACTACTGCTGTGGGAATGGTCTCAGCTGTGCAGCCTCTTACATACAGCACAATTACTTAGGATCCATTGGGCGTGAGCATGGGCAGTGTTGTGAAAATGAGCTGTAGAAAGGCAGTTCATAAACCATGGAGAAACCAGACCCTGTGACAGCTGAGCTATTTAAAAGATTGTTACTTTTTTTAAAGAAACCCACAACTACCTTGCTTGGCTTCAGCACACACTACACTTGAGATTCCTGTGTACTAATGAGAATCTCTAATCAGGAAGTGTATTTTCAATTAGGTACTTGTTGTTCCAGCTGTACTAGTGACTTACAATCACTACAGAAACCATTAACTTCATAAAAGAAATACACAAAGCTCTGGCACAACCTCTGTAGTTATTATGAAGTTTCAACTTCTTAGAGACTAATGCCCTTAAAATTTGTGAGCCATCCTTTCAGATGAGGCAGAGTATCTACACTACAGGAGTAGCAGAATTATATTTGGGTATAGGAAATAAGATCAACACCTAAATTATACCTGGGTTTTGTGGACATACCTATGAGATTATCAGACAGGAGTCCTGAACTGGTTTTGATACATACCTTAAGTCCCACAAAGATTCTTGAGTCTTTTCTCATTTCATCATTTACTGCAGCCACACGCAAAATGGAGCAGACCCACTGAGACTGGGATTCCTAATCCTGTTAAATGCAGAAGGAAACTTCATGTCTTAAACTTCATCTCCATCTAATCTCTTGTGTAGGAAGTGACCTTCTCATTTCCAACAACATGCAAAATGAGCAGAACAATGAAAACATTGTCCCCTAATCCTGACTAATAATAGGAAGAATTTTTTGGATTTCATTGCCTGTAGTACAGCTGGTGAGGGGAGCTGGCCCTCAGGCTCAGTTCATTTATCACTGCCCCTTTACTTTAGCTGCTATCTTGTTCATCTGGTACTGAATAATGCTCAGACACAACTGTGTACGGAGTGACATGTGAGACATCCTGGGAGGGCTGGCCTGTCTGTTGAAGGAAAACTGACCTGATTCAAAAGAAGCCTTGTCTGAATGTCATTTATGGAGATGCTAGCTATAAAGGCTGTGTTGTCATTACTTTCAGGAGGTAGGATTTAAGATTGTATTTTGACCAGCAAGTGAGCAATAATTACTGTCCCTGGGATGGAGAAAGAAAACAATCCTCATCCAGGTGCTTGGCTCCTGTTAGGAAAGTGTGGTAGATGCTAGCATAACTCTCTGTGCATGTCGCTGAAGCATGCATGACATTTACTCTGTCAGTAGCTAAAAGGAGAGAACTTATTCCCTGAAGTCCCATTTCCACTGATTATCAAGAACCCCCAAAGAGATTTCTTAAAAGCTGGGTCAGTTCTCCAGAGGGGGTCATTCTGTGGAGCTCTCCAATGCTTTATTTTTATTATTGTGAAAAAGCCCTGTCAATCTTGTGCAGCAAAATGCTCATTCAATTTACAATCTGTGTCATCTGAAAGTATTTAAAGATAACTTCAGGCTTTCTGTATCACAGCCTATTTTACACACTGCACCTAAACAGCAGCCTTGTTGTTTTAGACTCATGTAGTTTATTTGCAGCTTGAAACGAGGTACCCATTAGCAGTCACACTTGATTTTTAAATTCCATTTTTGAGGCAATTTAGGATGTGATTCATGAATAAGGGCTAAATTAGGAGCCAAGGACTCCAATTCTCTCTTTCACTATGAAGTTTTCTGTGACTCCTGACTCAATGACAGTCAGCTTCCAGCTGTCCTATTTACAAACAATCTCTCTATTGACAAAACAGTCTGTCACTAGCTATTTAATGCATTGTGATGATGATCTATATGGTATTAAAAACAGTGCTACTGTGTACCCCTCTGGGAAAGTGACTGTTGTGAACTATAGTTCAGTCCTTATTATACAGAGTGGCTTCTCCCATGAATATAGTGCTGTTGTTTGAATAAAAAATATCATCCAGTCCTTAAAAATAAGTGGACCTCCTGTGGTTATACCCTGAAAAGTAGGAATTTCCCCAATAGGAATTTTTCAGATTAGCTTTACTGTTAATTTTTCCATAACTTTTCAGTATATAGTTTAGTGTTTGTTCACTTGTACCACAGGGGAACACATTTTCACTGGACAGAAGACTGACTCCCTTCTTCAACTGCAATAATGAACAAAGACAGAGTCATTATAGAAAAGTTATTTTTTTCCAGTCGCTGAAATTTTCAGACATGTATTTCATATGGCAACTCTGTTAGCACACCTTAGAATAATGTCTTCTTTCTGTGTGATAATATTACATTATTGAATGATGGTAATTATTTAACTGTAAATGTCACCGTAATTTTCTCCTGTGGTACTACTGCTTCACTGGCTTGTTTTACTGAGGGTGAGTTACCTAATCTAAGCATTTAATTTGACAAATCTTCAACAATATATTGTTCCAAGGTGCAGGCCAAAGTTTTCACAACAAACTTCCTGATTGCTAAAATATTTGTGGGCTCTAATTTAAGCAGTTCTGCTTATCAGTATTCTGAATAGAATCTGAGCCTCTATGTACCCCTGGAGCATTGCCCTTGAGGTATCACACTGTTTTGTCAGGGTGCTCTTGATAAGTACAGTGTAGTGATTTTATGCTTGTGCTCTTCTACTGTCATGGGGGGAAGTATCACAGCATTGTTGGAAGACAGGGTAGTTCACACTGCTGTGCCTCATTATTCTAATCCCATATCCCCAGAGATTTTTCTGTCTGAGGGAAATGTCCAGTTTCAATAATTCTCTTTTTTCTGATCAAATTATCATCCTTTCTAATTTTTTTCTGCTCTGAGTTGTTTTGCTAAGAGTAATTTCCAGCAATTTATCTCTTTAAAAATAATAGCTACCTATTAATGCAAAATATAATCCACGTCAATCTGAGAAAAGTCTCTGCATAATACTCATATTTTTATGCTGACATACCAGAGGCATGCTGTCACCTAGTGAAACTGAGTGTATTTCACTGTCAGGAGTCTTAATATGTGCAGAGCTGGAGGTGATGAACAGTCACCTTGTCCAAGCCCATTTAGGCTATGCAATATTGACAGCTGCTATGGAGCTCGTCCTGTTGTACTCCCAGGGAGCTATTTTTGACTGCTGTGAATATTGGGTATGAATTGGAATGTCATAAAATACATCAAAGCCTAAATTTATTCTCCATTTTTCTGAAAATCTCAGACTAAATGTTGGCATAGGTCTTACCCTCTGTTAGTGAGAAAATTTAAGAATTCCATTACTGTAGAAATAAATTAGACTAATACAACTACAAATATCTTTGTTACTGTAATGTTACACAGTGGTCAGAGGTTAATAATGCTGTTTTTCTCAGCTAAATTGCTTTACTTGAACACAAGTCCTATGATATCAGAGTCTGGTAGTGAAGAAAATTGTAAGACTATTAGCAAAGATTGTAAAACAGACCTTGATGAAGAAGGAAATAACCAGTAGCTTGCATTAAAAAGTGGAGCTTTAGGATATGTTGTGAAACCCAGTAAACTTGATAGATCACTTATGTACAACTTTAAAAAAAATTTAAAAAGCAATTTCTAATTACAGCAACAACTCCAGACTTTTAAACTCCCATCCCTTCCAACTCAAACAACTCTATGATCCTAAACCCCATTGTAAAGTTGTTTGTTTAAGGCATGGCCCAGCAATAATCTGTGTTCTAAAATGCATCTAACCTGCTGATATTATTCATATTTACAGCTCTGTCCCAAGAAATTTTCCCACTTCTTTTTATATCTATTTTGCATATATAGTTCCCTTTTGCAGTTTAAATCCCTTGCTCATTGCTCCAAGAATGTTAGCAAAGTATATCCTCTATGCAATAGTACATAACATAATATATGTACTATGCAATAGTACATAAACAGATATAATTTTGGTATTGATTCATTTCTGTAACACTCTGTTAGGTCACTGCCACAGAACCAAATCGTTTTTTTCAGTTGCGTTGGTTATACTCACTGTCTTCTATTGCTTATGTTCTAACCAGGGCATTTATAGAATCACAAAATGGTTTGGGTTGGAAGTTCCTCTTAACATCTAATCTAAATTTACCCTCTATCTACCCTCTTTCAACCTACCCTCTGTCTTTGGTCCTATCATATGTTACAGCAGATTTTGCAGCTATCAGCAGAAGTTCTACACTTAGAGCTAGGGTCAACTAGGAACTTATGATGCCACGGTGTGGCACAGGCCAGACCATGAAAACTAGAGTTCAGCATTTCAGATTACAGTGAAATCATAGAAATCATAACACAATTTTAAATCAGCACCTTGCTCACTACCATATCTGTTGTACAACTAAGGGTGTGCAACGTGTTGCCGTAAGCCCTGTAAGAGTTGCACACTTCAAATTAAGGAGTTAGTTTCAGAGTTTCTGCCCTGAACGTATGTTCTTGAAAGAAGCTGATGGCAAACACAATGGGAGCACAGTTTCGACCCTTCAGGAATTTAACCAGAACCCAGGAGGCTTGAAAGTACATTTCTATTTTTACAATACATGTTCTTTAGGAAACGCCTAGAGTGAACCCAGTGGGGTGCACTCCTTGCTGCACTCTGCTGCATTTACTCTGGTGAGTCTCAGCAACACACTTTGTTCCCTACAGAACTGAACCAGATCTTTAGTCCGGGAGCAGTTATTCTGTCCGGTAGCTGAGAAAACTCATTAATCTGTTCAGAACAGCTGAAAGAGAAGTGCACATATGCACACAACACATGGACACACACACAGGAGAGCCCTAGCAGTCTGCTGTGCAAGTTTCAAACATTTCTCCTGGTTTTCTCCCAAATCCCTTAGAAGGGGACTAGCGGCTTCAGGGTCGGGATCATGCACTAGATATTTTGCAGTCAGGATCAGGAGGACAAGTTTCTATGAGGAAGTGGTTCTAGTTATTTCTTTGAAAGTACACCAAATTTCATGAAGGTTTGACCTTCTGGGGAAAGCTAACCACAGCTTGCAAATAAAGTAGATGTCATCTTCCAGCAGCTGGAACTTCTGAAGTGTCCATCTCATTAAACACAAGTACACAGGGCATGCACAGACATGAGCTATATTAAGACTGCAAGGGCATTACGAAGCTTTTAGGTATTTGACACAGCTTTTAGTGCACAGGGGGGATGAGCAGCACTTGTCTCTATTCAGCAAGGCCTCAGTGTGTCAGCTGGCCTAGTTACATTGTCTTTAGGGGAATTTGACTTACAGTGCTGCCTTTGTCTGTTCTCTTCATTAAAAACATCGAAAGCTCTCAGGGCATAACAGCCTGTGATGTAAATATGAAACATCAGCTTTGTGTGGGCCAGATGCCCTGGGAGGTCTCTGAGACTCTCTGAGACTTTCATTTTAGGAGCCAAAATTCTAAACACATTTACTTCACACTATATTCCATATCAGTAATGCAAGCACTTGGCACAAGATTGCCAACGTACAGTAAGAACTCACTTTCAGTATTGCACACACCTGTACCACTTCTCTCTTTTAAGTTATGCCCATCTCAGCCTCTTACTCTCTGTCTAAATTAATCCACCAGTGCCTTTTTTTTTCTTTATTGAGTCCTAATGCCCTGGCCTTTGCCTGGAAGGCAGCTTTGTTGTAAGCACTAATATCTTTCTCTGCTGTGAAACCACTGTCAAAAGTAGCGACCATGTTGCACAATGTTCCCTATTTGAACATGGTAACCATGGTAAACATTTTCTCCAGCTCTATTATTTAAGCTATTTTTAAATGAGCTAAGTTAGCAAAGTCAGATGTTATTATGTCTTTATTTGCCATGGTTTAAATACATCTGAACTGAGGTGAATATATGCCAGAGCATATCCCAAGTTATTGGTTCCTTGACTTGGGGCCTGAGAGTGAAATGCCTATCAATCTCCATTTGCAGGACTAGAGGCTTTCTGAGTGGGGGTCTTCTTAAAATTCACCTGTGGCAGATGCAAATTCTGCCACAAATTTAATATTTGTTTTGCCATGTAGCAAATTTAAGTCTATAAATATGAAAACCATGGTTGCACCAAAAAAAACCACAACCCCAAAAAAAACCCCAAAACAAAAACAAGGCAAAACCAAAAACCAATAGAAGCCCAACCCAGAAAACCACACCCTCAAAAAGCCAACGAAAATCCATTATGCTTTTGTGAATCTACACTTTTTGTCTTAATTCTAAGGAAATTCTGTAAACTACTTTTTAGTATCAGTCAGGTACAGGTAAGTATTCATTTAATTTATGTGTATTACTAATTTTTCGTTCATTGAGAGTAAACATCATCCTGCATGGATTGTTACAACCCTACATGCCTGACCAGGCTGTTTGCTTTATTCTTGTTTGGTAGAGTCCAGCATGAATTCCTGTTTCCTTCCATGACCACAAGATGATCTGTAAAACTGATATATGTCCTTGAATTGGAAACTGGAATTGCAGATGGCTATGAATGGCTTTGTCATTCCCCTTGTTCACTTAAGGAGATGTATTGGGTAAACTGACAACTGAGACCTACCAAGTGTTTCCCTCTGTAGTCTTTTCCATCAGACTGTTAAGGGTTTTGTTCATTTTCATCCATAAAAGGTCAAGGGGTCTAAATGTGTCAAAATTGTTCTCTTACTTGACAAATTCATAGCTGAAACATTTTGCTGAAGGGTACAACTTTGTCATGTACATTGAAAACTTTCAGTTCTAATTTGAAGTCAGTAAATCATGAGAAAATATCAAGGATGTAAATTATAGCAAGGTCACTACTCATTTCCAATATGAAGCATTTAAGAAATATAACAATCAAGAAGGCAAACAGCCTGTATGAAGATGTAAACTTGGTTGGCTGTTGAATAGATCTAAAGACTACAGCACCTTTGCTGCTGAACTATTCCTAGACATGCATATCACACTTTTCAAGCTGAAAATACTTTTTTTACCTGTCAGTGATTTCTGTTGGAGACTGGAATACTCCTTGTGGATATTGCCATTTTACACATTTGGTAGATAAGACTAGCAAGTTTAGGTGTCCCTGAACATGCAACAGCCAGGCAACTTTGAAGATCTTGGGGGAGACGTGGCAGCTTGGGGATTCTTCTGCAACATCAGAATTTAGGAAGAAAATGTGCTTTTTTTTTTCCTTAAATGAGGATTTTGTAATTTCTGCATCTGTGTAGCTGCACAAAACAAATGTAAGGACCAAGAAAACTCCTGGACAACTATGGAAGACAACATGAGGCTGAATTAGGACATCTTTGGTACCTTTTCTTTTCCCAGAGAAGTTTCTTTTCACTCTGTTTTGGGACAATTGTGAAAATATATTTTTTATCCCACAAGGCATGAATGAATTTATGAGTGAAGAAAAAAAGTTACACCAGTGTCAAGGTTTCAAAGGAAGAAACCTGATTAAAATAAAGGTATTGTATTCATTTAAAAGCTGTGAAAGGCCAATAGACGTACAAATCCATTTATAATCATATTATGTGATTCCTGTGTCAATTACAGGCAAAAAAAAATAAACAGAGAAAGGATTAGAGTTTCAAGTGGGTACAGTGAATGTGTCTAATTATCCTTTGTTCTGGATCTCTGCTGCTTTAACAGGTTACTTTCTTATCTATGAGGGTACCACCTCTATGAAGAAGCTTGTTGCCTGCTAAGATCCAGCGCATTAAAAAAAAATGCTGCAGATTTCTGCATTTAATTTTGAATCTACATCATGAAGTATTCTCAAGTCGTTGTTTGCTGTGATGATACACAGCTATGCTCTAAAGATTGCACAAAGTTCAAGAGAAAGTGTTTAGCAGGGAAGCATACAGACTTCACACAAAGATAAAAATGCCGGTGTAAAAGCTTTGAATGTACAAAAATCAGGACTATGAAAATAACCTGTGGTTGTCAACAAAGGGGAAATGTCAAAAGGTCTATAAACAATGAAAAAACCCCAAAGGTTTCTTCATTTGAAAGTGGAACTAGAGCTGCAGACAGAAATTCAAAGTTAATTCAGTCCCTGCTGAAAACGTTGGTAAGGAATGGGCAGGAAAATGATGCCCATTTCAACCATAAAACTGAACTCCTTTTTCTTTAAGAATTTCTGTAAAGACATCTGACAGTGTTGGAGCAAGAGTTCAAGATCTACAGATATTCAACTAAAGAACAGGAAAAAGGTGCCCATGTGTCAGTCGCCCAGCATGCAAAATCAGACCATACCTTCAAAATGTACTGCTATGGCAGCGCATCATATGCATGATCAAAAACTGCATTCAAATGCATTTCTTACTGAGAAACAGCACATCAAGGTATCTGGACTGCTTGAGGCAAGTCAGACTTCATATTTTTATTTCAAGCTAGACTCACCACTTGAGCTGTTTTTGAGCTGTTTAGAAGTTGGAATGCATTACAGAATACTGAGATTAAAAGCTGAAGGCTTGTTGTCAAAATTAATTGCTTCTGTGTATCTGCTCCTGCTTGACTCATAAATGGACTAAAAAGACTTTGACTATCCAGCTTACTTAATGAAAAAATGTAAAATTATCTATCCAATAACATGTGACTACATCTTCATTTTGAAAACAACCTAAAACTCACATTTATTTTTGGCCCAGGTGACCCTACCGTTTTAGTGGGCAAAAGAATGTTTTCATTCATGAAACAAAGCGAGAGTTTCACACTGTAGTTGCAAAACTATGCTTCTGATTCACCTGAGAGTTTAAAAAATGCTGTTTTAAGTATCTAGAGTCCTATTGCGATGGTGCCGTGTATGGTGAGTAGTTATCAGTTTATTGGAAAGGCTATTCTGGAACACTGCTTAAAATGTTTATATCTCACCCACACATTTAACTGGTCTTTGCTGTGTTTTTTTGTTTGGTTGTGGTTTGGTTTGGTTTTTGTTTGTTTGGTCATGTTTTTATAAGTAAACATACATCACATAATTGCCAGCCTGATGCGGGCAACTCTACCTAGATTACAGAATATTATTTTTCCTTGTCAGTCAGCAAGGTATTTTGGAAACTTCTACAGCATTTTAGCCTTCAAAACAAAGTAAACAACCCTTTCAGTACTGGCATTATGCAAAAGGTGATACAGTGTGAAGTTGCTTTGTGGTGAGAGCTACATAGACAGTAGAGTCTGTTGCAAATAGTTTTAAATTCCTACCAATGGCCTTGATTCTGCACATATACAAATACTCACAGGTGTGAGATCAACACAAGCATAAATCATTTGAAAGACTGAAACACAGCCTTTTCAAATTATTACATAGATCTTATTTTGTGGATTTTTTTAAATGGAAGATATGAGACACATCACTTTTTCTTAATTTTTTGTGTCAAAACATCAATGATGTACTTTGAAGTACGAAGTCTCAAGAAAGAGGTTTTTAAGATTTTTCTGAAAACGCTTCAGACATTTGTTGAATAAATGAAAGAAGATTATAGCAGTTTAGGGTTGTCAGAACCTATGTTGTCTAGACAAAAAGCTTAAATTGAAAGATGAAAACTGGCAAATAATTAAACTTCAAATCTGCAAACACATATGCACATGCCTAATACTACTAATGGACCAATCCACTGGTTTATTTGCATACACAAAATTAAATACATGATTGTTTTAAAGAATTGGTCATAGGTCTGCAATTTTAGATAGCTGTTTTGATTCATAGTTTTAATATCTAAAGTAATAATTCACTATGAATCATTTTCCAGTGACAAACTGGAGACTTCCAGTGCCAAAAATTGAGCTTTCCTCAGTTCATTTTATTGGCTAAAAAATAATATTCCTTCAGACCCATTAAAAATTTGACAGTTAAGTCTCCAGCAAAATATGTGTTTTAAATTTCAGATATGGAGAGGCACATCAATCTTTTAATATGGACCTTTGGAAAGGTATTGAAAAACATTGAAGGTATTAAAAGGTATGACCTTCTATGATTCTCATATGATTTACCCAGAGAACATTTCAATCAGTCTTTAATAATATTTTCCAAAATGTTAATTGTGTCAAGATGTCAGGTCAGGACTAGGCATTGCTCCTGATTTCAGAAGCTACTGCACCACTAAAGTGCACAGTAATTTAATTAATCAATTATGAAAGAACTCATATGGCTGTTGTACAAAATGATAAACACTAGTAAATGTTCTACCAACCATATTCCCCTAGATAGCTCTCTCTGCAGCAAATAATTTCACCATTAATTAATTCAAAAACCTTTTAAATGCTGATTGAAAAGGCAGCTCTTAGAAGTCTTTGAATTTCAGTTTATCTTTTTGTATCTTCGCTTATTTTTATGTTCTCTCAGATAATTGTCGTCTTTATGTCTTTCATTCCTCTCTCAGGTTTCCCATTAGTCACATTTTTATCTGCTCCTTTTCCCACTCAGTGTTTTCTTTCCTTACATTCTTAGTTTCATAACATCCTTGTTTTAGATGTATTTGGAATCTGGCAATGACTGTGTATATTATTCACTTCTAAACTCCTCCTCACACAATATCTCAATCTTTCTCCAGAGCCCAGAAAACAGCAGCTCTGTCTCCCCATAACAAAAAGGAGCATTGAAGCCACAATCTTCTCCAACAGCTCTGCTCTCCACAACTAACCTGTCATCCTCTGTGGGACCAGTTTCGTGCATCCGCCTCTGTGATTTAACTCTAAGACAAGAAAACCCTGAGGCGTGTCTCTATTTACACCAGTTCAGTGCTGTATTATCCCAAACAGACTCCTGACGTAGAAATCTACGGATTTTCCCCAAAGGGCTTCTTGCTTCTGCTCAAAGCTGTATGTCATCATGTGGGAATGATGAACTTTATGCTCCTGGCAAAGGGGCAAGTGATACACTTCCGCTGGGATGCTTAGTTCAGTGAACAGGACAACTCTGCACAAACAGGCAGGATCCAAGATGCAATACCTAATGAGAAGCAATGTTTGTGCTGCCCTTGGGCACACCCTTGAGGCCAAAAGCCATCCAGTACATGTGCTTGTGATCAAATTGGAGAAACCTCCAGATCCACTGGGAGTTCTCAAACTGCATCCTTAGCTCACATGAACAGGTGCTCTTGCCCTGGGTATTGTAAATTCTTCTGTACCTCACATGAGCCCTCTTACTTGGTACATAAGTTCCTAAAGTTCCTACCCCATGAACCTTCTCTCATGACTTACCTTGTATACCTCATTTAAATGTTTTTACTACAGTCCTGTAGTGACAACTCCAGCATTGCTGATGGATGCATTGCCTGTTGAGCCTGGCAAAGTAAGAAAAGTGCCACCACCTACAATCAAGAGACAAGGAGTCAAGTAAGCTATAGTCCTCTCAATGGCATAGTCTGTCCTACCCAGTTAATCACCATCTTTGTCTGTGATCCACCCCTTTAACCTCTTCTCTCCTCTCCTGGGTGTTTAGCTGCCTATGTTCATGTGTGATACAGCACAACTGTGCATGTTTATATCTGAGTGCCATAAAAAGAGTGAAGTTGTGAGAAATCTTAGCTGGGACCCCAACCCATGATGCCTCCTGAGCATTAATTCATGAGCTGCAGCTGTACTCAACCCCTTGCTCTAGCCTGAGCTATGACGGAGGTGTTCTGAGCCTGCCATTGCATTTTTCCTTGCCTTCCTGACTTGTCATTCTGGCCTGACCTCAGGCATGTCTCTTCACTACAGACTTGCCTCTTCATCATTGGTCTGGTCACCGAATCTGGTTATTGAACCCTTTCTTGCCTCTTTTTTTTGGGGTACTGTGACATTTAGACTGCAGCCTGAGGGTGAGGACACTGCCTTTCCAGCCTGGCTGTCACCACAGGCTCCTGGCTTGCACTCCCTAATACAGCAGCCTGCTCTGTTTCCTGACAAAACCCTTCAGGGTAAGAAACCCACCTTTTGGTGCCCTGAGACAGGCATTCTTTTGCCTGTACAGATAGTGACATCTTTCAATCTGTTCCAGTATTCGTGTGCTCCATCCATCCTTTGAAGCATGAGCATTGAAGTACGAGGCAGGAGGTAGATGTACAAAGCCATCAATCATCCTGCCTGCTGTAACTGAAGGCCTCAGGCAGGTATTTCCAATCCCACACATATTCAGGTGTCAGATCCTTGCATCTATCCAGTGTCTGTCATATGGGTCCTTGGCTGTATGCAGGAATGGTTTTTTCTCTCACGTTGAGGCTCAGACCAGAGACTCGGTCCTGCCGCAGGTTCTTTGAGATGTTGTGAGGGCAGCTGCTGGGTCACTTCAGTCAGAGCACGAACTTACTCCAAGGACAGAATTTGTTGCCTTGCTGGCTACAGGACGGCATTTTGTGCTCCTTAATGACAGGCCAACCCAGAAGTATCTTCAAGATTGTGGTCTATGGAAGTCCCTGGAAACCTGGGAGTGGCTGACTCCCTGAGGCCATCAGGAACAGCTTCACCAGCAGCAGATGTTGAAAGAAACTATGACATGCAGTAACTAGTTTTCCTTTGACCAGTAGTCTTAGAGGAAATAGACCCAGGCCCCATAAGGAAAAGGAAATGTGACATCAGAGATTGAGCAATAATGTTGCTGGGTGAATTATTTCAGCCCATATTATTAAGGAACTTGCTGTTTCAAAATTTCCTTTAATTTTTAAGTTTATGACACTGGAATTTGGAAATAAATGGAAATAAGTCAGTTTAGGAAGTCCTAAAAAACATTTTCCATCTTTCAGTTGTGCAGATTGTTTCTAGTATATTCTGATTCTAGTTTCTAATATATTCTTCAGTATTTTAAATTGAACTAGAGGTAAAGTAAAAAAAGAAACCTATTATTTACTTAGATACTACCATTAGCATAAGAGCCACTATATCTCACTACTTCCAATGGATACATAAAATACAGTTCCTGATACAACTGAAACCTTTGATCCTTTGACAGAGAATGGAGCTATTATTTACATAAATGTAACACTTCAGAGGGCAGAAGAAAATTGATTTTTCTCCAATGTACCATGCACATTAGAATTACCAAGGAGTTTTCAAAAGAAGAAAACAAGACCCGAAATTCAAAGAAAGAAAAGCGTCCTCACACTGTATTTCCATCTATGCTCTAGCAGGTACATGTACGGGTATACACATACATTTCAGGATTGCCTTACTGCATTCATATAGGAAAGGCAAAAACTGCTGCTGGAAACAAGGAAAGAAAAATAATTTCACACCAAACAGTTTTACGCAATTCAGTTTAAACAAACGAGTCTGAGGCAAAACATATTAATTTGGCACACATTTTTTTCCCCCATTTTTATATTTGAGATTATCATAATAAACTGAATGAAGAAATAAGCTCCTTTTTAAACTAGTGATTATGAGAGCTTGCCAGTGAATGTGATATTGCATGAGTTGTGGCAATCTATGTCCTAGGGCTATATACACTTGCCAATGGGGTATGACAGTCTCAAAGAGGGCTGTAAGAAAAGCAGGGTATCACGCTAAGAAAATAAGTTACCAGTTGTGAACGGAGACATACCCACAAGGGCAAACAAACCAGGGATTGCTAAATTAAGAGCCTGTGCCTGAAAATTCAAACACTAAAATGCAGCTGCCAGGTATAACGTACAGGAACATTTCACTCAGTCTCAATCTTCTATTGCAAAGCACGTCTCCTTATGTCAAGCATGGGTTTACATAGCTTGCGTGATTAAAGATGTATTTAATTACCTTCTGAAATGGTATCAAGGAGAAATATAAAATTACAGAGAAACATTTGAAGAGCTGTAGAATTTCAGAAATTAACCATTTAGTAAAGCAAAGCATTGATTCGTAAGTGTGCCATTTGTAACTTCAGTTACATTTTAAAGCTTATCTCTTCTTTGGAGTAATAGCCCTATTTCTTTTTTCAGGCAACAGGTGTGTCATATCTGTTCTCAGGTATAAAAAACTTGCTTTTGGCATAAACTAATTAGCTTTATTGTGTTTTGTTTTGTTTTTGGTTAAAAATATGGAGGGGGACAACACTAACAAGTGTAAAAAAAGATGTATTTGTCTTTCTGAAGTGATTAATACTTCACATGTAGGTATAAGATTTCTCTGAGTGCTTTTCGGGTGTGGTAATGCATCTAGAGTTGAAAGGGTTGTGCAGTTATATAACCAGTATTAATTAATTGTGTTTTTTACTGTGGAATCCAATGTTGCACTTCAGTTAGCGACATCTTACAGTCACTCTTGTATTCTAGGGGTGAAAGTTATTTACTGAATTGAAAAGATAAATTCTGTATTACATGGATTTCCCTCACAATCTGAAGAGCAAATCTAGCCATGCTCTGTCTTCTGCTGACACACTGTAAAAGTTCTCCATTTTGCCTCCCACTCCCCAGACTTCACGAGTTAATTTCCCATGTCAAGAAAGAAATAACAGAAAAGAGCATTGGCTTTTAAATGTGATATTTCAAATTATAAACCTTAAGCATTGAAGGTCCTTTCTCAAACATTCTGAAAACTACTCAAGACTAAAGATGTTTCTGAAGAAATGTATGTCTTCTTCATGTGAATTCATTCAAGCAGAAAAAAATGGCATCAGCAAGGAACTTGAGGATTTAAAAGTATACCAAAAGGTAAATGAATTGTCTTAATTACTTACAACTGCAACATAGTTGACATGCTATGTCAGAGCAAAGGTCTGTCTAATGAAAGATGCTGTTTCCAGCAGTGGTCATAACAGATGTTCAAAAACATGGGAGTAAGAAACTGCAAGCATTCATGAATCTTCCCTACAACACCTTGCCAGGTGCCCTGACTATCGCTGGTGAACTGTGCTGAGGAGTCTGCTAAAGATAAATCTATGCTGTGGATTAGAATCCAAGGTATAAACCCACTGCTATTCTTGGAGAAGTGGCATTTCTTCCTTTGGAAAAAAAGATGCTTCCTTCTACATTTAGTCCACCAAGGCTCTGAGGTATTTTGTACTGATATTATATATTAGTATTTTGCTGGTAGACAGGAACATGATCTACCCGTGATCTGAACAGATGCAAGTTTTCTTTGGTATACCAAGAGAAGACCAAAAACCTACTGAGAAGAAGGCTATGTTGGCACAGGATCAATGCCAAAATATCTACATTTGCATGACTCCCTGATATCTTGGACTGTGAACAGTGGCTGTGGCTTGGCTGTAGAATTCCAAGAAGCACTTTGTTGCTTTATTTAAAGAGAAATTCTGTAATTCCTGTATCTGTGGAAATCTTTGAAAGCAAGTTGGGGGATTGGGCCTGGGGCTGTTGGGAGGAGAGAATTTTCTCATTGAAATACACGGGCATAAAGCCAAAGACCTCCAGGATGTATCAGCAAAGTTCAATCATTTGATCAGGTGATTAACACCAGAAAAAGATGGCATTGTGTTTTAGAGAGGAAAATTTCCACTAGTGTTCTTCCTAGGCAACCAGAACAGATAGTTTGCCCAAGGACAAATGAGAAATCTGTGGCAACTTCTGAAAAATAGTCAAGATTTTATGTCAAGTTTCTGAGTTTAATAGCAGACAGTCCTCTATGTCTTATTCAGTGTGACTGAAGTATTCTTTAAGAACTGACAAACTGAAATCTTCTGAAACCTTAAAAACGTTAATATTTTATTTACAGTTAATGAAATGCACTTCATACTGAATTATTCAAACACCATCAAGAAACTGGTTAAAATGTAGTTTCATCTAGCCAGGAGATTTCAGATTACATGGAAAGTGACAATATTCTCACTCATCTTTTCTTTCCTCTGCCAAACTACCAAACATGCAGCACAAAGGGAGAAGCAGAGTGGCAGGAGTGTCCTTAACTGTGGCCCGTGTGTAAGGGATGAAAATAGCCAGAAAGATATTGGTCTGGTGATGAGCACCTACTTTGTAGTGGAGCACAGCAAAGAACGCAGGTTGTGAATTCTCATCCTTTCGTGATGCAGCCTTTGTCTGGGGGAGCAAAGCAGCAGTTCCTTGCTTGGGGCAGAGCCAGAGTGGAGTCCAGAGCCAGCAAAGTCCATCTGTCATATCTGCAGCAGACTGGCCAAGTTTGTAGCACAGATTTACACCATGGGCTACGACTGTGAAGAAACACAGAATTACAGCAATTTTCACTGGTTTAAAATTGTAACTTTCTTAAATAGAGACACACTAAAAATATTTTTTTTTCAGTGTGGGAAACATAAATACAGGTGTAATCAAGAGTTACTGGAAAACTGCAAAAGTGGAATTAGATTGGAATATGATTCCCACCTTTAGCTGCTTGGCTATAGAATCATGTTGATTGTTACTCAATTTCTGCCCTAGTAAATCTCACCATTTATTTCCTTGCATTGACACAAGTTTAAAAGAGGAAGAGGGACACTAATAATTCCTCTCTCAAGACCAGCTTCAGAATAAACAGTAGAACTCTGTGGAGAAGAGAAATGTGGCTAAAATTTTTATAAAAGAGAAACTGATAAGTCAGCTTACAGCAGTAAATACTTCACTGTAGAGCCAAGGGAGTTTGCCTATTTCTCTTCCATTTCAGTTTCTAAAGGAAATGTTACTCTTGCTTCCCTAAATCAGCAGAGTTTTCGAAAAACCTCACTGCAGTCTTGAAATCATGCCTCCACACTAGAAAGCAGCAATATAAAGTCAGGCTGTCATTAGAAGTTATCAACAAGCTGAAGTGCTCTAAAAAGGCTAAATTTTGCTAATTTTAGGTATCCCTTCACTCAGTCTAAAGCCCCATGCACTGAGTGACATTGACAACAGGGTTTCATAATGAGCACCTTGTGTTCCAACACCTGCCTGTGGCAAAGTCCCTCTTAGAATCTGCTCTAAGTCCTGAGCTATGTTGGAATAATGTACATTTTCAGTGATAAGCTATGCAATTATTAAGGATGGTTTATTTGGATGTAATTTTAAGCAGCTTCTGAGAAGACAGCTTTAAATATTCAGTCTCCTTTTTCCACTGCAACACACACACATTAATTTATGTTATTTATAATTCCATAAAATCAGTCTGGTATAACCATATATTAAGAAAATAATTCATTCAGTAAAATTCTATCTCATCACTTTTCTCCAAATGAGGAAAGCATTAATTAATTTTTATTAAAATTCATTATACTATTTATGGATATTATTACTTTTCCTGATATTTTTCCTGACATTTTCCCCTCATTTCTTAATTTTTCACATAATTTGTGCTTATCTTTAGTCAGAAGAAGTATTTCCATAACTGAACTCACCATCCAGATGCAGTCCAAATCTCATATTTCGTGAGTTTATCCCAGCACTCCACAAAGCAACTTGACTAGACTTACATATTTAAATTTCTTCTGTTATTTAAAAAAATATGGTTCAACAATGTTGTCATTAACGTTTTCCTTAGCCTGATTTTGCTATCTATTCTTACAGCACCTGAAATATCGTACAAATATGTTTCCATCTCACATCCATATAATTTTCAGTCCCCAGTTCCCCATTTCAATCTGTTCCTGGCAATTAATTTCCTACATCTGATTTACTGTCAATCATTTCTGCCTAACACCTGCCTGTTTCATAACCCTAAATCTAGATGGCATTCCTGGGCACCTCTAATACTCTTCTTTCTTATGATTGCTAATGAAGTCTAGACTTCTCTAAAGGAAAATATGAGAAAATGGGAGAAATTATATTCAAGCCCTGTTAGCAGCTGCCACCATTCAAGAAGACAGCTGCAGAAAGGTACTACAAAGAGCATCAACCAGTCTAAGGTCACACGGGCTGAAAGAATAACCGCATTTTTTCTCTGCATTTATCAGCTGTATTTCTCTCCAGATTGTTTCTTTTTTGCATCTGTTGTACCCCATGGGATCACTTGCCCTTCCCTCCTTCCTTATGAACCTATATTCTATTTCTGTACTTACTTTCCACATCCTTCAGTATGGTAAGGTTATTTTCCTACTGTACTTGTCACTAGCAGACTTTTTAAGAGATTCATAGGATAGTTTGGGTTGGGCAGGACCTAAAAGATCATCTAGTTTAAGGATAGCACACTTTTAGCATGCTGTCCATGCCAGCATCTTATGTTCTTTTTTGTGCCCTTTCATTTCTGCTGATGCCTCAGTACTAGCCACTGTCTTTCATTTTTTATACCTCGCCCCTCTCCAAAACAATTCATGAAAATCCTCTTTATTAACAAGCTCCTTGGGCTGGACACCATGGCTGAAACTCTCGGCTTTGGTCAGCAAAAGGAACATTAACCATCCATCACCTGTGAGCAGAGATTTCCCTCAGCAGTAAGTCCACTGTCCTGTCACAGAGTGCAGACTCTACAAAGCCCAACCAAGCTCTGCCATCATAGAGACTGTCACTTTATTCACTTTGGAAAAAAATGAAGCTCCATCCACATCCAGGAGAAGATTCAAATATGGGTTTTTTTTTAAAGTGAGGTGTTGGGGTTTTTCCCCTCAAGGCAGGATTTTCCCTTTATTTAAGCTGTTGACTATCTTATCCCTCTAAGTCTGTGATCAAAGCTATGAATTCTGTTTACTGCCACATGAACTACACTGAGCTCGACAGAGACTTTGTCAAAATCTGACAGGCTCTGCAGTGGGAAGTATTACACACTGCGAACAGAAAAATCTAGCATAGCACTAGGGAACAACAGCAATAAAAAACCACACAAGGCTTCGACTGCATTGTTTAAACCAGCCCACTCTTACCATCAGACTGCTTCACCTTTGATTTCAGCATGTGTGTTGCTTGTGGGTACAACTGGGGGATACACCTCACCTGCAGCTCACCTCGGGTGACTTCAATCTGTAAAGGTGCTCCAGCTGACGGTGCATCCACTGCAGGATGGTCCACTCACTGTCAAGCTAGCTGGCCACTTGAGATGTCAGCTGTTGGGCTGAAGGTGTAGCTGATTCTTTTATTTCCCATGTTTATAAATTGAATGCTTGTCAGTGCATGTGACAGTTTTCAGTCTCAAAGTCCAGGGAGTAAATGCTCTGTGACCGTGCTTTTTTGTATCTCTTTGAACAGAACAGAAACAAAATGAAATCACAAAAACTACATCTTTCAAATTACAAGATTTCAAAATTGAAAGTTTCAACTTTTACCTTTCTGTCTATCTATTATTAGCTCTATATCGATAAAGACAAAAAACTAATTCCTAAAATTATAATATGCATCTTTCTTGATAGCACATGCCATTACAAGCTTTAGTGAAAATGCAGAAGAAGCAAAATGAAGGCAATGCTTTTATTGCTCTTAACACACTGTTGTACAAGCCTTTATTTGGTCTACAAACCTCCAGTCGAGTGCAGTCTATTAAAACTAATATTGTTCTGAAGAACTTATGTGGCCCCTAGTCTTTGAATTCAGCTGAAGTAATAAACAATACAAAAAGCAATGATGGTAGGGAAAAAAGAAGAAAAAAAGGGGAAAAAAGAGGCATGAATTGTTTCCTCATTAAACTCCATGAGTTTTATTAATAATTTCAGCAGAAACAGGGTTATACTGGAGGGAAAAATTTTGTCTCTTTGGTCAGGTAGAAAAGTGGTCACAAACCTGAACATCTATTACACTAATATTTTACATTACATTATTCAGTGCCATTTATGCCTTCTCTAATGCCAGAAACAGTTCCAAAGGTGCTTTCCCAGGGCAGTCCTATTAGCCCATACAAACAGAGCTGTACCATCCTGCATGGTTCTACATTTTCACGTGGAGTGACAGAGTGCTTTGTAAGCTTGCTGTCTCAGGTGCACTGAGTTGATGTTACTTTCTCCAGGGAAAATGCATAAAATAATGAATGTGTTCTGAGGGCACAGTTCTCTCAGGATTTTGGAGACAACTACAGGAAAAAGAAGCAGCTGCATCATAGCCATCACAAAGCATTTCTCAGAGTGTGTAATTACAGCTCTCCAAAGGTGTCAGATAGAGAAATAATCAATGTCATCAACAGACATGCAAGGAAGAATACAATGGCAAAGGAAAATGTGCTTGGTGTCATCAAAGGGATTTAGCTGAATCTCATGGGAGAGCACAATGGAGAAGATGCAGGGAGATGGGCTGACAAAGAGAAAGATAAGGGAATGTGCTTGCCAATAAACTAGAAGGATAAAAGGACTGGAGTTTGTGAGGAATAGCCATAAGACCATAGAGTTAAAATTAAAGCTAACAGAAAATGGATAAAACCTCTGATAGAGAAAGGAAATCCTAAGGCCTCCATCTATTCAAATATCATGCTGGGGAGGGTGGAGGTACCAGGAGAAATTCTTCTTTCTCACATGCAGATTCCAGACTGAAACCACAGGTAACTTCATAGAGAAGAAAGCTTCATTTATTTATGAAAAAGCTAGTATTGTGTTAAGACAGAATATTATTACTAAAAGGCCTAAATTATTAGTGATTTAATTAGAACTATATGTGCAAAATATAAAATAATCTGCCTCTAAAAGCAGGTCAGTGGCAGAAGCATGGAGAGCAGACAGCAATAGCAGCTACTACTACAAATTTTCATATGTTCCTGGCTTTCTTAAAAGCAATAGCAAAATACTAACTTCTTTAATGTTGGATTTCCTAAATGAGAATATTTATCAGATTTTCAATATAAGGCCAGCCTGCTCAGATAACATCTAACTACAATCTTGAAACAAGAGATAAGAGATATAAAGTAAATGGGAAAAAACCCCACCCCAGGAAATAACCTTCTGGGCTTTCACTAGACACAGATATTTTCACTATTTAACTCAGATTTGTATGAATAGCAAGAGGACAATCAATGTTAGTATATGAATCTTGTAGAACTAATAGTTAACAGTAGTATTTAAGGCTTTATCACAAGACTATGAGGAACAACAAATGGCTTTTGTTGCTTATTAGATGTTAGTATGCAGCTGAACTATTTAAGAATCTCTCATGATCACTACAACTACGCTCCATTTTCATGAACACACTCTCACATATTTAAAGTGAAAGAAAAGACAGCAAAAGGAATATAAAAGATGAGTATTTCTTCTTTTATAAGAATGGTGTTACTTAATCTTAGGAGTGATCTTGAAATATTTAGTATATCTTGCAAATCAGCATATGACAAACTATCCTCCAAAATTTGTCTCTGCAAAGAGAACTTTCATTTCAGTTCAGGTTTCCTCTAAGTGGTGCAGATTTGAAAAGCCCCAAGATGCTGAGTATGAAGACAGATAGTGTCACTTCTTTTCTTGAAAGAGTCCTGTCACCAGTTCCTATTGCAAGCAAATATTACAAGTTTTACATCTTTTCACAGATGCCCTCCCTGATATCCATCCAGCTGTTAAAGATTTTTCCTGAGGCTTTGTACCTTTTGATATTTCAATCACGCTTTAGGAAATGAAACTCTTGTGTCTCCCATACTAAAAGTCTTGCATCTTTAAAGACATCTATGTAACAGGCTGGATTTGTACAGAGAAAGAATCCGCAGCTGGATCTGTCCTGGTAGGACAAGTACATTTAGAGGTTGACATCAGAGATTTGATTCACAGCTAGCTGATTTAGATAGGCTTCCAGTCCAGAAATAAGAAGGAGGGATATTGGCTGCCTACCAGCTTAAAAATCCATGAATGGACCATCATTGGGGCAGGCCATAAATACAGGCAGCTGTCCTTTTAGCAGTTTTGCAGGACTATTTGTGCTGATGTGAAGGAGGGCGGAAAGTCACTTTGGTTCTGTTCTTCAGCTGCAGTGAGCCAGTGTGGCTGCCGGTCATCTCCAGTCCTGCCTGGCAGAAGGCACCATTGAGCCCTACACACAAGTTTGGAGACAGAACATACAGACATAAGCCCTTAAACACATACAAGTATTTTCTTTGATATTCATTCAACTGGCTGGCTTTGTAAAGTCAGTATTCTATGTTTAACGAAGCACAAGTTTTCCAACACAGAAAACATATTTTATATAAAGCCCAGAGACAACAGCATGGTATAGTGGCCATCACTGCACCTTTCTTTAACTAGAAATAGTATTGACTCTCTTTAGTATAATCTTGCAGTCACCTACAATTCCATTAATGCTGAGAGTCAGATGACCATATCCCTCCTGAAAATATAAGGGTATGCTCACCCTAATAAGCTTTTATTCTTTGGCCTCCTCTGGCATAATCAATGTTGGGGTTGTACAGTCAGAAAAGCTCAGTGTTGCAAATTCTGTGCAGATGACCACTGCTGTGGCGTTCAGCCTGTTTGCACAGCGCGTTTGGAGTAAATGTTCTGGGATGCAGCAGGAATAGTGTTTCTGGGTTCAGTAGCACTGCTTGTCTCTCTTTTTCTCATACACTGATGACCTAAGAAGCACCGCGAGAGGACAGGGGTCACAGTGGGACAGTGGTGAGGCCCTAAGTTAGCTAAAGTCAGAGTTTATGTGAGTCAAGCTAAGCCTTGTGTTTTACTGCATAAGACAGGGAAATTAATGCACAATCTTTTAGTTATTAAAATTACAGTTATTTGATTCAAATTGCAATCGCTTCATAAGCATAGCAATAAGAATGGAAGTGAACATAATGGAAAGTAGTTTGAACAAATATAAAAACTGTACATATGAAGAGACAGTAAAAAATGGTTACAATTAAAATAAAATGAAAACATAATTGAATTTCAGGAAGTCTGAATATGACTTATTACAGGAGCTTTGTTTGACATTGGGACATGTGTTTTCATTCAACAATCAGCATCCATAATGCACATGGCCATTTAAGTTCATATGAGTTTAGGAAAAGAATGACATTCCTTTAAAATTAGCTAAATTATGTAGAAAGCCTTTATTTTGTGATTTTTCCTTCAGAAGTGGCTGGGAAAAAAACTGATAAAGGTTTCATAATTTTCAGAGATGTGTTTAGCTCCAGGGGATGCCTTTGTAAAATATCAATCCCTGTGAATGTGATAAACCCAAGATAGGGATTTACATTAAGAAAAGGCAGGTGCAATATGTAGAGATTCTTGATGGAAAAGCTAACATGGATATAGATAAAAGCAAGCTATAATGTACTTGTGCTAAAGGATCTTCTAATTCACAATTAATTTATTTTTTCCTGTCAGAAAAAAATGTGTACTTATTTGAAGAGCAGCATAATTTCTTTTCTGTTGCAAGGTCATAAAATACTTTTTCAAGCACAAAGGTTTGAAAAGCTATGTTTTTGCTGTTTAAAAGAACCAATGCTTTCTCTCTTCCCACAAAATTTTTCTGCATCAGCTGGGTAAAACTTCAAGATCAGATACGTACCTTCTTTTTTTGAAGGAGAAAATTTGTCAGGAAGAAATATGAAATTTACTGGAATTTCATAACTTACTGACATCACATCTGGCTTAACAACCAAAACTACCTTCCCACAGAACATCTGACCAGAGAGAGGTACACTAGAGAGTGGAAAAAAAAAAGGGTGCAAAAATTTCTCTGACAGCAAAGATGAAGAAACTGTATTTCTGCTACGTGTAATTCAAAGTATGCCAACGTGCAAAGACCATTTGGAAGACATTATTCTGAATGCCAAGCATTATCACAAATGAAACTGAAATTTCAAATATATACAGAATTGATGTTTAAATAGGTGAGTTAATTCATGGTGAAAATACCTTCTTGAAAACTAAGATGTACATATAAAGATCCCTAATCTGACAAACAGATTAATTAAAAACACGTGTAATAAAGAATTGATTTTTTCAGCTTTTGTTAAAACACAAACACTATGGTGGAGTTGGAATAAAAATGAAATTGGCCAGAAAGATGGAAATTTGAGAAGCTCAACTACCAGTAACCTGTCAGCAAAGACATACAAGAATATTCTAAAACAAAGCCAACGAAACACTGGTTTCTTTACTGTGAAGGTGTATCATGGGTGGTGTTATAACATTGTGACAACGATAGCTGTATCACTACTGAACTCCTAAACTCGGAGCAATTAGTGATTTTATTCTATGACACTTGGCAAAACAAAACCAAAAATATTATATAACAAATGCAAATCCTTTTCTTCTCAAGTGCCAAAAAGCAATGATTACATAACTGAATGAATGAAAAAAGTAGAAGGATGTGTTGCAGTAAATCTTAAAGCTTTTATAGTCTGTAACGTAATAGAATAAAACATTTTAAGGGAACAAACAGATGTTATGATAAAAGTAACTATCCCATGTGAATGATCTGAAATGTGGAATCTGATCTGCCACAACATTTTGAGCCAAGAATGTGTTAGCTCTTGGGTGAAAACATGTGTTATTTTTCCTTTTTCCAAGTTGAGCCTTTATCTAAAGATTACTTAAAACCATAGGAATACAACAAGTCAAAGGCATAAAGCATCTGTACTGAAGCATAATTCTATTATTCTCTAAAGACAACAAATACAATTAGTCATGCCTACTAGCACTTCCAGAATCTTTAATTCTGCACCATTTGGGGGTATTTCCCATTTTCTGTCTTCTTAAATGATTTTAAAGCCCATTTAACCTGGATCTTGGCTACTCAAATTCAAAACTGAGTCTCACAACTTTCAGGCATTAACCTCCCAATGGTAAAGCAGATTTTGCACCTTCAGATTTTCCCATATTGAGACACCGGTCTCAAGTGCTGAGCAGCAAGGTACCTGGTTTATGTACAAAACTCAGAAGCCTCAGAGGAATGCGGCCTGCCTGTCTTTTCTCCATCTGTTACAGGTCTTGTACAGCATGGGGAAGACTGGCATTTAGTTCTGTTTTCTGGATGGTGAAGTTCAAACTTAGATATTTCTTTACAGCAGGTTAATGAAACTCAAACACCACTCACACTACATTCCAGTTAACTCCTGTTATAGTATCTCGGTACTTTTAGGAACCTCCTAATACACAGTGAAAATCAAACCCTTCACTTCCAAAAGTAATAATGCATCAATATAAAGATTTTCATTTACTCATATGAACTCAGCTTGATTTCATAGTTAATACCAGTTCACAATAAATAATACATGACAGTCTTTCAAATAGATGCTTATACCTTTGTGCCATGTTTCAAGTTTGGGTCACTTAACAGAAAGCCCCTTAAAACATCTCCAGTACAAGTGACGCAAATATGCAACTCTTCAATGAGGAGTTTCTACTAGTTATTTCTACTAGTCAGCAAGTTTATATCAAGCACAGTTTGATTACTTGATGAATAAAAGTGGTTCTGACCGCGAATAAAGATTTTCAGTTCATTTCTATGGCTTAATTGTGCTATCCTGACTAGCACTAAGCCATCCTTCATCCTGCTAGTAGTCTCACTGAGCATTATTCATATCTTCATGTGCACATCTAAAGGTAAAACTGACTCAACATAGAAGTTCATAAAGAGAGAATGATCTATTTACTCCATACCCTGAAAGCTCTATGAACCAGTTCAAAAATAGCTGCTATTAACGGAAAGGGAAAAGTAGATTGTATTTTACAATATCAAGTGCCTTGGTGTTTTCAAATTTGAAATACTAATTTTACAATTGTGTGAGTTAATACAAGTTCCAGTCTTTCATTCTGCATTGACAAAAACTACAAAAAGGTTACAGGAGGTGCAATAGTCTATCAAAGTTGATTCCCGAAAGCTTTAAAAAAACCCCAAGGCTATGGAGAGGAAATGCAGATTTAGATGAGAAAATACAACCCAGATTATTTCTGAGATACATTTTTTTTAAGCCCCAGGAAAAGTTACATTTTTCTATAAGTAATTTTTTCAAACTAATTTCCAATGAGTAAAAACTGTGAAACTAAATGAAATTGCCTGTATGTTTTCACATTAGAAAAACCCCACCAAACTTAGAAAGGTCATAAAATCTCAGCAGAAGAATCAAACCATCTGAATACATTTAAGACAATTTGATGTTAGGATATAATTCAGCATACTTAGCTAACCATAATGCATTGCACAATTATTACATCTGGATAATACATACTGTATGGAAGATCTTAGTTTTTAATGAAGTTGCTTTAAATAAAATATTAATTCCTCAGGGAATCTTATTTTCATATTGGAATTTAGTTTTAAATTAAAAATCAAATATTAACTGAATAAAATAATACCTTGATAAAAATTATGCTTGAAACCTATGTTCTTTTATACAATTATTTATACATTTATGTGTTTCTAGTTCTATACTTAAAAATGTAATTTCAGCCCCACAAATGAAATATGCAAAAGCAGTATTTAATCACTAAATCAACAGGTCAACTTTTTACCCGCATCCAGATAGATTGTTTGAATTATTTCACATTGGTTGTTTTCTCATAATAGTCTTCCCAGATTTCAGTTGGTTCCTAAATATATTCATTGCATTTTGTCGTATTTGATATGTCAGTGATTCCTCCCTTACAGTAAAATGGAAAAAGAATTTTTTTACTCTTTGAATTTCATCATATTTCATTGGACAGTATTATACACCAGATACTTTCAAGCCTGTGAAATAATTATTTTTCAGGTTTAGCTCCCAGATACATAGGAAGTGAATCCTTTACCACTGCAATTTATCAGCTTCAAGACAGTGCCTCTTTCAGACTTTGTCACAAACCATCAGCTTTAGGAGTGTGAAAGATTTATAGGTCCATACCTGCGAATATTTTCTTCATCTTCCCCAAGGTGTGCAGGGTCTTTAGTCAAGACTCAACTCTTGTCTAAATAATTGCAGAGCTGTTTACCAGTACTTTATGGCTTTGAGTCTAGAAAGGT
Organism: Oriolus oriolus; assembly: GCA_013400235.1. NCBI lineage: Eukaryota > Metazoa > Chordata > Aves > Passeriformes > Corvidae > Oriolus > Oriolus oriolus. The sequence goes on along the minus strand of VXBT01011977.1, from coordinate 840,334 downwards.
GTGGTTTTTCCTTGTTCCAGTGTGGCTGAGAGAAGTTTCTGCTCCAAACAGCCCTTGCAAAAGCTCTGTTATGAAGTAAATCATGCTGCCTCATATGTTCTCCACAGAGATGAAAATTATCCACAAATTGGATCTCTGGCTGTGCTGGATCTCATGCTTTCAGTCATGTTCACAGCCTCTTAATTATGCCCTTGGAGATACTGTCTTCAGTTCTCCTGCCCTTATCAAAACCAAATTTTTCACATGATGTGTCACTCCTGTGCCCTCAAATGCTGATTTTTATACCTGGATCTCATAACTTAGAATTTTTTCCATTTCCTCATCTGACATTTTTGTGTACAGCTGTTGTGAAAACCATGCCTCTTTATAGCAGTTATCATTGGGGAGGAGAGTGTTTGTCTTGTGCTGGCTTTCTTAGCAGAGCCTGAAAGCTTGTCTAGGGTACTGGCAGAGTTTGCTGTAGCCCACAGCTTTTTCCATGACATGAATCCACACTAGACTATCAGCCTGTTCTAATCTCAGCTACTCTGGCCAACCAGTTGAGAGCTCATAACAAGCCATTGAGAGAGCAAGCAGCTTCTTGAACCACCTCTGACTGACAGACCCTTTGAAGCCAGCCACACACACTTCCTTCAGCAGTCAGCTCAGCTCTTCCGAGCTCTGGGATATATCAAAAGGTTTGCATGGTCAGACTGATGCCTAAAAAGGCCAACCTGGAAACAGAGACTAGACAGGGGTAAGGGAATAAAGGTGGATATTTATTCAAAAAGCCTTCAGAGGCACACCCTGGGCAGGCCAAAGGCTACACCCAAGATGGACGACAAGTCACGAGTTTTCACACTGTTATAGGTTTGGTCCATTTGTATATCAGCATAAATTCACCAATTAAACTTTAGCTAATGATGTAACTGCCCCTCAGCTTGCCCCCCTTCTCAAGATGCTGGTTTACACATTTTGGGCCTAGGACGGTCTGGGTGTCCTTGGAGAGCAAGCCTGGAGAGGCTTTGTTATGTCTACCTTAGCATTAGAGAGCAGCAGCTGACGGGCTGCAAGGCAGTTCAAAGTTACACACTAGGAATACAGAGAATACAGAATTTGTAAAATATAAAAGCTAAAACCTAGGGCATCAAGACACACATTTTAATAGAGCACATGAAGCACAGGTATTTCTGATCCCCGTCAGCCACATGCCATTTTGTGAGGCTTAAATTCAACCAAAATCTGCCTCATTTCCCTTGAATATATGTGGTGTGACAAAATGTTGTTGTAAACTGTGAAGAGCTACATACTTTCAGGCAAAACATAATTTTCTCTTAACATTACACAGTCACTTATTAACTTCCTTAATTTTTGCTTAACTTTTTAATTTAAGAAAAGGTTTGCTTTTGATTAACGTAGTTTAGCTAGAATAGATCGCAAAAAAATGTGCCGGCTTCTTATTTAGCTCTCTCTTTCACTTGGTCCAGTTAAATAACATTTGTCACATGACAGCAACAGTGTCATTCTGATCAGTTAGGCTTAGCTTCAGTAGGTATCTCATGAGACCAAACCCCTGAACACATTCAGAAAATCCATAGATAAAGCACTCGAATGTGGTGAACAAACTTGTGTTTGTGTTCAAATCCTTGAATAGGCAAGAGTAGTTAATGATAAAACAGCTCTCCAAAGGATATTTTATGCTATTAATATTCTCTATAGCAATTATTTCTGTGCATTAAGAAAAAAAAGGAACTGTAGCAAAGTAGATTTTCCCTTTGTTGCTTTTCATTAGGTTTGCTTTGGAATAAAAACTTGGTTTCTTGTGTCTCATTTTGGACAGGCTCTAGACTGAAAATATTTTCTTATCATATAAGCAATTCATTCTATGACTGCACGTTCACCTACAGTGCAGAAAGCTTATGCGTTTTAGTTCAAATAAAACCACTAAAACAACATTTTTGTTGTAATGAATGAAGACAGTTTCATTAAAATTAAATCTTTGGCACAGGTGAATGAGGCAAAGTATGATTGACAGAGGACGTTCAGAAAAGTGCTTTAGTTCATCTATAGGAAAGTAATTCAAAATTTCCTTCTGCAATTTGAACACAAGAAAAGAAAAGTTGTAAGAAAACTTGTATCCTTTTCTTTCAGCTAAATGTAGAGGAAGGATATAATATTGGTTTTCATCACGAAGTCAATGCAAATCTGGTTAGAGGGGGAATTATTAACATTAAGCAGTAATGGGAGAGGTGAAGTAATGGACATTTCCCATTAGCTTTTTATGAATGTTTATTTGAAAACCAGACCAGTTACATTGACACATGTATCCACTGACAGATAAATTCTGGACATAACACATAAATTGCATTATCAGCTTGGACATCAGCTTCTTAAACCTAATCACAAGATAGACTGCTTATTTTCTTATGATGCTGGGGCCGTAACAGCACTGCTGTAATCTTTTTCCAGTGAACCATTATTGAAGCTTGCATATTTTATAGCAACAGAGACAGCTAGATAATCTCCTCTGTGTGTGTTCACACATATGTACTGATGGGAGGAACTATTCCATACCTGCTGTAATTTTTCAGAAATGTACTGCATTGTTGCGAGCATCTGGTAAATAAGTATTGAAAAAAATTTCTATACTACTCTCTCCAGTTTGCTTGTCAGTGCATTCTTACTCTGAATGGCCTCTTCTAATGAACCTTATAAATGTTCTTGGCAGCTAACTGGGAAATGTTAATCAAGGGTTTCACTTAACAAGGAGCTGCAAATTATCCAACTTGTTAAGTTTTCCGATAGCCATCTTTCAAATTTAATTATTGGCACTGTTTTTCACCCACCACTCAAAGACAATGATCTGACTACTTTATAACTTGCATTATCAAGGATTTTGCATCACTTTAATAAATAATAATTCTGTCAAATTCTTACAGAACATCACTCTAGTGAGCTATTAACAAGCTCTTAATAGTTATCATTTCAATACATCTGATAAGTATCGTAAGTCTTAATACAGAAAGATTATGCAAAGAGAGAAAAGCCCCATGGGCCTTGCTGCAGCCATTATTATGTTGGTAATTTATACTGAAACAGAGAATGTCTTCCCACTCTTCCAGGTGTTTAAGCAAGTACTACCTGTATGGCAGGTAATAATTATTTTGCGAAATCATCACAGCAGGAAAGCGAATACAGCTCTCTCACAGACTAGAGGCAGATGCTGAAATTCTGGGGCAAGATGGGATTTAAGGCACTCCCACATCTGAGTTTCTTCAGCTAGCTCACCCCTTTGACTGCTATGTTGTTTTCAGCATTATTTTGATGTCCTTTGGAGTTATTGCACAGTTAGTGAGTTGTCTAACTTGGATATTATTAAAGCTTCTGGGATGTTGTTCAAACACTGTGTCACCAACGTTGTGACACCTGATTCCAGTTTACTGATTAGCCTGAAAACTGACTAAGCATTACCTTTTGTGCAGTGTTGGGTATGCAGGCTGTGATTATTCAGAGCACGTCTTCCTAAAAAAGAGACTCAATATCTTTAGAAATTCCCATGACACTAAATGAGCTAACCAGAAACCAAAAAACCTGAAGAATCTACTTCTGACATAGGATAGGCCAGTAGTTTATGGAAAATGTGGAGTTTAGTGAAGCAGAATTTAAATTTATTTGAGACAAACTACTATTGAACAATCTCTCTTTCCAGTTTTTTTCATTTGTATTTCAATACAGCTGCAATGAACTTAATTTCGTTTTCTTTCTTCTTAATGGCTAGGAATATAATTATCCCACAGAGAAAAGCTTTCAACCAAACCGCAGAAAAGCACTTCTGCTGCAACACTGGTGTCTATGAACCATTGTTTGAGCATGTTAATGTGCTGCTGTAGCAATAGATAAGGATAGAAGTGTGTGGTCAGAGAGGCCAGAGTTGTTTATAAAGACTCTTTGGGGACTAAGAAACAATCTATTCTCTAATATAAATCATGAGCTGTTAAAGTGTAAAATAAAATCTCCTTTGCAGGAATGAGGAAATCACCAGACATCGATGGAATTACATCTGGGGCACTTATGTATTATTCAGTAGACAATAGAGAATGTAGTAATTGATTTTGGAGAGGATAAGATTTGTCCAGATGAATCTTTCAAAGCCAGCTAAAGTCTTTTTCACCCCATTAGTATCCCCAGCAGCTAAGTCATGGCCAGAAAAAAAAGCACTAAAATGAAGATAAGTTAAAAAACCCCTGACTAGGGATTAAGACATTCATAGCAGCGCTGCTGCAGTGTTCTTAATGTTTTTCTTCCAAAAATCAAACTTTCTTTCTATTTTTAAGTATTCTGTTTAATCACAATTACCATAGGCATTTCAGACAAATCCAATTTGACTTGACTTTCATGGATGTTTAGAAGATACTTCTGCCCACAGACAGTGTCTGTAGCTTATTTGCTTTTCTTTAGAAAAGGGGGAATTTCCAGAATAAATCTCAGTGTTTCTTTGCTTCTCTGTAATAAAAAAAACCAAACAACTTCTCTTCAAAAGGGAGTGTTTTTCTGCAGGGCTTCATTGAAAGGCATCAGATATTCACACTCACTTCGCTAGGCAAGTTTATCAGATTCATTATTTTTCTGTCATAATAAAAATAATACAAGACTGAAATCCACTGTTAAACAAAGTATAGGATAAGAAAAATCTACTAAGAAATTGACACCTAACTCTCTTTCAACGTATAAGTGCTGTGGACTAGTATACTTGAACTATGGTAAAGAGATTTCTTAATCCATTACTAGATCCTAGAGAAGCACTTATTTTCTCTTAAGATTTCTCTTTTTATTACCATATATTTGTTTCTCATTCCAAATATATTTAGTGGACAAGAAACTACTTTCAGGCATAGAGATACTACACATAACTGAAACACCCACTTCTCTCAACAAGGAAATATAGACACTGAAGTAGGGAGTTTACAAAGATGTAAAATAGCCTAAATCGCAGAATCATCAAGGTTTGAATAGACCTTCAAGATCACCTAATTCAGCCTTCAGCCTAGCTCCACCCTAATCAACCCTAAACCATATCCCCAAGTACCACATCCAGATGCCTCTTGAACACTTCCACAGACAGTGACTCCTCTACCTCCCTGGGCAATTTATTCCAGTGCCTAACCACTCTTTCAATGAAAAAAATTTTCCTAATATCTAATTTGAACCTCCCCTGGTGAAACTTGAGGCCATTTCCTCTCATCCTTTCACATGAGCCTTGGCAGAAGAGACTGAACCCCACCTCAATATGGCCTCCTTTCAGGTAGGAAGCAACATAGACACTGTAGAGAAGTAGCACTTGCAGAGAGCAGCACGGTTCCCCCTGAGCCTCCTTTTCTCCAGATTAAGCAACTGCAGTTCCCTCAGTCACTCCTCATGGGACATGTTTTCTGGACCCTTCACTACCTTTGTTGTCCTTCTCTGGACAAGCCCCAGCACCTCAATGACTTTCCTGTAGTCAGGGGTCCAGAACAGAACACAGGATTCAAGGTGGGGTCTCACCAGGGACAGTCATTGCCCTGGTCCTGCTGGCCACACTATTGCTGATAGAGGCCAAGGAGCCACTGGCCTTCTTGGCCACCTGAGCACGCAGCTGGCTCATACCCAGCTGGTTGTAAACCAGCACCCTGAGTCCCCACTCCTTGCCCCTGCTAAGGCTGCTATGGTTTTTTATTTTCACTTCCTTCTTCCAGTCCTCAAGTGTCCTTCCAGACTTTTGCCAGCATTCTTGCTTCTCAGAATGCAATTTTTCAAAATGATTTGAGAATTTTTTTCTCTGTCTTTTGTGCCAAAAAGATCCAGATGTTTATGACACTGTGAACTTCATTTTCTCTAGCTTTGTGAGATGAAAGATTGGCTCTGTGAAGTTTCTAAGTTAACCCTTTGGCTTGAACGCCAATTCTCTTTCCCTGTTGGAAACTACGTAACCAATGTGTAGATAAATGTTTTGTAGATGAAATGGAAGGTCTTGCAGGTTGACTTGGACAGGAACAGAGTGGTATGCATTTTGCTAAGGACTATTCAACATTTTTTGGTGCAACTACTTCTTGTGTTACAGAACAGGTCAGTTTCCCAATGAGTCGTTGCCTTCTTGGCCTTTTTCACGCACTACAAAGCAGCTTTGTCATAAGAAACTGTTTAATTCTAGGTGATTTTGTGCACTATATTAATATTAATCAGTATATAAATTTTTATAACTTGTGTTCCACTGTTCTCATTACATCCCTTTCCTATTTTAAGCAATGGTGGACAGAAAATATTGATCATGAAACTGTAAGGTCAAATGACAAGGTTGTAGAAGAATCTGAGGGAAAGCAATTCTTTTGCTGCTAACATTTTGACAACTATTGTTTCCTGCTTGATGTGTGTTATTGTATGATCTCTGTACTTGAAGCAAGACAGTATGGTGATATCACTAGCAACAATAAGTATCCTACTGCAAAGGGAACTATGTTATATAACTATTTCCACATTAAAAAAGAAGAAAATATACCCAACTTATAATTCCAGAAACACTGGGATAAATTTAGTTACTTAAATAATGTAGAAATATCGCAATCTGCCGTGTAAATAATTGCACTTGTGAACAGTCAATGAGCTTGTCCATGATATGCAGTAATAGCTGCAGAGGACTGCTTACTCTGAAGTAAGTAGTGCTGTCTTTTGAACACCATGTATAATAAAAAAAGACTTAGCCTCAGGCTTGTACTGCACAATCATTATAGCTCTTACATTATACACATACTTTAATTATGCTAATATGGTTATTCTGTCCATTGAACCCATATATTAAATTCAGATGATTAAAGTCATTAGCACCATAAAAAAAACCCAGATAAAACTATGGGATGAATATGAAGAAGCATAAAAGATAATGTTTACTTTCCCAAATGTTGACCTGCAAAGTGTATTAAATCTTTCTTTTGTTCGTTTTTGATGTCTAAACGTAGTCTAAGCACTATATACGCATTTAAAAATTTCAGGTTCTCTTAAAGATTTGTGGAAGGATTCTAAATAATATTCTTGTGAATTTTCAAACCTTAACTTAGGGTGTGAATGTGCTAAATCAGGGCCTTTTGCAGACCTCTTCCTTCTTACTCTCTCAGTTCTCACTTTGTCTCTCATTATGCTCCAAGTGTACTGGTTTTACTATAGAGGCAAAACTTCTGAACAGGGAAGAAAAATGAATGGAGAAACAAGATCACACTGAACACAAACATGTAGCACAAATCAATCGATACCAGCAAGCTGTCTTGGAAATACTAATATTTTTTTTTGTCTTGTTTTCATCAGCTTTTCCTAACTTCTTCACAAGTACACTAATTATGGTAGTGGAATTGTTTGAAATTGGGCGTGGGAAGTTAAGATTTTGTGTTAGATTTTGAACTGAAGGGCGATGTGGAGTTACAAGAAAATTATACCTTTTGTTTCATAGCATTTAGAGGACAGAACTGGTAAGAAAGTCAAAGACAATGAAAAGAGAGAAAACAAGCCAACAATAATTACTCCTGACAACCATGGGTCGGCTGCTGTTAATACATGTGATTTTTCAGCCCATCTCTAATTGTGGTTCAGTTTGAATGAATGATCATTTTTTCTCTTTCAAACTAAGTAACAAAATGTCCTCAATAATTGGCATTCATTATTAATGATGTTCCATTGCCATACAACATTTATGTTTCTGAGAAGCTTGATTTTAGAGCTTATCTAAGAAATAGAAGTAAGGCTGTGTCAATAGACAATCATCTAGGCAAGCAATACAAATTTGAAGCATCTTGTCACTCCCACTGAGAAAGTGCTCACGCCTCTTCCTCCTGCTTGTAGTGTCCCCAAATATTGGAGGGGTTTCCAGCCTATCGTTTTACACATGGATGCTCTTTTTAAAGCAGGACCTTATGGCATTGCTCAAATTTTTGTTATGGCTCTTGACATGTCTAGCGAACTGTTCTGTGAATATTCACTCCTTTCTTGCATTGAAGTCAGCCTTTGGCATATCACTGATACAAAGATTTAAAAAAGAATAGAATAAAACTAATTCCAGAGAAAGAATGAAGTTTAAAATATTATCAAAGAAATAGTATGTGAGTAAGGACAAGGTTAAGGTTACTAATAAGTGCTCATGATTAATCTGCTTTTCTACTCTGTTTCTCTCAGCATCATTTGTCTTAGCAAAGATGGATAAAGCAAGTGAAATGGCATTCCCTGAGATCTCTGTGATGTTTGCGCCTTTAAACCAACACCGTCTCTGGCCTTTATCTTCTATTTTCCTGTCCTTAAAACAGCCTTGGAATCTCAGATGGCCCTTGCCAAGATGGACTAATATGGACCTTCTCCTCTCCCTGGCTGCTTTGGTGGTGGAGCTGCAACACTGACTGTGCTTCTTCAGCAGCCAGACCTCAAGGAGTAGAGACCAACCTCTCTGCAGGGAGTGTACGAGTCCTCTGGTCATCAAGTTTTAATAGTGACCTTTGAAAACTCTTGTAGGACATAAGAGACTGAGGTTGTAACAATATTTAAATATTTATACTATAGTCTGGCATACCTTTTAAAATCCTCTGAGCAATAAATATATAGTACTTTTAAGACAAAATAATTTCAACAAAACCACGGAGGTTACATCTATCCTGGAATTTGTAATAGGATATGCATATCCTGCATCCTTCACTTATGTTAATAGTCCTCTTATCTTAACAGCACTTACAGGAGAAGTATGACATTGTCCAACTTGAAGCTATCAGATCCTCAGTTGATGTAAATGATGAAGCTCCATGCAGATCAAGACAGGGCTTTCATATCAATTTGCAGCTAGTGAATATCTGAAACAAAACAACTCAGTAGGATGCAAGTATCAAAGACAAGAGAAAAGATCTAAGTCACTGAGGTCCAGTCAAGGTTATTTGCATGTTCCCTGATTTCCAAAAACCTTGTGGTGTGCAGAAAAAGAGGAATAAGGAGTCTGGCCACCCTCACACCTTATAACTTGTGTATGTGCAATGTGCTGGCCCAGGTGTACAAGCCAGCTCTCTCTTTCAGCATTTCCATGTGAACAGGACAAAAGAATTCACTTTAGTCTCTTCCTTCAGTTGATAGGCATTAAAGCACTGCTGTCTCCTCTGCTTTTCTTCTCTAGAATGTTGATTCGGTAGAGTTCATGTGACACAGCACAACAAAAAGTTACATTTATTCTAATACTGTCTCCTTTTGTCCCCCATCATTTACAGTCATAATACCATGTGGATTTTCATAGATAATACCATGCTCATTCAACTCAGGCATTTTTCTCAAGGGAATAGTTTTTATCATCTATGTAATTAGAAGTTAAACAAACTGAGGTCAAAAAATGTGACAAAGACCACAGAGAGAAAAGTAGAAACAAGTCTATGCAGTTCAAGCAATCCAAAATCAAATGTTTCATGCCAGTTATGAGGTTTGTTTTCATCTGTTACATTTTTAGAACTGAAGTAAAATTTAAATGAAGAAAATTCTCAAATTAAGGAAATGAACCGTACATTTTGAGCCTGCTTGATGTTGCTTGGTTTCATCACAGTTGTTCAGCTATACATTGTAAATGGTAAAATGTTCCAGTGAACCTGAATCTTCTAAATGATTTCATGGCATTTTTTTTCCAACAGAAGGCAAGAGAAAAGTTATGGTCTGAAATCAAATTATATTTATTCTTAGCTTTTTAGACACTGAGGTTACAGACTATATATTTCTTTCCACATACAACAGATGTGAGAAAACTGCATGTGGAAAATGAACAAAGAAAACCTCTCAGGTTTTCTATGTACTTGTGTAATTTCGCTCTTCAAGCATGTTTTTGTGAGGCTCATTTGAGCAGTGTAATGTTAAAAGTAAGGCAGTGATGGATCAGAGGGTCCAGCAAAAGGAAGGAGGCCAAACCTGAGTGAGAGCAGGCAGTCATATGTTCAGACAGAGCTTCATAAAATGTTAACATTGCATATCATGTGCAAGACAGTGACTTGTACATATATTTTCATATGATTGTGTATATAAAGTATTTTAAAATGTTTGAGTTGAAAAAGACCTCTAAGACCATCGAGTCCAACCATTAACCTAACACTGCCAAATCCACCACTAAACCATGGCCCTAAGTATCACATCCACATATCTTTTAAATCCCACTGTGGATGTGTGCATAACCCACCCTTCAATATAGGCTATTTTAATATTGTCCTTACTGATATTTGTAGTTGATTCTCCCACTTGTTTGTGCAAAGCAATGCTGTGTTTCAACTAAATACTCCTCTGTACTAAGGGGTAGGAACAAATGATTTCTCAGACACTTGATTGCTGTGTGCATGCAGAATGTGTTAAAATTTACAATAAACTTTTCATTTATCACTGCTGTATAAGAAAAGTCATTAGCATTTTAGATATGGTAAAGGCAGCCGCTTTAGAAGGTTATTGAAATGAAATATAGCATACTAAAATATTTGAAGCCTTTCATTTATTTACCTCTGTGCAAGGCTCCTTCAAGACCAGTAGTGTTTGAGAAAGTTGCCTTCTGTTCCAGGTTCTGCTTCAATATAAGTGGATGCCCGTGTCAATCTTCTTTACATCCACCAGATAACACCTGTGGAAGAGAGAAATATTTTACAATCTAGACTTTGATGGTTTGGTGATGGGTGGGCTGGGGGTGGTGATGTTTGTACTTCTGAAACCTGTGTTTACCTTCCTACTGCAAATGAAGTGCAAGCAATCTATTTTGATAAATGCACATATTCGGTACAAACATTGACTGACTGACCTTTCTGTATCTGTCAGTGACAATAAGCAGGCTTTTGCAACAAGTCTGTGTGAATGTAAGCAAATTAAAGACACCCTTTTAATGGGGGAGGGTCACAAGTTGAATTTCAGTGTATAATCAGAAGCCTGGAATTCATTCTGAAGATTAGAAAAATGGAACAATATTGTAAATCTCAGGCTGCAGGCCTCCATAGAAGTATTGCAGTTTATTCCATTGATAGCAATCCCAAGTCATGTCCTCTGGATTTTAATGCAGCTCAGGTTCTGGAAACAGGATCTGTAGCAGTAATATAATTTTATTAATCAGGCTGTGTTTGGGTTGATAAGTTTATAATTTGCCTGTAAGCAATCAGAGCTATATGTGGGGCCATTCAATTTTTCAACTAAGTCAGGCTACATGAGGAAAGCAGCTGTTTCAAAAGGCAAACTGGGAGTGGATGAGAACAAATAAAACCTTCACCATTGTTTTTTTTTGTTTTTTAGAACCTCCCCCCCTCACACCCGGGCTGCAGAACATCAGCAGGAACCCACAGCCATACGTCTTACTGGTTTGTGACTCTCTCTACTCTAAACCCTTTAGCTCCCACTGCTGCTCAATCAGATTGGAACTCCTCAGAAAGCTGAAAGCAATCCCCAAAAGTACTTTCCTTTTCTATTACATAATTTTCTCAGGAATAAATAATTTCTTCTATTTTTCTGGCCTGAACCCCATGGCCCAAACACCCACCACACATGCCAGATCATACAGAGCTCAAGTCCTAATTTTTAGTGTCAAATCAAAGACAATTCTGTTCTTTCATGTCCTTTAAAGTTCTGATATTTCCTGACTTTCACTCCCCATGCAGCTCAGCTCTTGGCATAAATGAAAATTCCACTTTAAAGAGCATAGAATTGGCAGACTGGCATGTAGATGAAGTTACAGATCTCAAGGACACTTTCAAGTTGCAAGAGGTGAATGAACACCCAGTAGATTATGAGTCAGAAAATGTCAGAATAATCATATTAGGATACTCCTATGGCTTACTTGACCTTTTTTTTCTTTTTTATTTTAGGAAAAAACTTTCAACTTCCCTTGCACTTGTTTTCTTCCCTTACTTAGAAATTAAAAACACGTTCTTAAAGCCAAGAAAGCAATTGGAAACTGCTCAGAATGTTAATATTTTATACCTTGATAGTGGAATGAGTGCCAAAAAAAGATTGCATTTTCAAATGACAATATATGTACTTCAAGATGTTTATAATTAACTCTTGTAGAGCTCTTTAAACGTAGAGAACAAAATAAAATAACAGTTTTGTGTAGGGAGGGATAGACAGGAAATAACTGTTCTCTTCTGAAATACTTCTTTCTCTGACAGAGTGATGCACAACAGCAAAACAAACACATACCTTCAGTAAATTTTGTCTCAGGGATGCTGAGCTGAAGCATATCCACTCAGACTATTTCTGACATGACTATGTTATTCTTTTCTTTTTGGCAAAAAGATGGACTAACAACAGTCTTTAGTTCTAGTGAGGCTATTGTGAGCTGATTGTTCAGGTTCCTTGCTTCCCTGGTAGCCCCACAACCAGGCTTGAAAATGCCCACAGAGATGAAGATATTCATTTGTCATCAGCTACCCCCAAATCAGACAATTTCACTCCACGTGCATTCTTCAGCACATCTGAGGGTTTCTTCTGCAATCCTAGAGCCAACTGACCTGCAAAGTCTGTTCGTGCCAGCCTGTGGGTCTCTCACCTGTAAGCTCGGCTGAGGCTCTCACTGTTTCAGAAAGCATTGATCTGTTTAGTTCTGTTCCTCCATGAGAGAATATTGTCCTATGGGAAAATCCAAAATATGACTGCAGTTTGACTACTGTAGCAGAAAATGAGGGGTTTTCTTAGACTGAAATTATCCTATGGGGTGAATAAAAAAGATTATTTTACTATCAAAAAATTATTCCAGAGATGTGATTTTGAGTATTTCCTGTATCTAAGTGAGGAATATTATAAAAAATTGCTCTCACTTCCTAGGATAAATTCATGAATGCTTTATAATGGCTGTGATTAATATATGCATGAAAATATTTTCTAAACAGAAAAAAAAAATCTATATTTTGCCATGGCCTAAAAATAAGCAGCAATTTTGACTAAAAACATGCAAACTGCTCACGGATATTGTTTCACAGAAAATTCTGGATAAATTATCCAACTGCCAGGTAACTCCATGAAGAACTTGCCTGAAGCTCCTGTGAAAGCCACCTTGACCAGAAAGGGACCAGAACACAGAGGTCTCCTATCCAGGGTGCAGTCTACAGCACCAGGGTCCCCTTCCTTCAGCATCACTGGGCCCAAATTCTCTGGCCGTATTTTGCCACAGCTTTTGAATGCATCCTGTGGCATCACAGAAGTTCATGTGGAATGGCAAGGGAACAAGTCATTAGGATTACATTACTGCACCCGTGGGCTGCAGTCTGCATCTCATTCCTGCTGGTAGATTCCTATTTAAGATTTGAGTAAGGAGCCATGATATAAGAAGATGCAGCATGTCAGTTCCCACATCAATTCGCTGTAAGATGCTGGCCTTACATTGCTAATAAGGAATAGTTACCAAATATCCTGATCTGCCCAAGAACCCACCAGGATGACACTCAGCAATAACTAAGACCCTATGCCCTTTTTCAATACAAATCTTCATTACTGACAGACCTCCATGTGGTCCCTACCAGCCTCCTCTTCTTTGAGGTGTCTTCATTCAACCCATGATGTGCCTTATCTAACAGAGAAGCAGAAAAAATGCCCCTGAATCATCAGTTTTACAACAGAACCTGTTTTTCTTCTGTTTAAAATCAATAACAAAACTTGCATTGATATTTGTGGAAAAAGAATTATATCTTAAACTATTACCCTGGGATTCATGGGGAAAAAAAAAAAAGAGGCACCATATTTTTCCAGCCTGTTAACACTCAATTCCAACTCATATTTTGCAATTCTACATTATCTTTTCTAGGTATACTCTTCAGTCTTCCCTTTGCAAGACAGATGTTACAATTTTAAATGCAAATGTTTTAATTTTACAGTGAAAAGTATTTTTTAGCAATAACATCAAAATTGTTTGCTGGTCCACTTACTTATGAGCTGCAGATTGTATTTCTCATTAACAAACATTTCTTGGCAAGATTGGATTAATCTCCAGAAGTGTTTGTCCTTTTTGTGCTTTAGTGTGAGCCTATAAATTTTAAAAGTAGAAGATACTAACCTTCCAGAGAACAGACAGACCTCACCACCACCGTGGATCAAACATTAACTTGTGCGGTTAAAAATATGGGAACTGATGTTTTCCAAGTGATATTCACTTCGCATATTTTTTCTGTGTCTCTCACTAGTGGGCTTTTTCAAAAAAAAAGCAAGTCGTCTGCCTGTGGTAGAAAGAAAGAATAAGAGCAAATGGGTAAATCAGTAAAATAAGGATGCCCTTTCTTGTTCCCTGGCCAGAAAGCAGCCTGTTTGATTTCACCAGCAGATCAGGAGGAAGTCTGTTGTATAACATAGGTAGTCATCAAACAGCCAGTGATTCCCAGCAGTGACTCCACTGACTGCTTCTGCATTACCAGGGACTGAAGGAAGATGTGTCATCACACAGCCAATGGTGGCCAGGGTCAGGCAGGGGTAGATACACAAATGGAGTGCAAGTAAATGGTACTTTTGAAAAAAACACACATGGCAAATTAAAGCTGAGGATTTACTGCTAGGCTTCTCTTTGAAAGGATCATTTTAAAAAGGCATCTTGATTACATTCTATCAACATGAAGGAAGCGAAGTAGCAAAACGTGAGAAGGTTTTCACATGGAAGTTCGTGGAGCTTTTTAACTACGTCATTTATATTTACTTAGATGTATTTGCTTATTGTTTTATTAAATATATAAAAGCAAGTTCTTTTGTTCACCACCTGTCTACTCATTATTTGCTTATTGCATACAATGCAAATAAGAGGAATTTTGAAACAGTTTTGCAGGAACAAAGCAAGGGACTTTATATTTTATAATCGGGATGGTCCCCCAGCTACAAAAAGACAGCATGGGAGAAAGAATAAAAGTATCTATCAACCATGTAAGAACAAGGTTGTAAACTGGCAACTTAGTGAATATCAGGAGGACTGATATTAAACAGCAAGGAGAAAAGATGGTACGTGGTATTGTAAAGGGAATTAAAAGGGAAGGAATGACAAGATCAGAGGAAGGAGTCATAAATTCTTTTGACAACTTCAAAGCAAGCAGAGTTGAGAGGAGATGTACGCACAAGTTTTCATTTTACTGCACTGTATTAATTTTCACAGCCTTTTCCAGTTATGCCCTACTTATTTTCTATCTATAAATGTATTACCAGCCTGAAGATCCCAGCTACCGTGGGAATTGCAGAGATCTCGATTACTACAGAAACTTGTTAAAATTACTTTTCTACACACATGTCTATGATACCGAGACACTTTAGTCCCCAAGCAGAGTAAAAGCCTGAGGTTGGAAATAGTGCAGATTACAGTGTTTGCAGGACTCAGACCATTTACATGCACATCCATTAACATGTTTATAATGAGCACCAATTCACTTGACTATATGGGAGAAAGAAAAATATATGAGGTGAGATATTCAAGATAGGAAGTCAGTCTGCAAAAGAGATGATAGGTGCTTTTTCTTTATTCTCTTGAAGAAGGAAGGAGGGGTTGGGAAAGATAATGACCATGCTTCCATTCCCTGCTCTGTTTTCCAAAAAATTTGGAGAAAAACCTTAAAAAGATATTCATACGGCATCCTTCTGTTCAGATTATTACTTACATTTTAAATAAGAGATGCTAAATGGAGGTTTTCCTGGCAAGTACAAGAAGAGAGAATGTATTCTACATTATTTAAATGCTGTTGAGTAAAGAATGCATGATTTTTGCTAAAGTAGGTAAAATGATACAGGTCAGACTCCCTCATGTGGCTGTCCACGACTGTACAGAAACTCTTTCTGCCCTGACATCTCAGATATATCTGTGCTGCTGTCCAGTTTTCTGGCAGAAATAGCTCAGGGGACAGAACTGAGAGAAGAGATCTGTAACTCTGCTTTTTCATATTAAATGTCTGTAGATTTGTCTCTAAGTGAAACAGTAGTGAAACAGAACAGCTTCCTGATGGCAAAATAGATAATGAAGAATTAAAGGCAGAAAACCAGAAATGAGTCATGCATTTGTTTCCAAAATTAGTCATAGATACAGCTATATAGAGTGTATAGAGATATACAGCTGTGTGATCATATATGCTTATATGAAATATGTAAAATAATTTGGGCAGTTGCTTAGAATAAGATGCAATGAATAGTAGGATTTTAGGGGAGAATTCCAGTATAAAATTCCCAGAGGAAATTTGAATAATAGTAATAAACCTAGTCGAATAAGCTGCATTAGTCATACGTTTCTTAAATTACGTACAAGAAAAATACATGAGCATTCAGCATTAAAACATCTTGTGCAGTGAGTGCAGAACAAGAAATTAAATTTAGTTCTTCATATTTTGTTTACCTACAGATGGTAGCTATTTTTTTTTCAGGTATCAGTGGTGCTTCAAACCGAGTTTGGCATTGGGTAAGCATTTGACTCAGCCTGACACTAACAGCCTGAATCCTACGGACTAGAAGAGCATGGTCACACCTGTTTGATGAGATACAGAGTGAGTGCTCTATCTAATTCTTGTCTTTGCTCCGTTGGCAGAAATGCACAAGTTGGCAAGCATTCACGTGTAAGTCATACACCTGATAAACACAACTGCAGAGCAAGAGACCTGAACTGTTGTTACCCTAAAGTTCAAAGTCTTCAGATATAAAAGACTTAAATGGGCTTTTTACAATGAATTTGTACTATGATAAGACTAAAATTACTTCCACCTCCTCTGTTTTGAGAAACACAAAAGTAATTTTATTGCCATTTCTGACTTCAGTGCTGAATCAATTACACTGTATAGAGCCATAGAGTTGTTCATGCTGGAGAAGACCTCTAAAATCATCAAGACAGCTGTTAAAAGCCACTGCCAAGTCCACCGCTAAACCATGGCTCTAAGTGAATTATTTACACATCTTTTAAAAACCTCCAGGGATAGTGACTCAACAGCTTCCCTGGGTAGCCTGTTCCAATTCTTCCTTTTGTGAAGAAATTTTTCCTAATATCCAAACTAAATCTTCCCTGGCCCGACTTAAGGCCATTTCCCCTTACCCTACAACTTGCTACTTTAGAGAAGAACCAGACCTCCATTTGTCTACAGCTTCCTTTCAGACAGCTGCAGAGAGCAATAAGGTCTTCTCTGAGACTCCTTTCCTCCAGACTGAACATCCCCAGCTCCCTCAGATGCTCCTCATAAGATTTGTGCTCCAGACTCTTCATCAGCTCCGTTGCCCTTTCTCTGGGCACCTCAATGTCCTTCTTGCAATGAGAAGCCCAGAAACGTATCTCCTATCTGTGCAATTCAAAGGCAAAAACCAAAGAAAAGTGGTAGAGTTACAGCATATCTATTTTGCTTTCTTGTAAGTAATATCTATATGACTGAGTCCAAGCTGAAGAGGAGTGAGAAGTGGAAAATTTAATAAATTGGTTTTTCAGACTTTATGCTTGACAGTCATTTCATTTGCCTTAATTTTATTTTTTTCATTAATATGTCCATAACTAGGAATTACATATGCCTTTCTGTTCATGTAAATAGCATTCTTAGACTTGTTTTTCCCCTGGAGGTAAAAAGGACTGTGTGTTAAGAAACATGGCTACTTCTGGCTTATTTTAAGAGGCAAACATGACTAATTTTATCAATTAATAAATTCAGTGTTACTGCTTTTTTCACATTATACAAGTGTAACAAATATTTGTACTTCTAAGGCTTTGGTAGTACTGGTCAAACAAATTAAGTACACCATGAACTTTATAAAATTATATGCTGACTTCTTTATCAGTAACAGAGCATGCAATGCCTAGGAAGCAAAAACGGTATTATAAGGGCAATGTACTCTGGCTGGTAAAGAGCCTTGAAATTATAACTAGTATACATATCCATATATATATAATTTGTACTGACTTTACAAACATGATATAATGGATTCAATGATAGCAGAATGTGATGACAGATGAATGTGTTAAATATGACAAGGCTACCATATGTCTTTAATTCATTCTGTTAACAGCTTGTCATGATGTTACTGAGTAAATGGCAATTAAAAAAAAATACGGTGCATAATTGCCAAAATATTTCTTTTACTGGGTTTTCCAGTCAGTACTTAGGATTGCAGTCTTACTATCATTTTATAAAGAGGAAGCAATAATTTTGAATGGAAGGGTATACTACATTCTAAATGAGCTAAATGAGACTCTTAAATAAAAACAGAGAAATAAGTTTTGACAGTAACTGTACAAGTGAAATGTGCACATGACATCTTCTTCCTATTTTTCTTTTAATAACTGTGGCAGCATGCCTTTTTCAGGTACACTAAGCATATGAGCTTATCTCTCCCAGATGCTTACAAGGATATAAGACCATTTTCTTTTATGTTTAGAGTGGAAACATACTGAAACCAGTTTGAAAATCATGTTTATGTCATTGTTCTAATAATATAAAATATATTTAATTTTTCAGACTTCGTGAATGGTAACTTACTGTGTATGGAAGAGCATGACAATCCATTTTCAGATGCTTCCAATTTCCCTTCAGTCTCCAAACTTCATCTGAGAGACGAGCTGGACCCTGCTGAAAATCACTACAGGATGACCTGGAAAGGGATCAGACATCATGCTAAGGATTTCTTACCACCATTTACAGGTGCTTCACTGCAGAAGCCATAGGAAATGATGATGCAAAAGTAGCAAAAGAGATATAAAATATTTCACTGTTATGAACAAACATTACCAGTAGCTGGCCCAGATAATCAAATTGGTCCTTTCCAAGAGCACTACAGGATAGTTCTCAGACGTCCTTTCTCTTGTCTCTTTCCTGCAAAGTGCCTTTTCCCTGGCCATGTCAAAGTTAAGGACAGTTACCATACTGCCCTTGAGCAGCAGTGCTGGGCAGCTGCACAGTGGTGAGAGGCAGACCAAGGCTTAGCTGTAGGAACCTGTTAATTATTTCAAGGTGAATTTTTATGTTCAGTTAGGAACATTATTAAATCATGTAACACTTTTCACATAAGCCTTTTCCTCAGAATAGTGGGATACCTCTCTAACAGATCAACAGAAAGCAGAAGAAGACTGAAACATCCCATTTAGGATGAGAAGGGTGTCTGCATGCTGCTCGCAACAAACACTTTCAGTGGCCTTTTTCAAGGTTTGGAAATCAATTTTTCTGCCATTCAGAGGATACCCATATGAAGAACCAATACACAGCTTTACTTGTTTAAAATGATACTACAGAACAAATGTAGTATGATTCTGCTTTAATTTTTTCTACCTGTCTGGAGGGAGAACTCAGTATGTGAAAAAATGCTACAGCATTTATTTTGATAATTTGATCATGGTAGCTTGTTGCACATTTTGTTTCTATGACTGTAAGTTCAGAAAGTTCTAAAAAGCTTTGGATAAATTTCCAGTTACAAGAAAGATGTGTACCAAGCAAGCAGAGAGACTGACAAGCTACAAGCCAATAGTAAAATCTTCGCAGTTACAAATTACAGATACAAAATGTGCCAAAAAAACCCCCATTGAGGCGCAGTATCCTACACAACTTCCGTAGTTTCTTATCTTCTTAATGTCAACACACCTATTAATTTTTGTGTCAATATGTAACATAACATAACATAACATCCTACCAAAAATAAAAGGACTATTCATCTCTTTTTTCTCTACAAAGCTTGAAGAAAAGAACTTTGCAATTGGTATCTTCAATTTTTTTTTACATTTTGCTGGCTTGACAAATTTGTGAACTCAGGTAAAGAATTATTTGATCACTTTTGTTGGCTGGTTTTGGAAGTTTTTAGAACTGGAATCACTTTCAGAATGTATCTGAGAAATTATAAGGGACACTATCTTTCATTTAATGTTTCATCCATCAGGAGGTCTGAAAGTTGGTCTTGCCCTTACTTTCTCTAGTAGCATCAAACCTTACAGACTTACAAAGGAGTAATTTAAAAGACACTCTAAGAAGCTTTTAAGTAAACACAGAAGTTGCTTCCCAATCTTGAAGCCATAAAAGTTTACATACACTCTCCAGTGAAGTTAATTGCTACTGTAATCAGTATTAATCAGTTCATACTGATGAATGAGCAGGGTCAGGTGCTATTCAACCACAGAGAAAAAAAGGAAGGTAATCTGCTACCATTTAAACACAAATATTTAGGATGCAATGAAAATCCTCTATTATGAAATGAAGAATTAGAATTCATTACCCCAGAATGTGCTGGTTTATGACAAATTCCCTTTTCTACATATTTTGTTACTGGTTTTATGGTACTAGTTTTTATTTTGTCTTTAGAGAGGATACACTAATAACTATGCTTACTCTTATAAAATTCTTTCGTCAGTACACAAAAGTTTACTAGTTGGAATTGTATCTATTTGTATTAAAATTGATGAAACATTATGGTAAACTTACACGCCATCAAATTACATATATCATGTACATTATACATATATATATATACATGTGTGATTAAATATATAGGTGAAGGGAAGAAATCATTTTTTGAGAGGAAAGTCTTCAGTTTCAACTCACTTGAAAACTTTTACACAATTTCAAAATGCCACATCAAAATAGACACACTGTGATTAGTTTATGCCCCAAGTTACGGTACAGCAGGAAAAATATTATCCTCCTGCTGTAAACTGTGCTTTGGAGGAGAATTGCTTCTTTTGCTTTCTCGGTGTTCCTGTTCCTCTCTCCCCCCATGCAGGAACCCTAGACAGGCTGCTATCATAATGCAAGGACTTAGTGTGCGCAAATATCCCTCTTTCGGCTCCCTCCAGTTACACTTCTCAGCATGTCCCGTGCAGGATGCAGAGCAGACTGGAGACTGAGGGCCAATTACACCTCCTTCCTATCTTTTCACTTCTAAAGTGGTTTGTCAGCACACACTTGTCCTATTTGCCTTGAACTCCCCTCCACTCTATGCAGCTACGCCCTTTGTGTACATTTCCAGTGGCACACAACACCGCACACCTTTTCATACCTCTATCTGATAACTGCATCTGGGGAAAAGGTGAGGAGAGTTGCACATTACAGGAAATTTATTGAAAGCTCATGACTTTTCAAAATAATTCCCTCCAAAAAGCACAAGACAGCACCCCACTCCCAGCCTCTTGACACTGTGAATGAAACCAGTTTCTCAACATAGTATCTGCTGCACTGTCTGTGCTCTGTCCATCTCTCCTCATCATGAGACCCTCAAGCTATGCACATTCCTCATAGATTCTCCAGACAGAGGAGAATCTGAGATATAGATTTGATTCTGGCAAGATGTGTTGCCATTCATTTTCCTTTTATGAATACTTTGGGAAAGCACTGTGGACTTTACTCTTTTTTCGTTGTTTTTCTCTTTTGATCTTAGTAGAAATAAATGAGCTCCAGGTAATGGTCTCACAAGGCATACTGCACAAAACTCTAGGTATAGATCTGTAAAACTTTTCTTTTTTTTTAGGACTTCAAAACAGTTTCATGTTCAAGCAAATCTAGAAAATCTCTTGGGTTTGGGAAGTACAATGCCGAAACAAACTGCAGACATGTTATGTCAAGTGTAGATAAGTATCTGAAAATGCCTGAATTTCCGCATATAAAGTATACAATTCCACTAGATACAGATTAGCCCAATTTAAGACACTCAGCAGTAAAAATGAAAAGCATAAATACATAAACTGTACAGAGAGAGGGAGAGAGATAACCCCAAATGAGTCTTCTACAGAAAGATCATCATAACTGCCTCAATTATCATATAAAGACAGAAAGCAGAACTCAAGTAATAGAAGCTGTCATGAAACATTTATCTCTGCATAACTGAAGAAACTAGAAGGAAAAAATGAACTGAATACATTACAATAATTGATTTATGCAAAATGTTGCTTAAATTTTTTTAAGAATTTATGGTAACAACGACCTGCAAGAATTCAGGGCTGCCACTCTGTGGAAAAAAACAGTAAAGGATAGTAGACTTGACGAGAAGAGCCTTCATCAATTAAAAGATAAAATTATTAAATAACTACTTTGTTTGTGGCTAGTTTTGGTCAATAACAAAGGATTCAATGCATCCTGCTGTGCCTGTGGATTATTACCTCCATCTTATTTACTTTTCAATACTTTCACCTATAACAGCATATTTACTTAGTGATTAGTCAGAGCAGACATTTTGAATGACAAGTATTTTTCCCCATATGTTTCTTCATTGCTTTCTCTAGTGCTTCTAGAGATTTGTTTTGTAGTTATCCACGCCCAGATGCAGATAAAATTTGGCATATTTCATATTTTTGATGCCACAGTATTTAATCATTGCAACATAACAAATACATTATCTATTCAAAAGTTACAGAAAAAGCTCTCTTCTCCTC
Organism: Oriolus oriolus; assembly: GCA_013400235.1. Taxonomy (NCBI): domain Eukaryota; kingdom Metazoa; phylum Chordata; class Aves; order Passeriformes; family Corvidae; genus Oriolus; species Oriolus oriolus. Next base: position 818,031 of record VXBT01011977.1, on the reverse strand, counting down.
TTTTAAATGCATTTAATTTGTTCTAATTTAATCATATTTAGTAGTGTGAATTGGCCTCTGAGAAATATGCCATATCCTGTTTAAACAGTTGTGCAGAAAGTCACATCAATCTCCCATGAAATGCACTCATATTCCTGCTATGCCTACAATATTGCCTAAATTATGGAAAACTGGTACACTTTGGACCCTTTCCTTAACATCCTCCTCACAAAACACACATCAATTAAGACACCACGTTTTTCTAAGGCCAGCATAGCACATTGCATTTGTCCTTTCAGTCTTTCCTCAGACCATCAGAGTGTGGTTTTATTTAGAAGGGTATTTCCCCAGTGTAACAGCACAAAATATTGAGTGTGTATCAGCCACTAGAGCATGTAAGTTGTGGGGCCAATAAGATTCCTCATTATCACAAACAATGATGACTAGAGAGAGCGTTTATTCACTGAGGTCAACAGAAATCTAAAGCTGCTACTTTGTGGGAATTACAGACATTGGTATTTTCATACAATCATAAAATGTTTTGGGTTGGAAGGGACCAAAAAGACAATCTCGTTCCAACTCCTCTGCCACGGGCAAGGACAGCTTCCACCAGACCAGGTTGCTCAAAGCCCCATCCAACCTGGCCTTGAACACTTCTAGGGGTGGGGCATCCATCACCTCACCACCCTCACAGTAAAGATTTTCTTCCTAATATCCAGTCTAAACCTAGCCTCCTTCATCTTAGGCTATTCCTGCCTTGTCCTATCCTCTCATGAAAAGTCTCTCTCCCGCTCTCTTGCAGCTCATTAGGTACTGAAAGGCTGCTGTAAGGTCTCCCTAGAGCCTTCCCTTCTCCAAGCTGAACAGCTCCAAGCCTCAGCCTGTGGTCCAGCCCTTGGATCACCCTCATGATTTTGATACAATGAAGTTTCAATCTGTTCTAATATTGTTCAGTTTCTTCATGCTAATGAGTTAAAACACATTGAATGATGTCAGCCTCTTAAAATCATCACTGCTTTTGAGCAACCAATTTAACGTGTTCCAAGACTTCAGATTAATTTGATTTAAACATTTTTGTTCACATTGTATACCTAGTTAACACGAAACAGGAAAACCATTTTTCTAATGATAAATGATATATTCATAGACTAAAGAGTGAATGATGTTAGTCAGCTAAACTGACAATGAAGAACCGTCAGAAGAAACTTCATAAAACTTTAACACTGGTTTTGGCCTGAAAAACCCTTTAAAACCAGAACTATTCTTTATTAGGAAGATTTGGGTATAGACCATAGATGAGGCTGAAGAAAATTGTCCTTTAGTCTGATATAAAAATACTTGCCTAATTTGGACAATGCAGTTAACTTTTTTCTCAGTTGTAAAAGGAGAACAGTATTTGAACATTGGAGAGTCCTCACCGAGCTCGAAGTACTTGAGTACGATGCTGTGCATGTTACAAGCAAGCCTATCTGGATCTCAAAGACTAGTTCCATGTGAGAGACAACATGAACGTTGTCTAATGATCCTGTTCATAGGCAGGATGGAGCAAGCATTTACTCTGAGCTAGGCCATCGGGATTCTTGGTTCAGTTGGTAAAATTTTATCATTAATATGTATTTCCCAACCATGAATCTCTTGACAGATTGTAAAACTACTTTGAAGAAGTAAGGAGAAACACAGAAGGAAATTTGACTCTTAACTAATTAAGCTTTATAACATCCCCATGAGATATTTCTTATTTATTACTGAGGAATTGAAAGTGTGCTGCTCATCTTAATGGTAACTGGTTCTGTAGATGCTCTGAACCTTGAAAACAAGATCGTGTCTTTTGATGTCTGAAGTTGCTATGCTGATTTTGGGCATACATCTCTGAGACATACATTGAGTTACTAGCAGAAATAAAAAAAAACACCCACCCACTCACCCACCCAAAAACTCTGCATACTCCAGGTTCATCCTTATCTCTGTGTTTTAACATGAAAACTTACCTTTTCTTTATACCTCAGCTTTGCATTGTAGCATTCTTTTAATATATCTGCTGAAAATACATGCTGAGCTGTAGAAGTGAGTACATCCCATCTCAAGAGCTCTGGAAAGTATGTGAGGAACTGAGCTGTCCTAGCACATCTTAATGGCTTTAGAGCGTAGCTCTGTGCTTTCCTGTCACTGTTGGAGACTGACAGGCTCTGTTCCTGGGAGGAAGGTGGAAGCCAGAGCAATGTTTGCCAGCTGGTTCACAAAGATGCTGCAGTGTCAGCACTTCACAGAGCCAAAAGGCCAGATGGTGAGAGACCAGACTGTTACTGGAGTAGATTCCTATTCTCATTGCTGCAACCACCCACAGCTGTAGCTGGGGCAAGCCAGCTCATTTCTGTCCATCTTTCCAAGTGCAGCTGGTCAATCCATTACTACTACTTCGAAGTAAAAAGGAATGAAGAACTAATAAACTTTATGAACTGAAATCTGTGTTTCTCTTAGCACTGCTGGATCCTGCAGCCTCATGTATTGATCCCGCCCAAACAATATTTCAGTTTGTTGTTTACAACACCATTCTTTTTTATATTCTCTATTTCCTTTCCAAAGCAGCTGTTTGCAGCCCCACTTCTAATGAGCTTAGTTGGTATCCACCTGTTTCTCATTGAAGTTGATAATAAAACTTTGCTCTGGATGAGAGGGTAGGGAAAGATGCAATTACAGCCTTTTCGTATGTGAAATTCAATTTTTCCCCCCATACAATGTTCTGCATACTCACCATTAGAACAGATACAAATTTCATCAACAGCCATCTCCAGCAAGAGGACTCCAAAGAGCAGTGGCAGTAGGAAAAAAATGGAGACAATTAATAGCATATACATGGAAAAGATCCATCTTTTCCTCATAGTGCCTTTCTCCACTGCTGAGAATGATCCTCAAGAAATGTTTTCCCTTTAAAACATCTTACATTTGTTCTTCTGACACAGTTAAGCCTCTGTGACTGCATAAGTGTTGTTATGATGTCCCTCTTTTTGAGAAGCACACAGCAACCTGGAGGATTACATTGATCCACTGGTACAGGATCAGAAGGCAGCTCCCTTACATTGGGCTCAGACAACTTCCTTCACAGGCAACACATCTCATACTGCCTTTCGTAGATTTGTTCAACTCCTCCTTAACAAAAAATAACCCTTTTGGCTTTTCCTTCACTTATTTGGAGCTGTAACCTCTCTCTCTGATGGGTAGAAACCTTCTGCAGTTTTCAGCCCCCACATAATTGTGCTTATTTGCTTTGATGCAGTCTGTTCCTTACCTTATGTAGCTATTTTCCCTCCATGATGTAGATCCACTTGCAGTAGTCAGAGGCAATGATACCTCCCTTATACTTCTGCAAACTCAGTTTTCTATTGCTTTATTTTCACCCTATAAGACAGGCTGATTATTTTATGTTTTCTTTTTTCCTGAGAAATTAATAGTACAGGGATATTATTAATTCTATATTTAATAGAGGCTGTAGTCCCTGATCTTCAGTGGAGATACTTCACATGTGATATGTCTTAGGGTCATATTTAATTTTTCTCAGCCTAGATCAAATCATTGACTCACAGATGCATTAGGAAAGTCAGGCTTTTTTCCTTATTGTTGGTATGCCCTCTTAAATAAATTGTCATACTTTATCTTATATTTAAGCTGTGAAATTCCATCCCATCACCATTCTTTAACACATAATTCTCCCAAGGTGTATTCTGGTACCCCTGTATAGATAATATATGAATATAATTTCAACAGTATAATGGACCCAAAAATAGAAAAAAAAACAAAAAAAGAGCCAAAAAGAGGAGGCTTAAAAAAAATCCCAAAAATAGAAGTTAAAACTGAGGCCTTTCTTCAAAGAACTGCATTATTAGCACAACCTGTAACTGGTTCCATACCTGTAAACATAACACTCATCCCATCTTCTTCCATCTAAATTAAGAAATTTCAAAATATCAAATATCGTATTGTTAAAAAATCCTCAGATCACTTTCTCATTGAAAAATCAGAACTGTCAGATGGTTCTATTATAATCTGTCTTTGATGCACAGTCAGTGCAACAGTTTATGAAATTTCCAATTTACTGCTTCTGAGATTGACAAAGTGATCAGAAGTCAATTACTTTATTCTTAATATTTCAGTCTATCCATTAGGTTTCATTGCATGGCTTGGACTTCAGTACCCAAGAGAAACTGGTTAAAAATTTATCTCATGCTTTGGCAAAACAGCATAGAAAGTCTTTTCTTTATTGGTCACTCATTACCTGCTAAAGCAGGTAATGCTAAATACATATTTTTGTTTTCAGAGATTTTTTAATTCCAAAATTACAAAAAAAAGGTTAAAAGACACTCCAGAGCTTTGCTGCTTGTTTTTTGTGCTTATGCTGTGACATTTCTCCATCTAATATTATATACTGTAGTTACTATCCAGCACACACAGGTGTCCCATTATGTTTAGCATAAATTAAATCAGATTTGCTCAAGAGAAATGAAAAAGAGATAACATTAAAGGGCTGTTTTATATTCAGAGAAGAACTAAGTCATTTAAATAAACAATGTTTGTTCCTAGAACTATAATAAAAACATTTATATTTACCTGGTTCTGGGTGAGGTAGTCTAGTGAAATATAGTTTCCAATGCCTCTTAAACACAGAAAGCAATTTCAAAAGACAGAAACAGTGAGCCCTTCAAGTTAAAGAGAGGCAAAGGTCTTAAAACAAAAGGATTTTTACATGCAGATACAAGAGATCTGTGAGGAGCATAAGGTCAAAATAAAGGTTAGAAATGTGTTTTTGGAAAAAAGAAACTGCAAACCCTTTGTAGACTCTGTGGTACACTAAGCCTTCCCAACATCCTTTGCCTACTCACTGCCAAGCCAGCAGAATTGCAACTTTGAAATCTAATATTTCTATTTAAATATTAATGGCAAAAAAATGTGCAATTCTTTTCTGAACTTTCAGAGTAAAGGGCAAAACTTTAGTTCGTAAATCCACTGATCTGAGACATGTCACTTCAGCATGACAATAAGCGTGATCTTTGTTAATCTAACTGTTGGAAATACAGCATTCCAAAGAATTCCAATACATCACATAAAACTTATAACAATAGAAAAACCTAGACCACTTATATGCCCTTATGTTCCTGTCAGCTCAGAATAGTGCATAAAAGATCCCCAAAACAAGAGGACTCCAGCCTGAAAAGCAGTATTGTTAAAAATAGAGACCTGGATTGTAGCATTTTTACGGTTTTTCCAATAAAAACCCCAGCCCTCCACACTTGTAGAGACTCAGAATTTCTTTTTTTTATCATTAATGAACAGTTTATATAAAGTCATGAGTGATTATTGAAATGATGGCTATTTAGGAAAGGATTTCTCCTTTCTTAGATCAATAGATAGGAATATAATGCCATTATCAAAAGTAAACAAACAAAAAATCCTTACCACAAAACTTGAGTAAATCTGATTTTGAAATACATGTGCGTTTAAATGTAGTTTTCCTGAAGATAATCTGAAAAACAGCTGCAATTACGGGCTTGATGATATATCAGAGAATGAATTTAAATTTTGGCCATTTTGGCCAATGTTATTAATGTATAGTATTGACAAGCATTCTTCAGAAATCCAGACATCCATGCTAGTGTAGATATATTTTCTTCCAAGAAAATGCCTGCAAAAATAGTATAAAAAAGGCTTTCAAAACTAAAACCTGCCAGGCGACTGCTTTGGGTTTATGTACTAGCTACAGACAGAGATTCAACAAAAGAATAGTTGTTTAATGCCAGATTTTTTCATGTTCACAACGCATGTGGACACAAGGTTCTTCTGTCATAAGACCAGTTTCTAACTAATGTTCAAACACAAATTAACCCCCAGGCTACCCAGCTCACTAACACTAGGTAAAACTTAAGAATTGCAACACTGATGTCGTGGAAACAATAATGCTATCAGACACTCAAGTATATTGGAGATTTCCCTCCAGACTTAAATAACTACTGTTTAAATAATGCTATTATTTTTACAGTTGCCAAGGATCAAAGAAATTATAAGAAAATATAACCTTAAATGAGTGAATCAAAAAGACTTGGTTTTGTGTTTAAGGATGTGTGCTTTGACTGAAATGTCAAGGCAAAATCAAAGAGCTGAATCTCTCACATAGTCAGCAGGATTTTAGGAATAAGTTTATCAAGATTTAAAAAAATTAACTTTCATGGCAAAAACACTACAGAGCTTTCAGGGTGGTGTAATAGGCTGGTTGGATGGGTATCAGGGTAGCTCCTTTAATGCCTGAAAAGTCTGTTGCAGAACAAACCAGGTCTGAGCACAGAGTGCTAAGGTATTAAACAAAAATAGCAGAAGTCTTTAATCTAGCATGAACCTGTAAACATTGAAATTGAAATTGCTCCAGTAGAAAGTGGGAAATACCTTCCTCAGCAAAGTAACACCAAGTCCCAGAGACACCAAACTCCAGGGATGTGAACTTCTTGGGCCATCATGATATTTTTTGTCCACAGTCAGATCTACCCTACACAAAATATTGAATATCCTTTAGTAACTCCTTGACACTTCTATCAAGTGTGTCTGGTTTGGTGGTACTTCTTTGCTGTTTTGACAGGTTAGCTCCCCTTACATGTTCACAGGACCATTTTGGTTTCTGTTCCCTCAAGGTCAGCAACATTTTTTCCCTCCAAAATTCAAAGTCTCTGAGATGTAGAAAGTGCAATGTACTAAAAAATTTCCTTTCTCCCTATTCCTTCTTTAGTCCTACCTTCCTAGAGATGTTTGGAACTGACATAAGCACATTTGAATCCTTAAATTAAAACAAACAAACAAAAAAACAAACAAACAACTCCCCCAAAAATACTCCCAATACCCCAAAAAATCTCTCAGGAATTTTATCTACAGAAATTTCATACCGTGAAATACTAGTCATCTGTCCATTCAATTATCTTAAATAAATTATTTTTCTCAATAGAGAAGGTGAGAAAATTGGCATAAATCACTGCCAATATCCCCATAAAACCTTTTCTTTTCTTTCACTCCATGGTGGAACAAAATATTTCTGGTTAAGGGAAGATCACTGCTGTGACTCTTCTTTGAAGCTTCACTAGCAACAATCCTATTGAAATCATGCTATATGTGACTTGATATTCAAACTACCTGAATTTAAAATCCTACTCTTTGACATCAAAAAAAATCTTGAGTGATTCAGAGCTGCCATTTTTCCCCCTTCATCATCTCCAGCAGAACTGTTTCAGTTTACCAAGCAACAAAAGAATCTGTGTTTTGTGCAGGGATACAAACATGGGATATTAACATTAAAAGTTAAAAGATGTACCTAGAAGACGAAAAGTACATAAAAAGAAACACTGCAATATTTTAAAGATAGACAGACCAGCTAAATGTACAAAACAGGGAAAACCAAAAGCAAAAGCAGCAACAAGAGCAAAAAAATGAAACACAGCCAACCACAAACATTGTCCCTCCTGAACTGAAAAGGCTAAAAATACGCAAAGAACAAGACCTGAGATGACCTGCTGCAGAATGTAAACAAAAGCTGTGGTTCTTGGAAGAAGAAAAGAACTTTAAAGCAGTTATCTCACACTGATTTTTTGTTTTTCCATATCTCAGTGTTTCTCCAAAGTGAAACTGATTTGTGAGCATTTAGCAGAATTTATGAGGCTTGCTTATATTTTAGAAACTTTGCTACCAACCTACACGCATAGGGAATGAAGCGGAAGGGGAAGGAGAGGCAAGGAAATCAGCTGAACCTTTCCAGGCAATTAGTTATGCATCAGATAAGTTGTTTTCTACAGCTGCACAACTGCACTTCTTTTTTTGATTTGGGATTCAAATTGGCTCATAAATATTGAAATTATAAGCTTAAGGAAATGGTACTATTTGATGCATGGCCTACTTCTAAGAATTATTCTAACGGAGAACTCATGGCTCGAGTGTCACCATTTCAGTGTGCTATTCCACTAACACTTTGCTGACCCTTTCAGTAACAGGCCTGTGTGGAGATTATGGTGCTACTGTGCACTATTGCCTTCATCTTACTACCATATAGTTCCTAGAACTCCATGAGGTTGGATTTTCATTCATAAGTGCTCTCCTCACTGTTGGCTGTTGCGGTGCTAAAGGACCTAGCACCAGTCTGTTCCACAGACCACTTATACAGAATCTACAGTACTTGTTTCTATACTGCTTTGAAGTATTTTAGGATTTTTACCATCCTGACTATAAATCTAGCTGTATAACTCAGTCTTCCTACAGCCCACTTTTATTTTTACTTCTACAGCTGCTGGAACACACGTTTTCTGCACAGCACAGTTAATATTCTGCTTTCTGAGAGCAGGCTGTCCCCAGGGTGCAGTGACTATAGCTTTAGAAGGAAACCAAACTGTTTAAGCAGTTTTCATCCAAAGCACTGCAAGGCAGAGGGAGTTATACAGAGGTAAGTCACACAGATTCCTTCTAGACCCAGTCCACAAGTGCTGGTGCTTTGAGTCCTTGTGTGTAGGACTGCAGTAATAAAAATAATCAAAATGACTCTTCTATATCCTGAAAACTTCTGAAAATTAAAATTGTTTTTCATTTTGGTTTGGACCAAATCTTATACAATAATTTCAATAAAATCGAAACAAAAACTATTTTTTTCTATTAAAACATGCTGGAATGCAGGATTGAGTAGCCTTCTTCATGGCAGCGCAATCTAAAGGTCAAATCTCTTCTCCATCTTACACCCCCAGGACTGCTTTCCATTATACAGAGAAAAGAGCAAGGAGTTGGATTTCCATCTGTTTTACAAATCCCAAGCCATTTTTCATGCTGTCACTTACTATTCCCTTCCAAAAACTGCATTAACCATTAATATCCATAATAACCATTAATACCAGTAATAATAATTAAAGTGAAAATTCACATAGAAACATTCTAGCCGTTTGGTTGGGTTTTTTTATAACATGCAAGCATTCCACATACTTTTGCTGGGCCCCTTTGCCAACTAGATTCGCAGTTTTATGACATTCATATGTAATTCCCTATTATTTGATGAGAACAATTTAGATTTTTTTAAGGTACCAAGTTATCTCACAGCTGATGTTAATGTCATCATTAGCTGTTATAAGGTCCTTCACTAACACTTTGATAAGCTTCTATCATTCAGCGCTGTGATCGCCCCCACACACTAAATTGGAGTGTGGGTCAGACTACAATACAGGGGTAGCTCTACTTTTCCACCACATGCATTTAAAAATCCTTACTTTCTTATTTCTCCTATTTCAGATCACTTCTATCACTTGACCCTGAGAACACAGGACTCTGGTAGGGTTTCTGTGTAGATCGTTCTAGCACTGCTTCTGCTAGCTGTTTTTATATTGGGTTGTTTTGTTTGAGCATACTGAATTTTGTTGCCCACAGCATGCAAGATTAAGTGTCGATGTTTCCTTCTAAGTGATGAAGTTTCTCAGCTATCAAAGTTTTCAAATTCTCACCTCTCTTGAGCATCCAGTTCTCAGGCACATTCATTCTTCTCATTGATCTTTGCATATCTTTTGCTCTGTGCTGTCGCCTGCCTCACTGAATCCTGCTTAGAGAGATGTGTCACAAATTGTAACACAGGTGAATAGCAGAATCTGTTTCAGTATGCCACTATTTCCCCAACATGTCTTTGCTCTACAATAACTAACTTTCCTCACTATGTTAAAAGTTTGACTGTTTTGACTACCTCCTTTGATCACGTTTGCTCTTTATCAAGTGGTTTTTTTACAACTCTTGATAGCTGGTATCAACATTGCATGGCAGCAGATGTGGGAGGCTTGTGAAAATAGATCCTTTACAATATTTCTGAAAAAAAATAATCTTTAATATATTACAACTTGTAGTAAATATGACTGTTACAAAAATTGTAACTCATGTAAAAGTAACTCAGTACATGTTTTTCTGCCCCTAGAGTATTGAACATTAACTTCCTGTTAGTCAACTTACTTTAATTACTTAAAAAATTGTCTCTGTGGTGGGAACAGTAACTCAGCTTTCATTTATGATCATAAAAGTCAGTTGCATTAAGGTATATCATCACATGCTATACCTTGCATGTACCCTGCAGTACTTTGTTGGAAGTTTATTTGGAGTCTAATAATTAATTACTGGGAAACTTTAGACTACCGAAAGTCTGAGTGTAACATGAAGGGACGGGTAACCAACCAAGCCCTGCTCACTGTTGAAATCACTTCCAGCAGCAGGCTGTTTTCCTCAATCTATCATCTAAATCTAAATTAAGCATAGCCCAGGCTGACTGACTACTCAAAAAGCTCAAACCTGCTAGTATTAGAAGATTGTGTCCCATCACACTCCAACAAGAAATGCATACAGCTTACACAGGTATCAGCTATGTTAGAAGCACTAAGGTCTTCAGCAGTTAATTTCAGTTTCACCTGTGCTGGTTTTTTCTCTAATAACTTCTGATACATTTCTAAAAACCACATTAGATGAGCTCAGAGGGGAGAATTTGCAAAGACAAGCAAGAAAAAAGGTCATGTCTAAGAATGATCTTCACATTGCAGGGTGGTATTTTTAGATTTTGGAAGTCTGAACATTTTAGAAATCAACTTTTAGTCAGTCAGGCATGCATAAAAGTTAAAAAGTAAAATAAACCATCTGGACATTGGAATTAGACACACGGATACAAACAATTAAATGAAGACACAATTTTGTAGTCAAATATAGCTGTATTACTGAATTTCTCAGCTCAGAATAAATTCTTAGTTAATGACTACAGTAAATACACTCCTGTTGCTAAAAGATTTCCCTGAGATTTAAAGGATGAGAAGGTTCTTTAATCCAAAATAGTTTATATTTGCTATGGGCAAAAATAATGGAGGACAATTCTGAAGACAGCTGGGTTCAGAATGACCTAGCACCATCATTAAGGCTGAGATCTTGAAATCAGAAGATGAGAACACAGATTGAGACAGAATTGCTGCAGAGAAAATATACTTGTAATTAACAAAAAGGAAGTAGGAAGAAGAACCAAAAATGTGCCCAATATAGCAAATAGGCTTTATTTAAGAACACAAGAAAGAATACATATTTAAAAACATGGGTTTAGAATTTCTTAGGCTGAAATCTTTTCTCAAGACCAGATCAAATCGGTCTTACCACCTAGAAAACATGATCTGGCTTCAGTAAGACTTCATGTTGTGTCTTACCTTAAGATTCACGGCTTTTTATGTGTGCTAAACATTGACTTCCCATTGTGAGTAATGAAGCTTAAATATGTTCTGATTGTAATTTTAGTCTAGCAACTGACATGCTCTTTTCACCAAGGAACAGTTCTGAGACTAAAACAATACATTAAAAAAAGTGTTCTTCTCTAAAGTATTTTTGTGTGGTACAGCCTACACCTTTGAAAATAAAGACTGTAGAGCTGGACCAGCAGACCACATGAAACACTTCACGCAAATGAGCAAGTGGATATGCATCTGTCTGAAAGACAGGAAGAAAAGCTCCAAAACTAAACAGAATCTTTCTCCTTACAAATTATTCACACTGGAACCATGCAAGCTAGTTTATTCAGAGATTGAGGACCAGATAGGCTGTGGAGAATTTTTTCTTTTTTTTCAACAGTCTCTTTTTCTATATCCACAAAAAAGACCCTTTAATCTAAATTTAATGTAGCTACTGTGATAAAAAAATTTTTAGGCGATTTCACACAGACTTAAGAGAAAGGAGGGAGCAATGGTAATGGTTACAGAAAAACAAAGATGGGTATTTACCATGCATTCATCCTCCAGCAAAAGGGTAAAGTAATAAAATGGCTTCTGCTACAGTCATCTGATTCCTGAGAAATACCTAATGCTCAAGGAAGAGAAGCATGTTCTAAGGTTTGAAAAAACATGAAATAGGCAATTGTTTTCAGATGTAGGCTGGAAAGCATTGAGACTTTACAAAAGGTTGTTATATATGTGTGTGTGTGTATATATATATACATATAATTATTTTAAAATATCTGAGTAGTTTAATATGAATCTGAGTGTTTTCATGCTTGCACGTCTGCATCATAAACTTTTGAAAATGGCTTATAACAACAATAATACCAAAGACATTTAACATTACTGCAGCTCCTCCCCGCTTTAGAAGAATGTCTACGACTTTCAGTCTTGCCTCAGGCCACTAAATAATAAACCAGAAATTACCAGAAAATTCACTGGGAACTGTTGCTTCACTATTAAAGCAAGATATGGTTAAAGTAAACAACCAAGCAACAACAACAGAAAAAACGAACAAAAAGGTGCAATTTTCAGAAATTACTTACATAAAAAACAGTACAAAGGCTGATTTCTTTCCAATGCAAATTTTGTGCTTGCCCCTCAATTCATGTGCTACAAAGGCAAAATAACTTAAAACATAATTGGCAATATTAAAATGAGGTTTGAAGCCTGGGGAAGAGAAACATCAGTTGGAACATGGTTTCTAAATAAACCAGGGATTCCAGTATCGATGAAGTACACAGCGGGCAGCCTGCAAATGGACAGCCACGTTTTCTAGGTTTCAGAAAAGTACCATCTTGCAGATTCCCTTTCTAATTTGTCCTTTTAGCTGCCCTTTAATTCACTGTGTCACAATTCCCACTCTGTATTTCACAAAGAGATGATGGATGGACTCAGCTACCCCCTGATAAGTAAGCAAGGTCATCTGAGACACCTGGAAACATGCAGGTCTCTTATCTGCCACTACTTATCTGCCTGACTACCATGCAGATTTCTTGGCTGTCCTGAGCATCCTAGATGACACCAAACATCCCTGTTTAGGCCTCTGAACTGTGTCAAGGGTGTCCAATCCCCAGTTCCTCAGTGAGGCAAGAGGTTCCCAGAGAAAATCAGAGAGCCAGGCAGCTGAACAGCAGGCTGGACTGTGCTGACACCAGGTGATGAAAGACAAGATGTTTTGAGATGACTGTTCCCAATATTGCAGCCAATCTCAGGAGCACTTCTGAAATGGCTGTTTGACCATTCCAAGCACAACACAAGTGTGTCCTTATTTCTAAATTTATCATAACCGCTTCAAATATCCTTAATCAAAGAAAAGATACAAAGACACACTAGATCAGTCAAAATACAGTCTAAGAGGCTAGCATATGAGCACTTCGATACAAAGGGAAGCCTGCTGTAGATAATAATCTCAAGTGCAACTTTGCAAATTAGGTAAACCATTGAAGTCTAAACTATAAATTATACACTGACCCTGAGTAAATGGAAGCCAGGTAAAAATAAGAAAGTTGGCTGGCCAAAAGCAACACAGGAACATTTTGTTGTAAAGGTTGCAATTGAAGAAAAGAGACATGAAATGTAAGATTTTCCATAGTGCTGCATGATGTCCCAGCTCCCTGCTCTCTTGAATTCTGCATGAGTCTTACTGTTTACTTGGTGTAAACAGTGTGCTCAGAGCTATTAATTTTTTAGGGATCACAGTTTTGTTTCAAACTAAATATAATGTGAAGTAAAATACTAATGATTTGTAATTGTATTATTGCATTAGAATTGTTCAGTAACAAAATAAACAATTTTGTGACTTCCCTCTCATTAAGTTCTTAGCTTAAAACACTAAGAATTTAGTACTGTCAGTTTAATAATCTGAGCATCGTTGAGGATAACAACACTAAATGATTCACAATAGAACTATAAGGGCTAAACACCTACTGATATACTCTGCCACTTTCTTCGTGTCCATGTGTATGTATAAACCTACTGTAAGGAAGAAGAAATAAATTTACTAGAATATTTCCAATATATGGACAAAGTTAGCATTGGTTTCCTACTCATGCTTAATTTGAGGACAATGCTTCTGAAAATATGGTAGCTAAGGAATGCTACACTTGCATAAAAATTGTCCAGAGATAGTTTATTAGACAAATTACCATATTCATCTGAGCTGTTTGCCCAAGAACACCCAGCCATGTAAGAAATTGTTCAAACGTGTTCTATAGTTTATGAATGAGCTCTTTCTCTATATAGCACTGCACTTCACAATTAAAGCTATTACTGTAAAAAGCAGGAAATTGCATTCATGGTTAATTGCATAATTCATTAACTCAGGCAAAATGTGAGCTTGGTAAATATGTAAAACTTTTCAATCAACTCAAGTAGAACGAAAGAGGAAAACACATTATTGCTGAAGCTTTATATAGCAAATAAATGTTGAGTTGAGGAATGCTTTTTTTTTTTACATACTCATTTAATATTAAAAAGGAAAAAGTCATGAGCACAAAAAAACAAGTGAGAACCACCTTAATATTTTGGGGTTTTTTTCTTGTTGTTGAGACAGAAAGATTCAAATATTTCAACTAGTTATTCAATCTAATGTTGATTTTCTTGACTTATAAAGCAGTTAACTGAAAATGATGTCAGCACTGTGCAGCTATTTACATTTTTATTACTTTTGATAGGACCAAAGGGTGAAATAGGAAGAGATACTATCTTTGAGGTACAAATATTTTTAAAAGTCTAGAACTCAATATTAAATGGAATATATAAATCTGTGCTTCTAAATTGCTCTTCTGTAACAGCTCTGGTTTCTGTTCCATTTAAAGACAGCTTACACACAATCAGAGAAAAGAAATATTTATTCAAAAGAGAGTTAATGTACTGTTAAAATTAATTTTTATCTTTTGAATCATGACCTATTTTAACAATCTCTTCATGATCTTTCCCATCTTGGTCATTCCAGCATTATGGTACTTGAAATTATTAATATAGGGCTTACTGGGACTATTTAACCATGCTTACAATTTTTATTATATATAATGTTCTCTATTTTATCCTTCTCAAGGGAAACTGAATAACACTGTTATCATTTAGAGAAAGATTTTGAATCCAAGCAAAAGGAACCTTTTCAGAGTACCTTTACTCACATTTTGTTCCCATTTTTGCCATCCTTCCTCATTCACTTTTGGATTTACCAGGAATGCACTAGCAGCCAATCTTGCTCTTTTGATATATGTCTTTATCTAGTCATTCAAAATATAGATAGATATCAAGGCCTTAAGAATAGTGTACTAATCTGTTTGAAACAAATTCTTGCTGCAGATGAAGGTGGAAACACTCTAGCAATAACCTAGGAACCAAAAAACCTGCTCCTCAGGTTTTATATCTATATCAATACTTTATTCCTAGATAAGTTGCTGAAGCCTATTCCCTTAAATATCAAACTACAGACTGAGGTAATTAAATGTGGAGTCAAGAGCTTACTTTGAGAATGGATCCCATAATCTCTGCAGAAAACAATGACCTAGGAAAGAAAGGACGCTAAAGCTAGATGTAGAGTTTCTAGTAAACTGTAACTCTCTTAGATCTGTTGAGCAACTTTGTTATATGGAACATTATTTTGAAAACATTATCACTAACGAGCACAGCTGCGTTTTGCAGCAGATTGTTCCCTGTCAACGCATTACACATAAAAGCATCCTACATGGAGTCACTGGTAGAGTACAGATTTTGCAGCTAAAAAGAATTTTCTCTCTTGATCCAGCAAGACTAAGGAATTCACACAGAAAAACACTGACAGCTACAAATTAATATGCCATAGTTAATAGTCACTTGCAGTACTTTTACACATTATCTGTACATGTACATTTATTTGCACTGTGCTTGACATTTAAAAAGCAATTCAAGCTCTGCAGAAGAACATAGGAGATTCCAGCAAACCACTGCTGAGCCACACAATAAAAGTGAATTACAAGTCATGTATCTGTGACATGGCACAGATAAGAGCTGCCACATAAGGAACACAGTAGTGTTTTTTACTGCTAATAGTTGCAAGAATGTTTTCTATTGATGGTGCAATATTCTGTAGCAGATGTGAAATCTTGAGTATCAACAAATTAGTTGAAGATTTTCTTATCTAACGATATCCTAGTCTAACAATATAAAATTCTGATTGATATCAGTATAGCACAGCAAACAGCAGAATAGTTGATTTTACAACATGTCCTAATCAACTTTCAGCTTTTCAATTTCTTTGTAACCTTTAGCACGTCTCCCTCAGCAGCGGAAATCTGAGCACTTGATAAACATAGTAGCAGAATATCTGGCACAATGAAAAATAAATTCAAAATACTCAAACAACTTTTGCTATACAAACAGTGCATGCACTAGATATAGTTCACCAGGGACAAACTCTCTACACATCTTAGGGGCAGGAACGCTGAGGGAGCTTGGTGTATGCACTAAGGGAGGCATGAAACAGAAGAATGATCCAGGTGGTAATTGAAACCTGAATTTTGCTTGACTAACTTGAAAATACACATTACTTTTCATGCCCCTATGTGTGTTAAAGACTGAAGTCACTCAACCTCCACCTGAACATGAAATGACACCACCTGTAACTTTACCTTTTCCCCTCCCTCAAACTGAGGAGGGAGGTCAGGGAAGAGTCTGTTGTAACTTCTGGGATCAGCTGATGGGCTGAGCCTGCCTTCTCCTCCACAGGGTTGTCTACTGAATAAGAACCATATTCTATGCTAAATGATTATCTGAAGCTAGCTTTCATTGCTGATAGAGCTTATCTCTAAATGGTTTCCAATTCTTTGCAGTCAGTTAATGTGAACAGCAATCTCTGAACCTTACCCTGTCACAGTCTTTAATTATCACTGTATCTGTAAATGATGTGTGTTATTCTGTAAACTGTTTAGAGTGAGTCCCTCAAGGGCACTAGCAGTGGCCATCAGTGAATAACATACTTGGAAAAACTGGTAATACACCAACGAAGAGTGGGGATATTGGTGGCATGTGCCCCTGGACAGGACAGATGAACCACCTCCAACACAGGGGGCTGTTCTGTGGAGACAGGACACTGACAGGCTGGTCGGGTGCAAGGGTCTCATCTTCCCTAGGGGTGCTGAAAGACTGGCCAAATATAAAGGGTTCAAGGAACCCCTTTCATGTGACAAGAGTCAACAAGAGAATGGGAGAGAGATGCACATCTACCACACAGGGCAATATGTAAGTAGAGAAAAATGTCACAGTGTGTTGCTACCTCTCATTAAGTGAGCAAGAGGTACATGTGTTTTTTCTACAAAAGATATATTCATGTTGCTCTTCTATTACTCCAGAAAACGCTATTTTTCTGTGTCTAGCAAGTGGCAAAAACTGGTTGCTGCTGATCTTACAATTAGTAATCCTCCTTATTTAAAGGAATTTTTTAGAATGGACTTCAACCATTTATTTCTCTGGATAAACATTCCAAGTTAGAGCCCAAAATTCCCACTTGCAAGATCTATCCTGATGCCTTTTCCTGGTCTTAAAATTAAGAGAGATGAACACAGAGGAAAAGGGTTTTACCTCAGTATTTATTTAAGGATCCTTAGGTGCACTGAAATGCACATCGAAATGCACCCCGATGTCCCCACTGAAGAAAATGGCCACTCACAATTTTATGTGTATACAATTATATGCCTTGCAAAAATTAGCATATCTATCAAAGATTCCCCAATGAGGGACTCCAGCGAGACCCCTCGTCCGAGGAACCTTCCCCCTTGGATGGGCCTATCGTTGTTTACAGAATGTGTTCTGGAGAGGACCTTGTTGTCTGGGGCTTCCAGAATGTTTGGTCTCTTGGCTTAACGGAATACTGGGTCTAAGGGAAGTTATCAAACTTAAAGAATTATAACTGTGCAGGCTAAAAGCAGTAAGAATACATAAAAGCTATATAAAAGGGGTATAAAAGAAAAAGCAAAAAATCATCATGGCATCATCCTTTTACTAAAGAAAAAAAATAGTAGATTGCTTCTTTCTTTTTTAATGGAAATAAAGATAAAATAAAATGAAAGCTCTCTCAAAAAAAAGTTAATTTCTGTCATGAAAGGTGTTTTTTTTTAAAAGGCCAAATGTATTTTTCAACAACCAAACTAGGTACTGTAAAAAAAAAAGACTAATGCTTTTCAGCATCCATTAATAAAATGACACACATCTAAGAAATTTGGAAAACTTTATATAAAAGGAAAACTTTTAATAGTCCAAATAAAGACCCATATAAAAAGAATTATCTCAAATGCCTACTGAGGGGTCCAATGCATTGCAGAAACTGGGTTTTTCCTTCCTTTCATTCAGTCTGAATACAAGGTTCTGTCACAGAATATCCTTGTTCTGCTTGGAATTTGCTTACCTGGGCTTCCAGTGCTAAGATTTGAAGTGACTTTTCTAGTTGATCTTTGAGCACTGAAGGGCATCTTTTGTTCTTTTCCTGCTGCAGTCAGAGCAGCTACTTTTCATATGTACTCAACTTGGGTTACAACAAAAGTGTGCTGTTTTCTTATGAATCCTTATTATTTATTAAATGACCACCTGTCCAGTACCACAGAAAATGTAAATGAAAATTGTCCTAATGTAAAGATTTTTCAGTCTAAAATTGTTAATACAGTCCCAATAGAGAATTATTCCCTAAATAATGCAACAGCCTGGCAGGGACTCCCAGCTGTTCAATGAGCCTTAGGTATTCTACAGAAAGTGTTGTTAATTGTAGGCAATCTAACCAGAAGTTTAGAGCTGACACTGGTCTTTCTGCCTAAATGTGTTCTTCCAGAGAGAAAGGATTAACAGCCTTGGGCTTCACTCATAACAATACAGAAAATATTCAGGCACAGTAGAAACAAGGTACTGGAAATTCCATTTAAGGCATATGGCAAAGGTGAGATGTTGAGAGGTGAGAGAGGAAAGAGTAATGGCTAAGATGAAGACAGCTGACAAAAACAGAGAAAAACTGAGAGAGACATGGCCAGTAAAGCAAAGAATAATTTTTTTAATACATGTGTTTAGAAAGAAAGAGCTTACAGTACATTAAATGGAGGACTAAATGAAATAGAAAGCTTGATGTGACTTCAGATCGAAGTATGCACAATAATTGTTGTATTAAATACATAGTCTAAAATGCAGTCTATGGGTTTATATTGGTTTTAATATTCCATAGCGTTATCAAGCTTAATAATTCTTCAAAAACATTCCTTATTTTAGCATTTTCTCTAGTTCACATGGACAGCACCACATATATCCTTACCCTCCCCCTCACATAAAACCATCAATGTAAATAAGCTGAATACAATCTACAGATGGATGAACATCTGAAGCTAACGTACGTGAAAGAGATCAACAGTTTGGAAAACAGAACTGTGTCATTTACTGGGTCATCAAATGGTAACCTTTCAAATGAAATGCAAACAAATTGCTATTTCAAATGCATTTTATCCAAATGAAGCAAAGACTAAACTTCACTGTGTTAATTGCTCAAATGGTGAAAACAGTTATGAAGTCAAAGTTCATCCTATAAATGGCAAGGCCTGCAATTTTTCTTTAACAAGACAGAATGAGTTTACATCCAGATGCTTCTCCATAAATAGAAAACTCAACCTACATACTAAGTCTGGTATTTTATGTCTTATGAATCTACAATTAATTCCTCCAAAAATTAATTTTTCAGTGGAACTTTGTATTACACTCTACTTGGCCTCTTTATATTGAATGATTAGCACACAGATTTTAAAACTGTATTTATAACCATATTTAAAATGTTTTTAATAATTTATTGTAGTGAAAATTTATTATCCTCTAATTCTTACCCATTTTTTGAGCTGGAAATTAAATCATAACAATTTTTTTTTGTACATGACCTATTAGACCACTCAGGATTCACTAAAAGTTAACCCTCTCACTGTTAAAAAAGGGTAAAACAAGAAATATACACAATAACCACATGCAGAAATACACCTGAACAACAGTCTACATTTTAAAATTAAGCAATTACATGCAAGAACATACATAAGATATAACTGAGACACCCTACTTAAATACACTTGCAAAATATTTAAAATGTTTAAAAAGTTCTGGACCACATATCTGGTAGAGTTATTATGTGACCCACCATGACATTCTGGTCAGTGATTCTTTATATTTCAGAGTCACTCGTATGTGTTTATCAACAAACAGAATGCTATGATTTATGAAAGAAAGGAAAATTCTTATACTGAAAAACAATGGTCAAACCCAATATGAATTCTTTGTAAAATCCTTGTACAGGTGTTTTGGGAAGTAACTTTTCTTTTTTCCACCATTTATATTTCCACATGGCATCAAGAATATATTCAGGCTGCCTCCAACTGAAAGCAGCACACCAGTGTAGATCTGGCTGTGGATGTAGTTTTAACACCCTGAAGCAAGATCCTGGGAAAGACATGCCAGTGAGAGTTTACCAAAAGGAAAGCATTTTGACACAGAAAGATCACAAAAGTAGAATACCTTCTTCCCAGAGTAAATATCCTCATTGGAAGCTGTTGCTCTAAGTTATAATTATGGGAACAATCAATATCAGAATTCAAGCTCAATAAGATATTGGCACTATTTCTGTGGAAACAAGACAATACGCAACTGTTTACTTCTACCTGATATTTAATTTCAGGCAATTTCTCTAATATGAATTGATCATGACTTTTTTTTCTTTACAAGGTGAAAAGTAGAACCCTTGCCATCTTTGCCTTTTATTCTACCATCTCCAATTCTGTGTCTCCCAAATGAGTATTATATACTCCTAACCATTAAATAAATTGGCTTATTACTGCACCAGTGGACATCAGAATGCTTAGACCTATGTAAATGACACTGTAACTGTTCCATAGCAACTATTCCATAGTAAGTAATGCACTTCAGATGGAAAACAGCAGAGGAAAACTGGAAAAGAAGAAACTGAAAAACAGTAATCAACTTTCTACTGTTATGGTGTATTTCTACAAAGTGTTCCTTGCGCCCCTGGTCAGCATAAAGCTGCTTCCCTCATCTGTTAATTACCTTGTCAGAAAACTTATTCTGGAATGGAAAGGTGCTGCAGTATGGTCCTGCCTGCTTTCTAGAGCAGTGGCATGACCAAAGTTTGTTAATTAGTGTCTTCATGGCTCCATTTCCACATCTGTGTTTTGCGATAAGAAGGAATTCACTACTCTTTTACAAGTGGTTTCATGCAAGACAGCTAAAGCAGTTTGCCTGGGTATTGTATCCCTCCAAGAGCTAGAAGGGGAAAGGGAAGGCAAATGAAGGGAAAGAGGAAAGAACATTGGAACATGCCCATCTTTTATTGCAAAGATAATCTGCAATAGGTGTCCCACAGAGTAGCCTGCTAATAGTACATTTTAGTTTAAGCACATACTGCATTGCCATTAGCCTGCCAGTCCTGAGCAGAAATCAACTTGGGGCAACTCAGGGCAGAAGGGAAAAATGCCAGTTCAAGCATCTGGACAAATAGAACTCCAGGCTTCTTGGTTTCCTGTCTGGGCTCCAAAAACCAAAGCTCCTCAAACACTTATTCGATGCAGTACTAAAATTCCAGCAGCATCTAAAGTTAAATATTTCCAGGCATGTAAATGCATCTCTGGTAGAAGGCAGGTAGGAATCTATCAACAGAAACTTAAGCACTGAAACGGCATCTGAATATTAAATTTAGCAGCTACACGAAGACTATGCAACCATCAGAAACAGCTGAAACGTGGAAGCAAACCTGCAGAGATCCAGTTAATAACCAAGTCCCCTTCAGAAATTTGCCTTCAAAGTTGATCTTAATTAGACCTCATCTGAATGTGTTGCATTGAGAGAGACCTCTTTTTAATATCAGATCTACATCCCTGTTAGAGGCTTAGCCACAATACTTTCTAAATGGTACAGTAGTGGAGTTGCAAAAACTGAGAACACACCAGCACTTACAGACCCTTTCATCTGTTCCTTTTAGAGGCTTGTGATGAGTGCAAGATAATTTCAAGGCAATTAAGACAATTTAGAGAGGAATGTAAAAAACTCCCAGAGAAAGAAATGAGAAAAGGACATTGGTTTAATTCACAGAGTTACTTCGAGAAAAACTTTTAGAATCTTGTATTTGAAAGAGATTCATCCATGCCTAATTTTTAATCTGCAGAACTTTGATTAAATTTTACACACATAAAATGAGGTCTAGAAGGGGAGCTAGCAATACAGATGTTATGGAGGAAATGTACAGAACATTCTCTTAACTAATTTACATAAGTCATGTAAACTTGCTTCAGCTAAAATAAACACTGTAAATGTTCCCAGAACAACTATCAGAGTAATAAAAATTAGATTTATTCCACACTCCAAGAACCTAGGACAAAACAGCACAGCAGATTTACATATTCTTTATTGCCTTTTAGTGATATCCACTCAAAAGGAAAAGGAATTTCTGAGTTGAAAGTGAATGCAAATTACAATGCAAATTTAAGGGGAAGGATAAAAATTAGAAATGGTTAGAACTGATACACAATGTTATTTACCCTCCTCAATCTTCCTGCTAGGCTTCCATGAAGATGTGATTGACACAACTGACAGTGACATTCTGTTTACCATCAATGTATGGTTTTTCTTATCTATAAAATGAAGTTAGCTGGAAAATGTAATTCTAGAAATCACACAAAAATCACAAGAGTATGTGCATGCAAATAATAAGTAGTAATGTTTAAGGATAAATATATTCTTAGTCTGCTTGTTTGTGTGGTGAACACACCCAGATATTTCAGGGTGCTTAGGCAGTATCCTGCAGAGATTCTGGTCTGGCCAGACATCATTGAACCTCCTAATCAAATAGGTCATTTTCATTAAATATCTTCCATAAAGAATGATTACAAAAGGATGAGTAATTTAAGAATTATCTGGTCTCTTCCATGCTTTAAAATACATGTGGCATGGATATCTGTATGATTCCATACATGCTGTTCAGAGATTGTTAATGTCATACACAGTATGACACAATGACTGATTTCCTCACAGATATTTCTTTTAATGGCAACTCTTTCAAGACTGATCAGAAATAGCATAACAAATCACATCTCTGCAGTTTTTACATCACATTAACCAGATTTTGAAGTAGCTACCTGAAGTCCAGAATGCCAAATGAGGCTTCACTGAAGTAAAATGGTGTCAAATGAAAGTGTCAGAGCTCACACTGTAAACTCTGTACATTGCAAGCTTGTAAAAAGTGAGCAAAGGATGAGCACTGGTGCTGTTCATCAAATGTGTCTGCTATCAAGTGATAATGAGCACAGATCTACTCAGATGTTTTTATTTTATCTGTCTAGAAACATACGAGATAATCAAATACTGTGCATTAAAAAAGATATCCTAAACCAGAAGAAAAATCTTTTAGGAAACGGGTATCAAGCGAAATATAAGATAGTAAAAAGATACTCCTCTTTTCCAAATCCTGTGAGTTTTATAAAAATGTTCCGTAGAATTCTGAGACATGCATATTTCTCTGGCCATAAGACTATCATGACCTGCGTCAGTACCTCTAAAATCAAGATTTGGCCTTTTTCACAGGTATTTCTGAAAAGTCTATTCACTTTTTAATCTAAACATCAGAGTACCAGAGCACCAGTATTAAGAGGCACAGTAGTAAATCCCAGGCGGGTTTGCCATCAAAGTTCAATTGCTTTATTAGTGGATTTATTTGTTAATATTTTCTATTTAGAGAACCATCCATCAGATAAAGTTGGCTTTCCAAAACACACAGGATTTAACTTGCCATACAGAACGAGAGAACATGTGAACTATTTCCTCAAGCTTTCTCAGAGTGTAATTAAACTGGTCCTTAATATGATGATTTAATATCTTCAGTATCGATAAAGGAAACCTACTTCATGGAATAAAATTGGAAATGAAAGGCTAACTGTTCACAGTGAAATGTTACTGCTACTTTCTGTGCTTCAGTTGTCTGATAACTCACGCAGATTCTTCAAGAAAAGAGTCAGATTACATTAAGCATTAGCCTCACCTTTATTCTGTTGTACACTTCAAGTACTTGCATTTGATCACATAGGCCATGATGGCTACTGAAAAACTAGAGAGAAACATATTTTGTCATCTTGTGCTCTAAAAGATTTTATGAGTCAGAGAGAGACCTCATGCTTCAACAAAATAAACATTTCACTGAATAAACATCAAACATAAGAATGCAATTCAGAAAGTCTGCTCCACATAAAGTACACAACATACACAAGTTTATGTATAAACTTCTTCTGTGTTCTCTGGTTTAAATTAAGAGTTCTAAAATATAACGTACCGGGTTATGGAAAAAACACATTCAGAATATTGACTGCAACTTAGTTCCAGCTGCTAAAACTTGATGAAAATATTGTAATTATTTTATAAGGGCCATGTGACTACAAAGTGACGTCATTAGAAGAGGGTTTCTTAAAGACAGCTCCCATCTTTTCTGATATTTCTTTTAGGTTCACCTTCCAAATGTATATACACTGTATAATTTACTCACCATTACTAGTAACTTCAGCTTTAATAAGTTTGTTTCTTCTCTGCATTACATATCAGGGCACCCATCCCAATTTATCTGACCTTTCCTGTAATGGCATAAATATGCATTTAGCAAATTACTCTTTTCCTGGTCTCCCCATCACTGCCTTTCCCTCCTCCTCCCCCCAGTAATCTGGATAATGGCCAGCACAGAATAATAAATCTGACACATTACTGGAGTGCCCCTCCCAGTCTTGACAGGATTAATCTGAAAACCTACTGTTATTTACAGGAATACAGTAGGGACATGATCCAGTTTGCAAGGAATCAATGGTAGTCTTTTTACTCTAATTTATAAGCTGTAATAGAAGCTGAAAGAAGTCAGCTTCTAGAAGATTTCCCAAGTGACAGGAAATTCAGCAGCAAATGAAAATAATTTTGTAACTGTTTTCTAACACCACGGATTTTGTGCTTGGTAGATTTTGGTCACTGGGCTCTTGCCTTTTGTCTGAGCTTTTTAAAATTTGAAAATTTGAAGTATGAAGTTTCTGGTCTGCTTGGTATTTTTCTAATTAGAAAAAAAATTCACTTTGTTGAAAAATGCATGTCCAGGTTCAGTACAATGTTGAATAGTGAGTACAACTCCAGCCTTATGTTCTGCTAACATAATTTAAGTGTAATTGAAAATTAAGATGCACTGGTATTTAAAACAATTATAACTAAATTTAGTGGTTCTGTAATCGACTTCTGAAAGAATGTTCACCTCAATTGTTACTTGAAGAATTTGGTTTAGCAGTACATGGAACTCAGAACTTGCTGCTCTCATCACAATTACTACCCACATAGAGTACATTGCTGAGCTATTCATCTGAAAAAGGGCATGTAAATACGTTCATTATTTCCTCTACTGTATTTCAACTATAATTATATGATCCAATAGGTCTTACAGGTTGTCTGGTTTAAAGTAAGGTCTGGCACAAACACTGAAATAAGGGATCATCACTTATTTTCTAAGCTAGGAACTGTACTTTCATTGTTAATGTAGTTAACTACACAAATTTCAGAATTCAATGTCATCTTGATGTTTCAGTCAGAATAATGATGAGTATTTTAAAAAACTGAATAGGTATTAGTTTTTTAACATACCCATGTGCAAAATGAGTAATAGAAAAATGTGCGAGGCAATGTTTCAAATAATAGAAATAAGAAAAACAAATATTGAAGTAGATACAAAACTGCAGATTTACATCTGATCATGAAGTAAAGGTTAGAGCACACTGCTAGTTAATGGTGGTCAGCATACAATTTGGTAGTGGTATTAGATGCAAATTTATGCCAAATATTAATTAATCTGTGCCTGAACTATCATGATAAAATGGGTTTAACTTTATAGTGAGTTATTATGGACCTTCACTCATTTATTTTATGACGCCACCTTATTTTATGACAGTAACTCTGGATTGTCATTACCCCAAAATATACCTGGACAAAGTGGAAGAGTGTAGCTTGCTAAACATCGGAGACCTGGTTTACATATTCACTAATAGCACTGGAGAAAGTCATCAGAAAGAACATTTTATATGATGGTGAAGCCTGGGAGTAGAAGATTTTTTAAAGTATCAATATTCAGCGTGTGGAACCTGTTGCTTAGGGGAATAATAAGTAACTGTGCATCTTTGATGACCACACTCAGATTGGCCTCCCAGGAAAAATCAGGAAAACCAGATCATGGTTTGAGCAGTAAGAGGAATCTGGTAATAGAAATGCTGAAAACTTCCCTTCCCTTTTTGCAGAACAACAAATAGTATTTGAAAACAAATTTACCCCTCAACAACTCTTTCTTCATCAAATATTTCTTTCTTTTCAATTTTTCATTATTTACTGATTGTCTTACTGTTACAGACTGAAAACAGAGGTCTTTGTTCCAAAGAGACAAGATGTGATGAAACGCTCAACAAAAATGCCAGGGTGATATTGTCTTATAAAAGATCTTTGAAGCACTTTTCAGAGAAGTTTTATGTCACAGATATATTACTTTCATAAAATTCTTGCATGTTTTTATACCTGAAAACCAATACAGAAATGAAATTTTAAGACAGACTTAAAATTACTGCCTTAATAACAGAAAATTGGTATCTAAGATCCAGAATATTCATGGTAACATTTTCTCACTAAGAATCTCTCTATGTCTAGACAAATAGTGCATTATAGATACAAATTATTTCCAGAACACTCATGGCTTGAAACTGCTATTCTCAGGTTAAGTGATTTACCAAGATTTTCACTGAGACTGAGAGATTAATCCTTCTGAAAATACTACTTCTCTTACTTTAGCAAACAAGTAATTTGTACTCATTAACTGCATCTCGCTACAACAATATATTCAATAGGTCTTTGTAATAGAATCTGTGTTGGTCATGAATTAACTGCTATGCTGAGTTTCATTTTGTGAACACAGCTGAGCCATCGACAAATATTTTCACTCCAGCTAATCCATTTAGAAATTCTCTGCTCACAACACTCTGTTTACTGAATGGTAAACGTGGTTAGGATGTACTTCCAGTTGTAAGCCATGGTTACAAGTTCATAACAGAGCTAAAAAGATATCAGGTAAAAGGAGCTCACTGACCAAGGATAAACAGGAGAAACTGACACCGAAAAGAGAAAATCAGAGCTGGCCAGATGGTCTATCTTGGTAAATTATAGGCATTATAAAATATTAATTTGGAACTCAATTATTTTGTGCTGATGTGCTTAATCTTCTATTTCATGACTCTAGGTGTCTCCCAAGAAGTCATGGCAGATATAAAACAAAAATCCTCCACCTATTAATACTCACACAACCAATGTCCTGCATATCAATAGAAATGTGAAAGAGAAGCCGACTTCACACTTGCTGTCTGGAACTAACATAACATGGTTGGTCAGTCAAATACTTAGTATTTCTGTTTTCTATGAATAACAAAAAAACCCTCTTCTAGTATTAATGTTATTAATGCTAAAACCTCATGACTATTTGCCCAATTTTTAAAACAGATAGTCCTGTCAACATTTATAACTCCTGAATACAATTCCACAAAGGATGTGGCAAGAACATTCTTCATACCACTAGAGAGAAATATCTTCATAAAGCTGTTCCTATAATCCTCTATATCCTAGGTAGGAAAGCAGTTTTCAAAACTATTTGAAAGGAACAGAAAAAAAAATAAGAAAACAGATTGCTCAGAAAGAAAATATAGCTGAGCCAAATAATGGTGATTCACATTTTGTAATATAAGGGAACAGCAAAATACTCTAAGTTTCATTTCATCTTCCTGGGACAGAAGACATTTTTTTCCTTCCTGACAGAATAAATCAAGGCAAAACAGAGAAATGGCCCCTTCTAATCAACCCACAAGAGCCAGACTGAAGATCAGTTGTGAAGATGCAGTGAGGTTATCAGGGAAAAGCTTTTTCTCTACTATGTGTCATGCTGTTTTAGTCTACACGAGTGCCTTCCTGGATGATAGTAAGAACTCTAGCATTATTATGCCTGCATTTCAAAAAGTTTTATTTCCTTGGAAAAAATTGTCCCAGGTAACTTAACGTAAAGATTTGATGTTATAAGACAAAACAATAATGGGAATATTTGCAATCATATTCTCAACATCCTTTAATTAGCATCAATTTGGAATTGTCATTTGATAAATATTTCAGCTTTTCTGTCAAAATGATGACAACTACAGCTGGTTTTGTTAGGAGGAAAGACATATTTCTTTAACGAGCACTGCTGTTATCTTTCCATATCCAGAACCGGCACAAAGAGACAGATGTCACTGTCCCAAAGCATACTTTGGGTGGCCAGCTTTCTGCAGCAAAGTCTCCATGACCAAGCAGAAAAGAATAACTGTTACACCACATCAACTGAGCAGGCATCACTACGACCTGGAAATCAGAAATTAGCCTGAGCCCTATAATCATTAATGTCAGGATAGGGACTCCTAACCTAATTTTCCCTACACCGCTATGTTGGGTTTTTTTGCTGTACACCCAGCTGGAGAGTGGGAAAAGAAGCAACCCAAAGAAAACATAGGAAATGAGTGGTGATTCTCCTTTTCTCTTTCTTGCTTTCTTTCTGGTTTGTTTGTGTTTGCTGGTGTAGAGAGAGGAAGAGAAGAGATAATGAAGGATTTTTATTTCCTTTCCCTGATACAGAATGAGACAACTTCTAGATCCAAATTTCCCAGACAGCAATTTCTGTGTGTGGAAGTTCTTAACTGCAGAAATGTTAGCTAGAAGGTAAGGAGATTGGGGCATACCTTGTTCTGCTTATCAAAGGCTGACAGTCCTTTGGAAATACTATCTGTAACCATCAACTTGATAGCATGTTGTCATCAGCTTCAGAGCAACCATGAAGTATCTGTATTTACCCCCTCAGCATCCGCACTGCTGAGTTCACCTCAGTGCAACAGAAAATCCAGTTTTCAGGACGTTTGAAGAAATATTCAAAAATGCCGGAAGTGATAAAAATCAAAAAATTGATGCAGAAAATATCTATTCTGGCATGCTAGTCACTTTTGATCACTACCCACAGGCAAATGCTAATGAACAAAACTGTCAGAGCTACCGCTTTCCGCTCACATTCCCGAAAGGACAGTCCTCTTTGTGATACACAGCAGACATCTACATTTGCAAGTGCTGAAATTGGACAATTCAGCTTTGTTGCTGAGACTGAACCTTGCTGTACTTTTACATACTTAGGAGATAATGAGTCCTACCTTTTCCACACAGCAATGATAACGAGGAAGAAACACACAGCGTTGCTACAACATATTGCTATTTGTTCATCCTTAGGTTAACCAAAGCAACACAGGCTCTGTGTTGTACACTCTTTCTCATCCCACCCACCGTAGTCTACTGACATTTATAGTCTCCACCAGAGTCTTTGCAAAGACATCATGGATCAGTGATCATTTTTGTCTTGACATCAAAAGCAAATATAAACTCTCTGAGGAAGAGAATGCTAATATTTAATTTGATAGCGATAGCAAATTCTTGTCAGTGCTGTAAAAGGAACCGTAACTGCTAACAGCGTCAAGAACCGAGGGGCTGACTCTAGGTTCACACAGAGAAAAATTATATAAGTGACTCAGAAATACAGTACATAAAACTGGTCTGAGTATATACATTGTGATGCAAAGGAATCTGCAGCTATTTTCTGAGAAGGATTTTATGTTTTTTCCCAGCCATTTGTGTTCTTGCACCACTCTTGGTCTTTTTTCTATGGCAACTCAGTGTTTGCTGCAACTGCTAAATTCTTACCAGAGAAGAACAGCCTTTATAGCCATAATAATTCATACCAGTTAAAGATTTCCTTCTCCTACCTCTTAAATTTTAAGGAAAATCTTTTAGGGGGAAAAACATGCTCACATGCTTCTTATACTTTTCCCTCCCTTTCACACTAACCTACAGAAATGTGTCCTCTCATATCTGGTGCAGCTCCTCTCTGAGGGCTTACAGGCCAGAGCCAGCTGCCAGATTATGAAGATGGCAGAAGATCAGCATCAAGCCCTCTTGAACAGGTTACAACATTTCATTACTTGCCCTGGAGCCCAGTTTCATCTATGCTGTGCTACTACATCCAAATACCATCATTATGCTGGCTTATCATGAAAGAGTTCCCACATGCAACAAAAACTGTAAAGAACCCAAATTTGCCTCTACCACCTAAAATATAAAATCAAATTTGCATTTCAAAGTTCAGGGTTCAGATCAGACAGGGAAAAGGAAAGTATTTCTCCCCATTCCCAAGCTGTTTCAGAACATTGTCCTTGAACAATACTACTTTTTAAAATAAATTAATCTTGTAGCTAGAAAAAAAGCCTTGCAAGTCTTTTTTCATATATTTAGAACTCCAGGTATATGGCTGCTTTCTAAAAGAAGTTTTCTAAAAGGTGGAGGGGGCAGGAGCAGAAAACATGCAACATGCTCTGTGAACTTCCAAGTTTGAAATTACAATGTCTCAAAATAGGCATATAGGAGAGAGTTCAGCTGAATTAATGCCCTGTATGCTCTTTACTAATGTTAACAAAGAATTGCCATGGTAAAAAATAGATAAATGATAAACTGAAAGATTGCTGATTGTGAAACAGATTGACAATGCTGAGATATGATACAATGGTCAGTTTATCACAGAAAAACTTCAGGAGAACAACAGTGGCTCAATCCTATGTAACTACTGACTTTGGTTTGGATTATTTAATGAGGAAAATGTTAAAGTCTGCTGGCACCTCTTTATCAGGGAAGAACTTTGAAAGAGATACCTAAAGACAGACTAATAGTTTTTTGTTTAAAATATTCAGTAATCAAAGCAAAGTGTGTAGAAGTGTGTCACACAGAGAAACGTCCTGAGGACCCCTCAGTCGCTGCTTAGTAATGTTTTTGAAAAAAGACTGAATTCTGCTTAGCTTACACACGTATAATGCCAGAAACTTCATTGAACACCCTTAGGATGTATAATTTTATAATATTACTATTCAATGCCTGTTTCTTAACCATATTTATATTTCTGAATATAAACAGCTGATTGCAGCTCATTTTATAATAATAGAACATGGGACATTCATGTTTATATTGCTTGTCTGTACATAAAAATAGTCCAAAGCTTAGTTTTTTGGAATAGAAGCATCTTACTCTTAGTTTGATTTACCTTGAAAGTATTCCTGTAAGTGTCTCTGACTAATTCCAGGTGGGGATAGGGTTTTGGAGTTTTATGCAAAAGCTATTTTTCTCATGAAAGGACTGCACAATTAATTGGGTCTTGAAATATTTCCATCAGCTGGATGTTGTATGTTTTCGTATCTCTGTGCTAAGGATGAGTAATTTCAAGCACAGACAAACAACTCACTGAATTTCACACAGCAAATTGCAGATAGTGGCAGAATCATATCTGAGGGATTTTTAGCTTCTAGCACTTGTTTGACCTCATTGTCCCTTTCAAGTACATTTACCTGTAAAATGGCAGTTTGAGGCAGAGGAAGTTGAAAGGGCTTATAATACATTTCCAAAGGTCTTAAGTGTCCTATACATCAAAGCCTTCTTTCACTCATTAAGGTGCAGATATCCACCCAGATTCCTTTCAGTGACACTTTTCTCCTATATATATGCCATGAATGGAAGTTGTACCTGAACCACAACACCTCTTCTAAGATGTGTGTGAATGGAGAGCTCTGTAAAGCATCAGATGTCTGAAGGGTTCTAATAGGCTTCAAAAACAGCAAACACATACTTTACAAAAATAGTTTTTCAGTGGAAGGTGACTGAAAAGGAAACATGAGGACTGGGACATTTTGATAATCTTCAATGAAAATAAATATCCCCTAATTCCAACCCTCAGAGTTTAGTTAGAAAAGAAAAAAATACAAATAATAAAAGAATAGTGGTATGGCACAAACCAATGCTTATGCTAAATATTTTACACTAATATTGAAATTTTTACTTACTATATCACTCGCCCATGATTCCCAGTGTGTAAATTATTATCATTCCTCTCTAACAGGTGTCTACAAGTCTGCTGGTGAAGATTCCATCACTACACTTGAATGCTTCAGATTTCCTCAGCCACAATTGGCTGGGCTAGTCTTCACAGTCTAAATAAGTATTTTATACTAACCCAGATCATTTTCCTTAAAATGGCTAACGAAATTCTTATAAACACTTCTTTACATATCAAAAGAAAGGACCAAGATTCCATTTATTATGTAAAATAAATGGATTTGCACAGTGAAAGTAGGTGCTAGGCTACCAGCCTCTACTGTCGGGAGACTACCCTTACTTCCATAACTGAGAATTTTCATTGTTTCATTGGGTTACTTATTTGATTCATAAAATTTTGATAAGAGTGCCAAAAAATCCAGAACACTGCTAGAAAATTGAATAATGGAATTCAAAGACAGTAAAAGGCAAAACCAGAAAAAAGAATACCTTGAATGACTTCATCTCTTTCTTAGCCTCAGTAGGTCTTTAAATACATGTAAATCTGGATACCTTGGAAAATAAAACACAAAGCACAAGCTAATATCCTTCAAAACCAGAACGTTTTAGAAAATTGTTAAAACAAGGTATTTGGTGACACAGTGGCACTGAATACTTTAACATCCATTAATGACATTAACTTAATTTTTAAAAAATCATTAATTGTTAGTGTGCTGGCATTGCACAGGAATAGGAGGCAGAAAGATTATGTAGAAAAATTTGTCACTGGACCTTAGAAACAGGCTATTCTCTCTGTAAGCAGGTATACTCCTCTGCTGAAGTTACCAGGACAGAAATATTTGCCACAAAACTAATTTGTATAGGAAACTTGCACTATTTCCACCAGCTGTGAATGGTAAAGTATACTCGTGTGCTAGTCTAGTTTGTGTGGTGACGTGTGTGCTCTGAACCTGTACCACCATAATATGTTCATTTTCTTAATCATATGAACTAATAAAAATCTGTTCTGATTTTTTTTTTCCAATGTACCAACTGTATTGAAATGTACTTTGGGTAGAGCCTAAGGCAGTTAACCCTCACTCAGAGTTTGTTTCAATCCAAACACTGTCTTACTCTCCCAGTAAATTCAGCCAATGTCATCCTTAGTAATCATCACAGTGATTTCACTGTCATGTTGAGCAGGGAAGGATGTGACTGACAGTTGTCCAGAAGCGTTTTCAAGGGCAATATTTCTTAACTTTAGTCCAAAGTCTCCTTGACTTTCCTGAAAATATCCAAAGGCCACACCCTGCCATTAATGCCAACTGAAAACATTGTCATTATGATTTCCACTAATTTAACCAAATAAGTTTTGAACTAAATTTTACATAATTGTATGCTAATGTTCCTTTTTGATAGTGTGGGGAAAAATGTACACGTTACAATGACTTTTTCACCCACCTTGTCATACCAGATAGTTTATCAGCAGTTCACCAATCGAGGGCATCTTTCTGCCTCTCACTTGACAACTCTGTCTGGTCTGCATAGGCTGCTGGTTTGCCAGCAGTAGCCATGTCACACTAACAGGAGCTGCAGCTCATCAGGATTGGATCTGAAGAGCAACAGAGATGGTGCTAATGACCATTTCAGCTACACACCTTTGGGCTATGGGTGCTGTTGCAGATGGAACACTAGGTAATTTTTAGTGTGCTGGGTTTGCCCTACAAGGACTTCAAGCATATTTTCCTCTGAAAGGCATCAAATTTATGCAGTCAATCACCTTTCCCTGCTGTAACAGCAAACCACGGGTTGTGTGGCTGATCAAGAGACTAGGTTTAAAAACACAACCCTAATCTAAGCAGAACTGCCACAGCAGAGAAAATTAAGTGTTTCTTCATCATCATTACAAAGGCTATTAATCTGTTAAAAGAGTAACCCAAGTCAGATCTAAAACTGTACTGCACAAAGTACTGTCTTAGCAGATGACCAACACGGGGAGAATGGGAAAACCATAGAAAACACTAAATAAAACACCGATATCACTAAATCTAAAAAAAAACTTCCTCTCCTCTTCTTGCAGGAAGGAGGAAGGTTCTCATATTATGTTCAGCACAAGGTGTTTTCTGCTTTACTTCTTTTAGGGATTAGGTGCAGATCTCTGCAAAGCAATGGCTTCTGATTTAAATACATACCACTCAGTAACCAACAAACTACTGCACAAGATGCTTCTTGTTAACAACCTGGATATCAGATTTCCGATAAGAAAAGCTGTCAGGACAAGAACTTTCACCATCTAAGTGTATTAACCGGCTAAGTGAAAAAGAACAGTGTCTCTATAAACAACTTAATATATGCAGAGCAAATAAATAGGTCTGAGAAAACAGCTTTGGTTAAAAGGATTTTCAACATAATTCTTTACTTTTAGTGTATCAGATGTAAGTAAACTACAGAGATTCATTCCCCCATTTAAAAACTGATGGTATTTTGCCCTTGGGGACTATCCTTTCATTTCTGGTGGAGCCTTTCTAACTATTTTGGCATAATTAAAAGAGCCTTGTAATGGGAAAAATATTTTTTCCTTCTCAAAATGCAGTGAGGATATACATGAGTGATCACTATGGTTTTTTTAAGTAGAAATCCTTTTTATTATACAATAAGGCAGTGATACAAGGCAAGGACCTTGAGGAAGAACTCACTCAAATCCATACTTCAGTTAGCATCAATATTAAATAGGGCTTAATGTGCAGCTGTTTCTTTCAGCTTTAATTTAATTTTATTTTGGTTAGAACAGACACTCTACAGTTGTAACCCCAAAATGCCATCTTTAATTATTCTCTGTTCATATTTTTTCCATTGTGGATGCCCAATTTCAACTCAGCACCTTTGCAGTTTCAGAGAAGCTGCAGCGCACACCACCCCCCTCTCCCTTTTCTCTCTGTTTTGTCCAGTCCCAGAATTCAGGGCAGCTTTGGAATGAGCTGACATGCAAAAGAGTAATTATCCTTCAGTCTGAATGAGGAATTAAGACATCAGTGGAAGACTGGAAATCTAGCATTAGCTTAACCATCAATTCGTGCCCATGCACAAGACCCAGCTGTAGCACATGAAGATTATGCCATCCATTATGATATCCATTAGTGTTTTAGTTGTGCTGATTGACAGCCAAATCTTTTCTGTTTCACTTGATGTTGGGTATTCACAGATTGAAAATGATTACTTTGACATTCTTATTAATTGATTTAATGTTATTTAAAATGTTGGTTTGTAAAAAAATAAAAGAAAGGCAGAAAAAAAAGGCAGAAAAGGCAAAGTCTCCTGAGTACAGTAAAATCTTTTGTGTGTCATTTGAAGTGACATATGTATGGGGTTGGCTGATGGAGAGTTTTTTTAACATTTTCTAATTACTCTATTCTTTCCTGGGTGACTGCATGTTTAAATTTCCTTCAAAGAATCAAACCCTTTATTTTACTGCTCTTTTCTGGCTTGTGGTAACTGTTGACAATTGCCTTGCTTGAGACATCAGCCCCAAGACACCTTACAGCAAGATACTAAGTGATGCCACAGATAGCAGGAAGAGCACTTACTGCTCTGAAAACTGAAGCTGGTTAATGATCAATGGTAATAATACTTAAATATTCTAAAAGAAGAAAGGTGCAAATAGCTCTGCTAAAAAAGTGTGCTGCGTTTCAACAGCCTCCAACCTTACACAAAACCACATATGCAATCATTATATTGTCTGGGCAGTTTCTGGGGTGGTGTATTCAGAGTACTTGTGATAAGCCCCAATCAGACATGCGAATCAGTCTTATTCAAGAGTTTCTTTTCTTCAACAAAAGAAAACCCAGCAAGATCTTTTCATGCTTAATCCAGACTGCTGTAGATTCCTAAGTACCAAAAAGTGTAAAACAAAGGGAGTTGTCAAATGATAAGAGAAGCAAACCTCAGTCCTATCCTCAAAAGCGTATCTATTTGATGCCAGTGGGACAAGGGTTTTATCTGAAGTCTTTTACCACTGAGCAGGTGGACAAAATGTCATAGCAGTGTGACAACATAGACCTTCTCCATAGTTACAGGTATCAACTAAAAACACCTGAAAAAACATAAACTCTTCAGCCAAGAAACATTTAATTATATATCCTTTAGCCACCAATTCTAATTTGTTTGCCAATGAGTACAGGTCGATAATGAGCTTTTTTGCGGAAAAAACAAGTCAAGGGGAATTAATGTAGCACATGCCTTGCAGTGGTACTCAAGAGAAGAAGATGGAATTTCAATGCTTTAGTTTGACAGTCACAAATATCTTTGTGTTTTCTGGTTTATGTATCACTCAATATGTCTTTACAGTACTTTTCCAGAATTTTTAAATACTTATTCATCTTCTTGCAGTTAGAATTATATACATAAAAAAATATTTTGGGGTTTTTTCATTGTTTTTTTTCTTTCTTCTTCTTCTTTTTAATACTTCTGTGGCTTATTATCCTATTGCTGACTTCCTCATATATAAAATTGCAGATTTTGCAGTTTGCTTGCTCTATCTCATGTGTTAGCATTATCTAAAAATGATTTGATATTACAAGAGTTTTGTGTGGATTGCTTCCTTTGTTTTAATTTTTGAAATAAGACCTGATGATACAGCATTACAGTGTTTCACCATGAATGCATATATTGGCCTTTTAGTTGATATTTTATGAGCTTCATAAGGAAAAAAGAAAAAAAGAAGTTTCACATTATCTATTATCTGCCATACAGATACAAGGAAGCATTAACACATAGCTACAGCACTTTATATATAATAAATTTTAAAAATAAAATACAACATCACTGTTGTTATATAATTGCTAACAAGTTTTTCTTCAAGATATTGAGGTTTATATTATAACGAAATAGGCCATAATGAAAATGAAAGTGCTTAC
Source organism: Oriolus oriolus (assembly GCA_013400235.1). Taxonomy (NCBI): domain Eukaryota; kingdom Metazoa; phylum Chordata; class Aves; order Passeriformes; family Corvidae; genus Oriolus; species Oriolus oriolus. The sequence goes on along the minus strand of VXBT01011977.1, from coordinate 781,391 downwards.
CCTGCAGCCGTCAAAGAAAGAAGCAATGTCCTGAAGACACCGTTCACATATTCAGGTATTTCCTTAACAATAATAGCTAGAAGAAACACAATTATATAAAAAGTTCAATACATGTTTTTCATGAAGTCAGCATTCAGCAGGTCTGATTCCAAGTAAATCCTTTATCTGCAGTTGAAGACATGTGGTTTCTTACCAGGGAAATTCTTAATCACGTATACAGCGTATCATAAATACAATAAGAGCTCAGGGCCATTTCCTGAGAAGACTGAAAAGAACCCATGCATTAATAAATGTACAGCTTTGGTACTCTAGTGTAATTAATAGTGACTGTTAAGCCTAGGTCAGGACTTCTGAAAACCTTGTTGTTGTTACATTAGGCAGCAGAGACTGTGTTTTGTTAGACAAGAAGCTGAAAATCAGAAGTGGCATGGTTCATCTCCTACACACAGAAAACTTCCCTCCCTATTAATTGTCATGTAAACGAGCAACATTTCAACCCTTACTACGCAGCAACTTCTTCAAACTCTTAATCGGCAGCAAATTAATGCCTGAGAACACTGTGAGCTTTTATGTATGCATATAAAACCCAAGATGCAGTAGTGATGAAGAACACATAAATGACTGGGTATGTAAGTTGCTATGTGTCCTGCATGTCCTAATAGTAAGCAATACTCATATTTTTCCACACACAGCAAGTTGTTTTGCTCATTGCTATGTGGCTCATGAACAACTCCCAGCCAGATTTTTATCAGATTATACCTAACTGATGAAATCCAGACAGTTTCAGTCTAAATTGACTGAAAGATTTGTAATTAAATGTACCACCCAAGATGACTGATATTAGCTAACAATTGGTTAACACCCGAGGCCTTGGAAAAGACCTTGAAGGGCGCAGTGAGAAGGAAAAAAACCCAAACTAACTTCTAGTTCATGGGCTGACTGGGATTTAGAGGGATGTCCTCCTCTAAGAGGATCTTTACTATTTCCATTACTTCCTCTCTTTCACAGTGTCTTGTTTTCCCTGGTCACCCCAAGGTTAAAACTAAAGTGTTATAAACAGCACGTAGCGAGAGCTAAAACCAGCGGCAGAGCAGAAATGTCAAGGCAGTTGTTTCATCTAACTGAGAACATTAAAGGTTCCTGCATGAAGGGAAAGGCCTTATTTCAGTGGGAGGGTCACAACTAGCGAGCATACCAGACAGCATAGTGATGGCATATGGAGCATTTTAGTTCTGGGTCATTGGGTTCAAATCTGACCTAGCTTTTAGTAGCCAGCAGTAATTACCATCTGTTGACTATTAGTGGCTATATGAATTAGTCCTCTGTCTAAATCCTAGTAAAATTATTCCCTTTCACAGATAGACAGTATTCCAGATTTGTTTGGCATGCCTCTGCCTTTTTGTCCCCCTGCAGGACAGACACATCTCAAGAAATCACCTCTTTTCCACAGAATTGGACCCTACAGGAAGAATTCAGGGCTGTTAGGAAGGATGTGTGCACTGGTGCTTGTTGCACGGTACCTGTTGTGCAGACAAAGGGAAATGCTCATGCTCCAGGGCTGCCAGTCTGGCCACCTTTTATACAGTCAGAAACGTTAAAGCTAGAGAGGAGAATGAAAACCATCTAATCAAATCTATACTTCATGTGCCATACAGCACAATAATCAAATGAGAGCTACACTCTTCAATACTGTTTTGAGCTATAGCACTCCTATGCTGCACTCTTTTACTCCACTGATCCAAGATATTATTGATACAACAATACTTTTTTAGGTAAGTTGATAAACAAAATAATGTTACCACTGACAACCTGCACCTTCTTTTGAGTCTGAATTTCTTCAGCTGAAACTTTCAACCTGCCAGGTCATTTGGTATCAAGAACCAAATATCATCAGAGATCTCTTTATAAGGTAAGTAGTACATGCCATGATCAACTCCACTGAGTTTTTAGCTTATAAAGACAAGTAACTTTCAAAGTTCAAAGCCTTCCTGTGTGCTTTGGAAAGATTTTAACAATGCAGAGAAACTTTTCAACTTTTATTCTGAAGACAGCTGGGATTTATATTGCTGTAATCAGAGAAAAAGTCATCTCCTTACTTTATGCCTCCTGCCTTTCTTTTTAGCACTGTTATGTCAGGATCTTAGTATCAGTGCATTAGAAATTTATTTCGCATCTTTAAAGCCTTTATGATCTTGTAATTCATGTTACAAGGCATACAACAGTCTTAATTCATAGATACCTTAACTTTCATTTAGCCTCCTTAATATTCATCAAATGAGGTCCCTGAATGAAGAAATCCAAACGTATAGACTTTCTCCATCACTTTTCACCATTTCTTCATCATATGAATCCTACTGGAATTATGATTTTTCCAAAGAAAAAGTGGCTTTTCAGTAGCAATAGACATCTGGATGATTAGTGCTGGTCCCGTCTTTTGCTCACTGTCCTTCCAGAAAAAAGTACATATACTTATTTTAAAACACTAGCTTCAAAATGACAGGGTTAAAAAAAAGGCCTACAAATATTTTTTTTGTGAAAGGAAGTTTTCTCCTTCCTCTTAATTCTTCATCTCTACAACTGGCAAGTACACCGCAGCAAATATTCTTACCTTAGTGCTTTAATTCTTTCCATTCAACATTGTGATGAGCTATCTACAGGATATCTCACAGAATCTCTTTTAAGACTCATGCTACACAACTCCAGACCCACCTAACAGCCCAAACTCTTTCTATGTGGCCCAAAAGCAGACTTTACCACTGTGGTGGCTCTCAACAGATTCTATGGCTTGTGGAGGCTCTGCCGGTAAAAGGTCTCCTCCAGCATCTGGGGAGAGAAGAGTAAGTGTCTTGGAAACTGAGGTGACCAAACCCATCAGTCCTCTAAGCAAAGATTCACAACTACCAATTCCAAGTCCTGCCAGCTCCCCCAGATCATCCTACAGATGCATGCAGAAACAAGAAGTGCTTCTGTGTCTATTCCAGGACCACCATATCATTAAAGGCAGAGTAACTTGTGCTGGCCTGTCCTCTTCTTCAGGTCTTTTCATCCCTTACAAACCCTTCCCTCAGCAAGTCTCTGGGCATCTCTGACCTAGTGCATCACCCAGAAGACAGGTCCATCCACCACACATTTTCTCCTCTCCCTCCCTCCAGCTCCTCATCACGAAAGGGCACAACTGTAGCTTGATATAAAAGCTTCTTTCTTCTTTCCTAGATTAAGCACTGTTTTTCCACAGTCTTCTAGTTCCACAGGCCACAGAGAGTCTTAATATCATCACAAGAATTTTCCTCCTCTTTATGTCCCTGCTGAAGCCGTTGATGATCTCTTAATCAAGGTATTTTGTGCCATGGCTTCCAGTCATCAACATGATTTTTACCACGCTATTCAGACTCCTATCAGCCCTCTGTGTGATCTATGTTTATACTGCTTCAACAAAACGCTATGCACACTTTCTGTCCTTTCGCCCTCTGCTGAATGTTTTGTCTGCTGTTCTTAATGTCAGGAATGTTGAATTTATAAAAATTTTTTTAAAAAGCGAAAAACATCCTATGCCCTATGAATGTTGATGCTGAGCGTTCCTGAAAAATGCTGATGTGCTCTTCTAAGTGATACCTTTTAACCATCAAATATCTTCACACATATTAAATTACCTCTGTGCTTGCTTTCATGATAGTTTGGAGACAAGGTTGTTTGAAGTGTTTTAAAAGACATGCTTTTATGTGTTGCAGTATTAAAAATGCAATGCTTTGCCTTTAAAGGATGAGGAGCTTTCTGAAAACTGTCTGGGGGCTTTGGGGGTGTTTGTGTTTATGGAATTGTTCCTGTCAGTGTGTAATGACAGCTAAGTATTTTCTCCAGTGACTTTCACAACCAGAATCAATCAGGTAGCAGCATGAATACACAGCAGTACATACTCAGACATAAATTGATTTACAGGGTCATTACTTTTCTTGCTAACTTAAGGGAGCAGCTCCTGTTAGTGACACCAAGAGATGCTTGACATTCAACTGCTCATAAAATAATAAGACAAAGAAACAAGACCGAATCTTTCAAACTGATCCTAGCAGCAAGTGGAAAATTACATTTAAAGCTAAGCTAATATAACAGTTCAAGATTCTGGGGTGACCCTGATAAAATAGCACAAATAATCTATCTGGAGCATGAATTGTAGGAATTAAACTTTCAATGGTCTGCAATTACCATGAAATTACTTCACATTTATGTGTATCTGAAAAAAAATCTTTAGGAATAAAAAAGCAGTTCCTTAGGGCAAACATTCTGATGATGCATCGCTTATATAAAATAGCAAATTCCATTAAAATTTGCATATATATATATATAGATATATAATATAATACCAAGACATTGTTTAATTTGTGTTTTAGTTGTTGATAATATTCAGGACAGACTTCCTTCTGATAGATATACATAGAACTATCAATGCTATATCAACTGTGCATTCTAAGACTTTTTTTAAAGCCAAAATGTTTAAGTGATATTTTACTGTTCGACAATGTTCATGCCACTTAATACCTGTCATCACCACCCTCAGACTTCCAAGTTTTGCATGTTCTACTACCAAACCTATGTTCTGTACTTCAACTTGAAAGGGGAGTCTGTCTCCTGAACATCAAAGGCTGACACTTCAGTTCTTTTCTGTTACTGCCTGTGTTCTGCCTGACACAGCTGAATAGAGACATTGCACTGAGAGCTCACCTGAATCAGCTTTAACACTGCAGCTCTGCAATAGCAACGTTCCTTTCTTTTGCTAGCCCAACCCAGTGCCTCTTCTCCTGTTCTGACATTGCTTTTAGCATTCCTCCCTCAACTCCGTTCAGAACTTGCCACTGCCCTCAGACAGATCTAATGGAAATTGTAGGGCCACATCAATGTGGCACATTCTCTCTTGCTGCTTTAACGTGGTGCTCAGTGATGTCTCATGATAGACAGGTAACAAGCACAATGTAGTCTGAATGCTCAGCTGCCATTCCTGGCTATGCAGTAATATTTACAACTATTTTTAAAAAAATTAATGCATTCCCTCTTCAGGAATGAGCTGTTTCTGGACTAGAATGACTTTTCTGAACAAGCTGTGTTTATGGTGCAAACAGCAAAGCATTAGTAAGATAAGGGATCCTTCATCTGGCATCTTTCTCAGCACTGACACAGCACACGTATGCTGGGAAAATCAGCAGGATACTATAGTCTGCCCAGTATTTACCATCTTTAGTTTTCTGGATAAGCCCAGGGACTTGATAAAATCCATGTTAAGCTTTTGCAAAACAGAAGTAAAAAAGTAGTACAATGTATTTCTTATGTTTAAATTTTCCTCTGAAACTTCAAGTTTAAGAAAGCACCACCACTATACGTAGTTCAATTTTGTCTCAACAGAGAAGATTACTTCACTGAAGAAGTTGAAGCCTTCATGTATTTAAAGGTTTCTTTTGTAGCTATTTATTTGTCAGGACCTTTTCCTTTGCCACACTCCATCTTCAGCTCCTGCCTTATTCTACCTCCTTTTTTTCCCCCGTGTTTAGATAGCATTTTATAAGTTGTGTTTTCTTTTCAAGAACAGGCATCTCCTTTAGCTCTGTCACATTTACTCAAAGATTTTTTCTGATCATTCTGTGGACATTAAAATAACTAAGATTTATCTGTGTTAGAGAGCCTGTATGAGGTTGTACTGTGTAATAGAATAGCACTGTGGTGGAAAGGTTAATGCAAAAGCCCAGAAAAACTGTTTGAGCTCCATTTTTCCGGTAGCAGAGCGGCCACCTTGAACTTTCAGAGGGCATACTGAAAGTATGAGAGCTGAAAGAGGAGCCAGCAGGCAAGAAGACCGGGCTGGCTGGAATTCAGGAAAAAAAAGAGTTTATGTCCTTTGGAAGAAGGGGTAGGCAACATAGGAAAACTTGAAGGATGTTTATGAGGTTATGCAGGTCAAAAAATTAGAACGGCCAAAGACCAGCTAGAAATTGATCTGGCTACTGCTATGAAAGACAACAAAAATGCTTCTATAAACACATCAGCAACAAAAGGAGGGCTAAGGAGAATATTCATCCTTTATTGGATGTCAGGGGAACATAGTGAAAACAGAGGAGAAAAAGTCTGAGTTATTTAATGCCTTCTTTGCTTCAGTCTTTAATAGCAAGACCAGTTGTTCTGTTGTACCCAGCCCCCCAAGATGGAAGACAGGGACTTAAAGACTATCTAAGTGTCACAGTTAATAAAGAGAGAACACCAAGCAACGTTATTACTTTGTTATTTCCCACTTATTGCCTCTATGAATAAAATCCTTTGTCAATAACCAACCCACTAATGTGCTAGAGTCTGCACACACAAAAATTAGAAAAAGAGTTTCTGGCGCAAAGACTCCACGACCAGACACACAATAGATAACAGGTGGATATTGTGAAAAATAGTGGACATCTCAGAAAAACCCGGAACTTTCAGAAATTTCCTGGTTATACACAGAAATGATTCCTGGATTAGATAGAAATGGAATTCTACTGACAAGGATTAACAATCATCCTTCTATATAGGAACATATTTTGTTCGAGGTTTTCTGTGATTAGAGGGGAATTTTAGGGATGATAATGAAGCAGCTTTGTAGCTATTTATGACACATCTCCAGTGTAGGAGAGGAATCATAGGTCAAGGTTTAAGGGTACCTTTTAAAAAATTTACAAGTGGGCCATAAAGGCAGTTGCTACGATATGGTTGACACTGATGAAAGAGAAAGCTCTTGTTTGCACTGAAAACTTCTGCTGCAAGGAAAATATTTTCTTTTTGACTCTATTTTAAAGTTTCCGCATGAGAAAATCTATCTCCCTGCTATGTGTCATTCCTATTTCAACAAGTAAACAAGAGCATTTCTTAACTCAGCTAAATGTCCTTGCTATAAGATTATGTCTTCAAAACTGCATGTATTGCATGTTACCAATTCATCAAAAAATATGCCCATCTTCAGTGAGTCATTTTCAGAGGGAAGAATCTTTTTTCAGTTTAAAGCATGCCGCCCAGGATTTTATTGTTTTCAAGTTCTTAGTTCCCTTTTTTTGATACCTATTAAGGAAAATGCTGTCTCTTCCCTGAGAGTCCTCCTTCCCTCCACACCATACACAAGCTTAGCAAAGAGTTTAACAGTGTGATAGGCAAAATGTACACAGTTCCACTTTTAAGCCCCTGCCTCCTCCCCCAGACCAAATTGTGCTTAGACAATATTACCATTATCAATTAGCACTTTGGCAATTAGCCAAGCACCAGGCCTGCACCTCCTGTAGCAGGTGATTCAGAACTTTCAATTACATCTTTCTATTTCCCGCAGCTCAACGCTGAATTATTAAAACACTTAGGGAACTCTGGTGGCAGGCTGTTAGAATTGAAAATATGGATTAGATACAGTACAAAAGCAGAGGGAAAACTCTAGGCAAGCAGTAAAAGGCCCTTATATATACAGCTGTACACCCTGTGAGACAACATTAAGGTAGAAGTAGCCTTCAAGCTGGAACACCCTGGATCTTATTTATGCATTTGCCACACAAAGTCTCATAGCTACACTTCCGGATCTTTCAGGTAGTTCATGAATTCCTGCCTGATTAGGTGTTGGTATGTATTCAAAGTAGGTACTGATTCTTCTAATTTAGCACACAGCTGTTTCTGTGAGGCCTCTTTGCCACAAACCTGTTCCCTACTATCATGGCAGAGACAGCTTCAATCCCTGAGCCTTCAAGTCCTTGTGAGCCTGCAAGATTTTTGCTGTTTTAACTGCAGGACATAAATGGTTACTTGGGAAAGCAGACCACCGAATTGCAGCTTTTAGATTTTAGCCAATTTGTGCTCTATATGGGGAATTCACAAAACACCCTTTCTTCTTACAGAGAAGAGACTGCAAGAGTTCCACAGGGAAACTACACAGAAATGGCCAGTCTTATCAAGATACATCTGAGTTCACTCCTTTTGTCATGGGAGCTCTCGTGACACTGCTGGAAGCTATTGCACTGCCTCTGCACCTAAGGCAGAACTGCTGGATGGATAAGCAGCAAGATGAGGAAAAACATCCCCAGAACTTGTGTCACAATGTGCATGTTACAGTGTCATTTAAAAGCAGATCTTGAAGGCAAGAAGCACATTTAAGAAAGGATTGATGTTGCTTTGCAACAACCCCATTGCTACAGCCTTGGGCTAGAGTGGCTTGAGAGCTGCTCAGCAGACTGGGACTCATGGGTGCTGGTCAGCAGCCGGCTGGATGGGAGGTGGCAGAATGCCCAGGTGGGCAAGAAGGCCAGTGGCATCTGGTGCTGTCCACCAGCACTCCCACTTCCTTTTCTGCGGGGCAGCTTTGTAGCCTCTCTTTTCCAAGCCTGTAGTACTGCTTGGTATTTTTGTGACTCAAGGGCAGGACCTGGCACTGGCATTGTTGAACCTCATATGACTGCCCACTGATTCAGCCTGTCCAGATCCCTTTATTATGCATTCTATTCCCTCCCTACATCAAGTAATTTCCCATCATTGTCCTGAAATGTAAACCCCAGTACAACAGATGACATATACAAAATGGAAACAAGGGGTAACTTGGTTTAAAAAAAAAAAAAAGAAAATTCCATTTGCTCTGCATTGTCCATTTCCTGCACATTTACCGACTTCAGCTACAAGACAGAAATGTGCTACCTTATAATTTCAATTTTTCATATAATCTGCATGTGTTCTGTAACTTAACACCCATTTCTTCTCTTCAGTTTTCTGCCATAGGCATGCATCTGTAACAAATTCCTTAATGAAAGATGTGAAACAGAATGGGAAAAAAGTGAAAAGGGATCACTAAAGAGAAATCTGGACCCTGACATGTTTCTGGGCCCCATTTTCCTTTTCTTTGAAGGCAACTTCAGAACACCAGCCAAATGTATCTAAAAGCTGTAGACTTCCTTCCTGCCATTTACTGATAATCTTCCTTCTTGTGCAGATGGATCCTGCTAGAAGCAATAAATATCTGTTACCCAGATAAAAAAGAACAAGACAACAAAATATAAATCATCAAGTACCAAAGAAACTGATCAAATACTATGAAACAGCAAAGTTTGTTGCTGTACTTCTCCCATTTCTGGTAGACCGATAATTTAGGCTCTATAGAGCTCTAATAGAGCTCTTCACTCCAGAATGAAATGAAATTGTCCAGACAAAAGCAAAAAAAAAAAAAAAATTTCAATCTTTCTTTGAGTTGGTAAAGTCTTGTAAAGCTGCACCAAAAATATTGTGTGTTCAGGAAGAGACCTTTATCTTTCCAGGCACATCTATTCAGTCCTCAGAAATATGGCAAGTGGTTCTAGACATTTGTCTCTTGTTGCTAATCCTGGTAAGGGTGTATTCAACACCAAACTGAAGTTCATCATGACTGCTAGGAAGTGGCTGAATCAAATGCACTTTAGGAGCTCAGGTATCCCTCCTCCTCAACCCAGCAGAGCTAAGGCCTAGGTACTCTCAAACCCGAGAGGCTTCTCCCATCCCAGCCCGACTGATGCAGTTGCTGCTCTTCCTGCAGGCAGGTCTGGCCAAGCAGCAAGAGGCAGACACTCTCGACACTGACCTTGTCTTACACAGACTAACACAGGCAGACCAGTGCCTTTTCCAGCATCCTCATAAAACCCAATCTCACACACATGTAAGCACAGATAGCCAGAACTTGTATCACCTCTCCAGCTTCACTGTCTAGTTTGTAAGACTGCTGCTTTTTTTATGGCTAATAAAGGCTTAAATTCCTTCTAATCATAAAATTAAAGAATTATAACACATTTTGTGTTGGAAGGGACCTTACAGATCATCTAGATCCAAAACTCCCTGCCATGGGCAGGGACAACTTCCACTAGGACATGTTGCTCAAAGCCCCATCCAAAGTGGCCTTCTCTGGATAACTTGCTCTGGTGACTCACCACCCTCATAGCAAAGAATGTCTTCTGAATATCTGATCTAAACCTACCCTCTGTCAGTTTAAAACTGTTTCCCCTTGTCCCATCACTACAGGCCCTTGTAAAAGGTCCCTCTAGCTTTCATGCAACCCCCATCCATGCCTGACCACTGGGCCTCTTCCCTGGTCACTAGCTCAGAGCCTGGGATTTTCCAGGGGCAGGCTGCCCTCTACTCACCCACCCAGTCTGGGCTGAAGTTCCCTAGCGAATTACATGCAAATGTACACACGCAGATACAGGGCTGATGTTCACTGAGTGTCGTGGTTTAACCCCAGCCAGCAGCCAAGCCCAGGCAGCCACTCGCTCACTCCCCCAGTAGTGAGGTCAGGGGGAGAACCAGAAGGCTAAAAGGTAGAAAACCCATGGGCTGAGATTAAGACAGTAACAGGGAAAGCAAAAGCTGCACACACAAGCAAAGCAAATCAAGGAATTAATTCACTGCTTCCCATGGGCAGGCAGGTGTTCAGCTGTCTCCAGGAGAGCAGGGCCCTATCACGTGTAATGGTTACTTGGGCAGACAAACACTATCACTCCAAATATCCTCCCCTTCCTTCTTCCCTCCTCTTTCTATCCTGAACATGATGCCATTTGGGCTGGAATATCCCTTGGTCAGTTTGGGTCACCTGTCCTGGCTGTGTCCCCTCCCAAACTCCCATGCACCCCCAACTTCCTCTCCAGTGTGGCCGTCTGGGAAGCAGAAAAGGCCTTGGCTCTGTGCAAGCTCTGCTCAGTGACAACAAAAACAAAACATCTCTGTTACCAGCTCTGTTCAGCACAAACCCAAAACACACCCCCATACCAGCCACTGTGAATAAAAAGAAAAACTCTACCCCAGCAAAAACCAGCACACTGAGGAAACACACAAACCCATTCACAGACACAGACACATCCACAGTCTAAAGGCACGTGCGGCCCTTTTTCCAGTTTCTAGCACTTGTATCTCTTAAATGTTTCTTACACATGAAAGTATAGAGAGTGAAAAATAATAGGACAATAGCAAGAAGAAAAGCCCTCAGTGATCAGGCATTTGGCTCAGCCCGGTGAGCATGCTGCTAATCTTACTGGTAGGAGACTGGCCTCTTTTATCCCCATCTCTCCATTTTGCTGTGCAGGGTCATCTCCCATCAACCTTAAACTCCCTCTAGGTCACCTCAGCCTTAAGCAGTTAAACCTAGGTGTGCTTGGCCTTGCAAGAGGGCACTCTCCAAAACGTCCCCAATGCTCCTCTAAAATTGTGTGTGGAGTATGGCAGTCTCTCATACCACTTCCACTTAACTAGTTGTGAAATCTTGTCCCTTCTCAAGGTCTTACATGCAATTTTGTGAGTCTCTTGTTCTGTTATTTATGCTCACCGGTTTCTCATGTCATGTCCAGCGGTTTGTTGTGGTTTTCTCAGCTAGCCAAATCCCATGCCAGGACCTGCACACCTTAACAATGATTATTTTGTAAGGTAATACCTCTATGCATAGGTTTAACTGTATGCCTTAGTTTCACTGGGTTCCTCAGTGGCTACTTTTATCTACAAAAGAAAACACAAATGCTATATGTATATATATGTTTTATTTGAATAATCATTGCAAGATGATTGCTATTAATCATAACTCCACAAAACCACCTATGTTTCTGTTATCTCTCTTCGTGTAGGGGCACCACTATTTTATCAGTGTTATGAAGAACACCCATAAACATAGCTTTTAATAAATCATAATGATTGTTGTATTCTTATACCTGAAAACATCCAGCCTAAGAACCCAACAAGATGGCAATCAAGATAAGAACTAAATTCTCTTACTTCATATGGAAGTTTAGATTTACTTGAAGGTAAAAATGTACATATATATATAGATATATTTATGGTTGTATGTATTTAGTTTAGTCAGCATTTCTTCACAGCAGACATAATTTTTCCCAACAGCGTCCTAAGGGAGATATTTTCAATTATATAATAATTCAAAAGAAGCCCTGGACTACTTTAAAAGTGTACTGTAAGCCGATAGGAAGATACTACTATCTTCTCCTATAGTAGAATTTCAGTTAGAGTTTTGGCAACTTAAATTTTACATTTTGTGAGGCAGACACCTTTTTACTACAATCTGGAAATAATTTTACTGTAATGTGCAACACATTTATTTGCCTTCATCAGTAATATTCAGCAGCATATTCTTTATTCTGCTGTGGTCTTTGGTTTGTTTTAAATATGACCAAAAATACTGAACTCCTTCAATTCTTTGTTGCAGGAGCCATCTGGTATCTGGGCATAAGGAAAGAATAAACATATACAAGAGCATATGCAGTCTACAGCAGCATGAACATCTTCCAGTGATAGCCCACTTGTTTCCTTCAGCAAAGATGGGGCAAGACAGGACTTAATCAAGAAGGACATCTAGCTTGTATGATACTCAGGTTGAAAATAGACCTTCAAATCTGCATATCTTTACACTATTTGCCAAGATTGTTATAGATTTAGCAGTCTATAAAGTCAAAATTGTTAAGCAAGAAAATCAAACTGTCTAAACACAGAGGCAAAACCATCAACAAAAAAGGTTTTCTCTCTCACAGAATATTGGAGCTGTAAACTAGCTGCAGTTAGTTATGGATTTTAATACTGCTGGAGCAGCTTGAATTGAAATCACTTACATGCCAACTGAGCTAGGAAATTTGTGAGTCATGTTAAAAATCCTCCTCCTTATGTAAACACTACATATGGTAAAGATGAAATAAGTGACCTAGTCAAGTTAAAGTTTGCCCTCTGGCTCTGGCCTGTGCACTCAGCTGGCTGAATAATAGACTGTCTGCCTGGAAAGATTTGCTTTTCCTAATGGTTCAGACATGCAGCTCAGAATTCACGTAAGGAGGAGACAGAGTTTAATTCTCTGCAGCCCGTTTTTGTTCAGGACAATTGCTAGGATGGCAGAACACCTGTAGTGAAAGTGTCTGTCTCTCACTAGGAATGTAGCTACTCTGCTGTACATTGCACATAAGGGTGGAAAATGCTCTTAAAAGTCTATATAGTGAAACCTTAACAGTAGAAGTCATTACAGTTTAAATTAAGTCAACCATAATTAAGTATAATACTTTCTATAATTTAGATCAATATGCCTTTTATAATAAGTGGGGTTTTTTAGCTGAAGAAGAGCCTACATCGCCTGGTGATAACATTCAAGGATATTACAAATTCAGTTATCCAACAGGTGGAACATATAATGTCTTCACATTTTCCTTAGTGTTTTTACAATAAGAAAAGATCAAAGCTAAAACTGCCTATGCCTCTGTTCAGATGACTACAAGGCAAGACTCCCTGATTGTTTAGACAAGCAAAAAAATATTTCTTGCATTATTAATTTCTTCTATGTACAAACTGCTTTCTTTTCTTTCAAATGCAACAATTAAATGACTACGAAATAATTCAGTGGGATTATGTTCTCTTTTTAAATATTAATTTTGGATATCTACTAAACACTGGCACTAAAGATCAGTTTTCTCTGCATGTTAACTGTTGAACTAGGAAGGAAAAAGGAATTTCAAAGGAAAAGTCTAGTAGTGGTTAAAAATGTAGTTCACATATGAATGCTAATGAAGTAGCAAATAAAAGGGCTTCAGGTAAATTTGAACAAGACAGAAAAGATGATTGGAGATAGTCATGTAAGGCATATATACACAGACAATGACAATTTTTATATGCAGGATCTCAAGCATGTAAGAAATCTAAATAGGTGTTTGGGGCTAACTTTGCTCCAGGCAGCATGTGAACTACTTGTTCTCCCTGATTTTCTGTCAGTGTAGCGTATAAACAGAAAAGGCAGGATAAGTTGAAATACTATTTCAGACCTTGTTGAAAAAACTGACATCTTACTTTCATTAAATGCTTTCTCTCTCACACATATGGGATACACCCACAGAGATGCTCAGCTGTCTCTAAGCGCAGGCGAGGTAGGCTGTTTTCTGGAAGTGAGACGCAAGCAGCTGTGGCTCTGCTATACAAACTGCAGTGCCAGAAATTTTTAGACAGAAAAGACTGTCTGATGTAGCTCCACTTGTAGCTCCAAAATTCAGCCTGCAACCACTTTCTATTGCAGCATCCAGCTAGTCCTAGCTTATCTCATCTCCTTTGGCATGGCAGAATGAATTGATGTCTGCCTGTTGAGAGGTACAGAGATCATTCAGCACCCACTCACAGAACTGATATACAATTTGATCTACTTGTCTAACAGGCTGGAAAGAAAGAAAGAGAGGAGGCTGCTTGTATTGGTTTTAACCTGAAGTGGTGGGTGATGAAGGCCATAAGAGCAGATAAAAAAATGTCTGGAAAGAGCAAGATGTAAAAAATCATCACACCGATGGAGAAGAAACTACCAGAGGGCAGAGGAAAACAGAGGTTTATTTCAGAATCTATGTGAACTTCGGAGGGATGAACATTTGCCATGGTGTCAAGTGTGTGTTGATAAGGGGAAAGCTAGACTAGAGCAGCAGGTAAACCTCAGCAAATATGTTTGTATCTGTCATAACTGTGGCATGCATCTCTGGTTGAGGAGAACCCAAAGAGAGCACACTTCAGTCATAGGCTTTGAAATTTTCTTTTTCTCTGAACCTTAAGATACTTCAACCTTGAGACTAATTAATCTTGTCAATTACCGTGTATCATATGAATCTAATAATGTTTTTTCAGATATTGGAAATAACGTTCATCCTGGATTGGCATCTACCAGGTTTTTACTCCTTCATGTAGAAGATAAGTCAAAGAGGAAGCCAGGTATGAGTATTCATCTGCTTGAATATTGCTAGTTTCAGTCAGTATAATGGCTTTGCATTTCTTTCGCATTTCCTTTTAAAAAGCAGAGAGATGAAGATGAGCTTCTACTTTTCATTAGTGAATATGGCAATTGCTATATTATTTCTCAGTATCATTCACTGCTAAAAATCTTCTTTTGTAGACTAAAAAGCATTTTCACTGAAATTGTTTGCAGTGCATTCACATCCACAGCAATTAGGGTGTCTTTGGCTCTAAAGAGGAGAAATGTTTTCCATTCTGTATTCAGTAACAGTGGCTTAGACACAAATCGAAACCAAAGAGCACTTTCAGGAAGCACCATGCTATTAAATACTTTCCCGGTCACACCTTCTCATATACAGCAGACTTTCAACAGCCTTTGAGCATGAGGTCGTATTGCAGTTATATGACCACCATGTTTTAAGTAGTGTAACAGTGACATCTAGTGCAATAATGTTGCATGGCAAGGCCCAGAAATGGCTTTGGTAGCTTATTTTCATTTTTTCGAATACTGAGGTAAAAGTCATTTCCAGTCAAATTTCTGCAAACTTAATTTACTACATGATCTTTGATGCTATATTTTGTCAGACTGATGTTAATTTCTGAAGTCTTGGTCAGTCAATAAAAGACAAACACTTATGATGTAGAAGAGGAACAAACAGTAAAGGAAGAAATGCAACTTTTGTTTAGTTCTGATGTGCTCTTAAAGGAAAAGGGATCTACCATGCTGTCCTGACAGGCACTTTTGTACCAGTTGGGTCACTGATCTCAGATGCCTCTTATGCAAAGGAAAAGGAGAAATCTAAATAGAAATCTGTGTAGATAAAGGAGAGAATGAAAATATTGTGACATGGGGGTGAAAAATAGAGAAGGTTACCTGAAGAATCACTCAGCAAAACAAAAGAGAAAATAACATACTTGAAAAGGAAAAGGGGGAACAATTACCAGCCATCTGAAGAAGATAAGAAAAATGAGAGAATGACAATGTAATCTGACATTAGCACAGCAGAAAAACCCCTAAATGCCAAGTCTAACAATATGAAAGGTTAAAAAAAAAAAATAAATATGGGAGACAACATTAAATAAATTGTGATATTTCAATTGTTTTCATACCAAAAATAGTACACTAACCTGTTCAAAATTCACACTTTTTACTGGTCATTACCTATAATGCTGCTTAAAAGGGCAAGGGAAAGTTAATTGTATCTCAATTTCTGAACCAGCAGAGATTTCAGAATGATCTGCCACCAGCACTACGAAAACTAAAACTGTGCTGTTGTGTTCTGAGTCTGAATAGGAAACATTTGCTCAGTTGTATTTAATCATTCTGTTAGAATGAGGAAAGCAGAGAATTACAATGCTTTCCCATTATTTGCTGTGAAGATGGCATGGAAGGAACAAGAATGAAGCTGATACTGTTGAGACATTTCAACAGTGGTATAGCAGAGGATTAAATATTTTGATAACATTTGTTCAGCTCCTGTTGGCTAAGTACCAGTTTTACTTGAGATGAATCATGGTTGAAGGTGCAAAGTAGGTCTTGTCCTGTTACCCTGAAATAAATACTATAGCTGCCTTCTCTCACCTGGGATTTTACAGTGTCTTAGTCACACCACACTGTGGCCACTTTGCCAAGGAAGACAGTCCCACACGAAGTGCCTTACTCAAGCTAGAGACATTTGCATTTGTTTGCAGTATCCCTGGCTGTCTTCAGCTATCAGTTCTGACTGCTGAAGGACCTTCTGGGTCCTTATGGCTCAAGAAAGGAGGAGACAGGCTATCTATCTAGAAAAAGAAAACTGCTCTATTTCTTTCAAGGAATTCCAATATGGAAAACATGACGACCTACTGCGCTGCATAAGCACAGTAGATCCAAAGACTTCAGGACATATGTGTGTGTGAATACACTGTGCAATGGGTGCACAGTAAATCCAGCATTTTCCAGAACCATGGTGCTGACTCGGTGTGTGTATGCCATGGAAATTTCCAAACTTTCCAAAGTCACAATTCCTCTGTCAGAGCTACTGTACAGTAATTCCAAAAGGACTGAATGATGGTCAGGAATTGTGGGCAAATGAATTGTTTTGAAGAGTTTTGAATTCTGTTCTATTATTCAGTCCTGGGGTAAAATCCTTCCAACCTAGAAGCAAGACAGGAGAGTCTAATTTACCTCTCATTTGCCACTGTCTTTCTGACCACCTTATAACTTAAAGAAAAGCAGCCTATAAGACCTGTGTGAAAATGGTGGTGACTTTCTAAGGAGCAAAGAAAATGGGCTTCTTCCTCCTGAGCCAGTCTCAATTAAGGATTCTTCCAGACACCAACAAATGCCAGGGAAATGCAGCAAACCCAGAAGAGCACAAGGGACAAAGAAAAAATTATTTAGTAACATATGGAGGTTTCTAGTTGAAAAAGATTAGAAGTGCTTAATTTAGGGAGGAAATTAACAAGAGGAGAAAAGAGGAGTGTATCAATAACATAGCAAAGCGGAATCACATACTTACCCATCATCTCAGAGTACAAATGGGCTGTCACAAATGCAAACACAAATTAACAAGAGCAGCCTTAAAAATCACAGATAAATACAATCAAGCAGATTTTTGACTGAAAGGATCATATTACACTCTGACAACTTTGCCACTGGAGTTATTAAAATCCTGTGTCTCAAGCCAAACCAAAACCAGATCTCATGCTTTCAGTGGAGCGAGAGCTAGTAAATCACAGTTACAGGAGGCCTGTGACACATGCTCGCTCCCCTGGACAGCAGATCCTGCCCACACATGGTTGCCAGCTGGGCAGAAACCTCTCACCTCAGCCAGAACTTTCACCTCAAATTTTAAATTAAACCCCAAGTGTCCTCTCCCTGAATTCACCACTGTGTGCCTTTCCCTGCTCATGACTTATTAAAGCTATGCGCAGCAGGAACCATGAAACCTTGCATGGGCCCCTCAGTTTTTTCTGAGTTTGAAGATTTCACTTTTTTTTGCGTTTATAATTGGTTGTTTAGAGCTTTCACTTTTTGAGTCCAACTATGCCTGAACTTCTTACATTTTTAGAAGGTAGACTCTCCCATCATGATGTTGGTAAATGATTAAGGCTACATACTCGACTGCCTTAAAACCAGAAAAAGCTGCTCTTCTCATAATTTTCAGGCTCTAATGTAATTCTACAATGTAGCCACAATCTCTTTTTCTCACTTCTATGGTTGTATTACATACAGTTTGATTTCTCGGCCGACTGTGCAAGATTTCTCTGCCTGGCACAAATCCATTCTCTACATCTTGTTCATCTCCTGTTGTTACAGACTCAAGTCCTATCATCAACTCATTGTGGACCCAGGGGGAAGTTACTGTACTCAGTCTCCTCCTTCATCATCCTGATATTGCCAGTATCTCCACAGATTGCCCACCTCCTAATTCAAATGAAACATTATCTTCACATATTTGAAAAGGGTCTGAAGAGCTGCTGTTTTTCTTTAACTACACTTAGAGCCAGTTTTATTTTTCTTACTTCTTGTGTAGCTCTCATCCTCGCATTCTCTTTGAAGTTATCTTCCATTGTTGAATAGTCTTCATCTTCTTAGATACCCACTGACCTTTCTCTTCCCATCCAGTTTTTTCTTGTAACACATAGTTGTTTCACTGCACTTTCAAAGGTTTGTGGAGAATGTGCTCCCCAAAGCTTCCTGTGCTCAGAAGCCACACTGGGCCTCACTGAGACTCTCTGTACCTGCGATCAAAGAACGGCTGGAATGATTCAGAGGGGGATTAAAATACACTTTATCAAGGTTTTGCCACATTTCTGAGCCAGTCAAGAAAGAGAGGCTTTTGTGGGAATTGGTTCTTGACAGAAGACTAGCTGTTTTTATGGGATTTGATGTAACAGCAAGCCCACCTCCTACAAACTCCTACGTGAACTCTACTCTCCATCGAGAAGCTGAAGAGTGGGTAATAGTGCCAGCCCTGGGTGAATTGCCAGTATAATTTTTGTTTGTCTAAGGCATAAAATATTTTTCAAAGTAGCATAATTTTGCCCAAGGTTCTTCTGCATGACTCTGAGCAACCTGCACCTGGCTTATTTGCATTATTCAAAGGCAATGTGAAGGGCGCTTTGCATATGAGGCAGCAATGCACTTTGTCTGACCTGAAGTTGGAGCTGTTTACATAGGGAAAACTATTTCTTGGATATGGAGGGGCAACTGCATTTTGTAGTTCATGTTCCATGTTTGGTCTTGGCCTACAGTTACCAGCCAAGGCTTTAAATACTGCACCAAGTCCGAGAGAGATTGTTTTGACTTCTCTATCCTTACACAAGGGTTACAGGTCTTCAGATGATTCAGATGCCTGGTTCTTCCATCTGCAGTCTGTTTCTGAAACAGTTTCCTTTTTTTCAGGGCTGTTTTACGCACCAATAACTTAGAGTAAGTAGTTGTCTCTAAATTCAAGCAGTCATTTAAAATGGTTGTCTGCGTAGTCTCACCACTGTGACCTCTAATAAAGTCTTTTAAAGGATTTTCAGTACAGGGAGTTCAGCTGGGACCTTGGATTTGCAGCATAGAAGTATGTAAAATATGCAGCATACTATATTCACCTTCTTTTCCAGCCTCTCCACAAAGAGAAATCACAGGCATAGTAGATTTAAATTTTGTACTCTGCAATGGAATGGAGAACACATACATTTGTACTAAACCCACCTAGAATGTCTAAACGATACAACTGAATTCTGTATGAACAACTTGGACCTAAAAGTGGTAGGTAGATGAGTCTGCTTTCATAGCATTGGTGCACCATTGCTAATAAACCCAGATTTTTTATTTTCTTGACCATGATTTCCTAACGCTCCCTGTTCTAAGAAATTACCTCAGCACATCTGCACCAGCATGACTTTAGAAGTACAGCATCAGAAAATTAAAGGTTATCACATAAAGATATTTAGCAATTTTTAGGGCTGCAATGAAGGAACTAGTTTTCTGTAATGGGTAGTCCACAACAGAAGTCTGGTGTCGTGGTTTGACACTGGCCCAATGCCAGGCACCCACAAGAGTCCCTGGCTCATTCTCCCCTACCCCAGCTGGGCAAAAGGAAGGAACAGAGGAAAAAGGGTTAACGGAGACTTCATGACTGAGATAAGGAGAGTGGGAGAAATATTTCAAGGGCAAAACAGGCTCAACCTTAATTACTAAGTGAAATTTATTACTAACAGAATCAGGAGAGGGTAATGAGAAGTAAAATAAGCCTTTAAAACACCTTCCCCCCACTCCCCCAAGCCCTCCCTCCTTCCCACTGACAGCACAGGGAGGCAGGGCAGGGGGGTTTTGGTCAGTCCATCGTCAAGATTTCCTTCCGCTGCTCCGGGAGAAGAGTCCTTCACTCTGAGGCCGTGGGGTCCCTCCCACGGGAGACAGTTCTCTGTGAACTTCCTGCCGTGGCTCCACTCTCACGAGCAGCAGCCGAACCGCACCTGCTGCAGCGTGAGTCCCTCCCACGGGCACACAGTCCTCCCAAAACTGCTGTGCCGTGGGTCTCTTTCCACGGGGTGCAGTCCTCCAAGGCCAGGCTGCTCCAGCCTGGGAGCAGGGCCCTCTCTCTCCACCGGGTCTCCCACTGGATCACAGCCTCCTCCAGGCATCCACCCGCTCCGGCGTGGGCACCTCCCCCACGGGCTGCGGGTGGATCTCTGCATTCCCCGTGGATCCCCATGGGCTGCAGGGGCACAGCTGCTTCACCATGGGCTGCACCACGGCCCGCAGGGGAATCTCAGCTCCGGCGCCTGGAGCACCTCCTCCCACTCCTTCTCCACTGACCTTGGTGCCGCCATGTTTTTTCCCCTCACATATTCTCACCTCCTCCTCTTCTCTGACTAGAAGCAAAAACCCTGTGACTTTTGTTTTGATTTTCTTCTTAAAGATGTCATCACAGAGGTGTTACCAGCCTCTCTCATTGGCCCAGCTCTGGCCAGCAGCATCTTCAGAGCCATCAGCCATTGGCTCTGCCGGACATGGTGGGAAGCTTCCAGCAGCTTCCTCACAGGAGCCATCTCTGCAGCCCCCCTGCTACCCAAAACCAGGCCGTGCCAAACCAAGACATCTGGTAATATGGAATTCAATTTCCATCAAATTAAAAGCAGATCAAATTTACATTTATCAGAAGCAGATTAAATTAGCTGCCTTTGCAATAACTAAGCAGTATGCTTAAACTTTCACTCTTTCATTTTAGATTTTAATTTTTATAGGGTTTTTAAACATAAATACCCATGGGAGATATTTAATTTTGGAATATATTTTAGATAACTTACATTCAGGTGCTCTTGAAAAATTGAAAATTCGAAACTGAAAATTGAAAAATTGAAAATTTATGTCTCTTTCAATAGATATACAATAGGTTCACCTTCTGCTCATACTTACAAAACCCAGTGAAGAATCATCCCCATTAATGGTTTGCAGAGTGAAGTGAGGTAAGGCAACTCTTCAGACTTTGTGCTTTCGTTCCCGTCTCCATAGCGCTTCACAGGCCAGTGAAAGACTTTAGCTCATTCATTGCAATCTCAATCTGCCACATAACAAAAAAA
>VXBT01011977.1:662131-760068 GCA_013400235.1 Oriolus oriolus | reverse complement strand
AAAAAAAAAAAAAAAATCTGCTATTTCACAGACATCAGAAGACTGAAAAGGCATGTAGAGATGGGTAAAGAAATTAAGAATAACATAATTTTTCATTAACAATTTTGCGTAGTTCTTCACACCTCACTACTCCTTGACGTAGCACTATATGTACAAAGCATCAACCAATGCTGTGAGATACATCAACCTGTAATCACAAAAAATTTAAGAAGACAGTTTAAGCCTCATTGGAAGTTTATCTGAAAAAAAGCTTTGAAGGTGTACCCGTACTACATCAATTAAAATCCAGGCTCATTCATTTGTGACTTTACATTGATGGTAGGGCTACCAATCTTTAGTTACTTCAGCAACTAAAGTTGCTGTGACCAGAAACCTAACAGTAGCTAGAAGTAATAAATATTATATGGCACAGAGCTGAGCAACCTTATTCAACAGAGGTGCCAAAACCACATTAATAATTTTATTATTTTAGATTTATGATGACTACTTAGATGGAAAACCATTTTGGAAGATTTCTTATATTACTTCTCTTTGTGGTCCAGTTGTTGCACTTGAAGTGAAGTCAAAGAATTTTTAACCATGTTTTTTAAAAAAAACCTCATATTTCTAAATGGCTGCTAAAAGCCCATGGGCATTTATCTCAGGGCCATTTTAAATTATATGCTCTTGACTGCAGAATTCAGGAGTTATGATGTGTATACAGAAAGCCTGAGAAGAATGGAGTTGAGGAAGAATAAAGAAGATGGAATAATTTGAATAACGCCTCTGGTAACCAATAATTCTGACACGCCTGGTTACGCGTTCTGTTGTCATCTAGCTGTAAAGAGAATGGAATACATCTCATTTCACTTAATAGGAGCAGATGGATGCAGCACTGTTCAGCATCATCTACAAGTAATTGTATTGCCATCTCATTGACATACAGTCTACATAATTTTTCTTTTGTTTGGCATGCACATATTTTACAAAAATGCCCCAAACGTGCAGCAATGGCATGTTAAGAGCTACTACGGGGAAAGATGAAGCATTCCCACCTGTTCCATCTTTTATGGTCCTCAATCTCACAAAGCCCTTGGGCTGTCTTCCCAAACCCTTACAGAATAAACAAATGTTTCAGTGTGGCAAAGGTGAGAACATGCTTGGGTGCCCTAGTAATTTGCTCTGCTCCATTTGTTTTTAACTCACATCACAAAGGTCACTCTCAACATTAAAAATGTGAGCAAACTCTTACTTCCCAAACAAATAAATAACGAGCAACAAAACACAGAAAGAATCAAAAGTTGCATTGGCTTTCTAATATATTTACTTCAGTATTTACAGAAGTAATACTTGTTAAAGGTGTCCTTTTCCTTTATTAAATACTCTATTTACTGGGGTGTATTTAAAATGATCTAAAGCAAGTCCAGTCATAAGAAGAGCACACATTCCTCAAAACTATGAATTTGTTCTGTGCTATAAGCATGGGATCAATGTTTTACTTCACTAAACCCAAAGAAAAAAGGAGCACTTGTCTCAAACACAGAGAGGAATTCAGCCCCGAGTCCTGTATGACACCACAAGTCAATGCAAAAGTCTGAAATGGAGGGTCTCAACTGCACCCAGTGCAGGCTGCTAAAATGTGAAATGACCTGATGGCCTCTTCCCCTCCTTGAAAAATAAAATACCTCTTTCCGTTTTTCCTGCTTCTCATCACAACCACCTAGCTCTGCTCATCTGGCCAGGAAGAGCATAAAGAGGGAGTAATTGCTACCCCTGCCTGTTTGGGTCTGCTGAAGGGCTGACTGCTGGTTACCTTTAATCACTAACAGAAGCATGATTCTTCGAGACAAGAGTGTGTGACACACACACCACAGTTTCTCACTTCCCTTAAACAGCCAAGTTTTGTTACCTATTAAAGGAGAGCACACTAAGAAAGATGTGCTCAAAAGAGATTCATCCTTTCAAAAGTCCTTCCAAATACAAAAAAATTATGAAATGGAAAAAGTAGATCATGAAGAAATCTGCTAAGTCTTTTCAGAGAACAACTGAACAGGAAATAAGTGTTCGATTGCACAAGGGAACAAAAAAGTCACACATGTGATGCAAGCACTTTCTGTTCTTTGCAGTGAGTAGGAAGAGATCTGTAATCGTGATAATTACAGGTTTAACCAAAAGCACATGCAAATGGAGAGGGGGAAGGTGGCAATTCAATGTTATTGAATCAAATGTTAAGTCTGATGGTTTCCATTACATTCTTCCCCTAAAATCTTATGTATGTACTTGAATAAATGTATGTTATATACATGCAGAGGGTATCTAAAAATATTTAGAATTATTTGGACACTTTAGGAAACTGTGTTACATTTTTAACTACCTTTCTGTCTCAAAAATCAAGTTCAGATTGTGTCTCAGGTGTTTTGTCAACCATACTGCCAAACATCAATAAAAGTAAGTTATCAATATGGGAGCTTCTTTATTACTTGTCTTATCACAAAATTTTTTGATGAACATGTATTGTCACTGTGTTTTCAGACTTGGAGGTATATGAGGGAGTCCTTTAACAGGCATAACAAACAGAGACGCTCCCTTTATATCAACTAGAGACCATAAGGAACTCGGTTTCATTCTACTTTTAAGAAAAAGAAAGCGTTCCAATTACTTTGTGGATACAATCATTATTTCACTACTGTTTAAACTGAAGTTATATCATCCTAAATTACTACAGCATCCATTTTAGGGTACACTTCTGTATCACTGGTATTAGTTTCATTGAAATGTAGCTTAGACCACCCACTGCTCAAATAAAACCTTTGCCTTAAGTGTCGGCCAAAAGGGATTGCACAGAGCTGTGACTGATAGATAAACTGTTTACACAAGATGAAAGTGCTAGGAAGGTCAGGAGAATGTTACAAAATACACATTCCTGTCAAAAGTAAGTAATTGAGATCAATTTATTAATCACAGGATGCTGCATGGCCAAGGATAAGGGAGGAATGTGAACATGGAGGAGAGGTCACGAGCAGTGCTCGTGGAGGGCTGCAGTGAAGGTGGAGTCTCCTCCTGCACAGGAGGTTCAGGTCAGCACATACCTTCTGATCACTGGAGAAAGGAATTGTGTGACACTGTACTGACCAGAAGAGCACTGCTTCCTGCCAGGCACACGGACACTGATGCCTCAGTAGAACATCAACCCAAGCAGCATCCTTATGATAATAAAGCTTGCCAAACCTCAGTGAAACTTGTGGTCATCTCTTAGAACAGAAGAGCAAGACTGAAGCTTTCCAGCTAACATCATGCTAGCACCAACGTCCTGTCAGGCCGTAAAAATACTACCAACAAAAGACAGCAACAGCTTTTACAGTGCTTAAAGGCCAACAAGCTCTAAAACAAAAGAAAGGAGAGACCATTTAATGCCCGTATTTTCCGTATAGAAGACAACATAAAAGAAATTAACTTAGAGCAAATCTTATAAAATTCCAAGTTTGCTGTTACATATTAAAAAATACATCTCTATGTGCAACAGTACATTGCTACTGCTTTGAAGGAAGCAGAGCCACTCAGCTAGAGGAAGACACTGACTAATCACCTTAAAGCAGAATCTGTTGAAGTGCTAAACTAGCTTTTAGCCCCAGCAGTTCCTTCTGCCATCTGGTTATTTCAGTTCAGTAACTCACTTGTTCAAGTTGAAAACCAAGTAGGAGCTGAAAAAAGAGCAAGGGTTGCTTTCTTCATGCAGAAGAAGAGATCAGAGTAGTACAATAAAAATTACGTGATAGCTGAAAAGGTCTGCTGCTTCTGAAATGTTGGATATCTACTAACCAGAAACAACAGTTAATTAATTGCAGATAGCATTGCATTTTATAATTTAACTTCTTCTGAAGTATTGGACATGTTTAAGGTAGATTTAAATGACTAATAAGAACACCATATAACTCATAAGCACTTTCATCTCACAGGGAAATTCTATCAAATGTAGTCTCGAATGAAATACCAAAAATAAGCTTAAAATAAATCACATTCTTTACTTTCTCCTACGTAAGAGACATAAAGTGAGACTGAAACCAGAACTGAAATAGCTGATGTATATCAATTGATTTCAGTACAGACATTCACTGTTTTATTTGTAATCCACCACCACTATATTTTCAAAGTCATAAAAACCCCTTAGCTAAATATGAGAAACAATTTTTGATTTTTTCTTTGGGGGGAAGGGGAGTGGTTAATCAGAAATAATGTTTTTATCTTATTCTCAACAGCCCTCCTATCCCTTCCATGCCTGCAGCAGCTGATCACAATATTTAGCAATTCTCAACCCAGCCAGCACTGTTAGCTCATCTACATGCTGTCTAGTGTAAAAGTCATTGAGCCACTGGCTGCTGGCTCCCCTTTCCATGTGAACATGCAGTAAACTGCCCTCAGTAAACTGCCTTCCCACAGAAAACAATTAGACGTGAACAGCAGGGCATCCAGGCCATTTGGAGCTTGTCCAATACAGCCGCACATGGAGGAGGGGGAAGTCACTATTCATTTTAATGCTGGCTGCTTCAGAGATGACAACAAAGTATTTATTATCTGAAAGCTGTCAGCATATGTAATGAAGAGAAATTGGAAGCTGCACCTCTGTATGTGTTTTGTAAGCCACAGTCACTGCTAGGGAAGTAATATATTCCTGAGTTGTTTAAGCAGTGTATGCAGCTTAAGGCTGAAGTGATTGTTTATACATTTGTAATGGAATTACACACAGAATTATGAGTTAAGTGGTTAAGAGATGGAGGGACAGAAGTTTCCAAGCCCTTTTGTTAAAATTACCTTGGTTATTCTTCTTCAGTAGTCAAAGAGATGTTTTTAAAAAGAAAATGACATACCTCAGGCCAAGCTTTATAAACTTGCACTTCAATCTACTACCCTGTTTACAAATACATGAGATACACATTAAGAGACTGCAGTTATCTGAAGACTGCCTGCAAATGTATTCTCGGTTATATTTACTCATAAATTGAGTTAAATATTTTGCACTGATTCAATAGTAAAATTCATGTTACTTCCATTGAGAACAAAAGAGAGACAAGTGTTGCTATCATGGAGTGCCCTAAATTCCAGCTAAAGTCACAATATTAATGCAGTGCATTTATCTATTTTTAAATGGATCATTTACAGATGGCTTTTCCTCTAACTTCATGGATGATCTCTGGGACTGACTAATTTGTGTCTACAGAAGTAGTAAAGTTGTGTCATTGGCTAGCTTAAACTTAATGTGCAAAACCCATATCATCACAAAACAATTTATGCAAGACTGGTGATCTCTTTGATCAATTCCATTTTATAAGGCAATAAATACCTACTATCAAAAGAATGTCAAAGAGTATGTGTTTGGAAGACGTACATATTATTTCTTGGAATCCGACTGTAAGTCAGTTGTGGGTCTTTCTTAAGTGTTAATTGGTGTATTAATACTTGCTCTTTATGTCAGGTCTGCAACAGTAGTCATCAACACCTTCCAGAGGAAAATCTCAAACAGATCTCAATCATCCTGTTTACCAATAAGATCAGTGGAAAAAAAAAAAAAAAAATCTGTTTTTTTTTAAATTTTCACCTTGCCTAGGAGTAAGGCCAAAATCCAAAAGCTGTTTCTGAAAGGGATTTCCCTTTAATGAGTGGGAGCATAGGATGCTTTGAGACATGAAAGGAGGAAAGACACTAGAAGGAGTGGAGAGCACTTCACTAGGATGGCAAGGGCAATTTGCCTAAGGAGGCAGCAACAGTGCAAAAAGGTTTATCTGTGCTGAAGTTCTCAATTCTTTAAAAACGAGGAACACTCTTGAACAGCTTAATCCTTGCTTTATATCACTATTTTTTCCTGACAAGACTTTTCCCTGTTCTCTTCCCATATCCAAACAGAACACCTAGCCAGGAACACTACTTGTGTTCATTTGTTCATCTCATGCTCCAGAAGAAATTCAGCTGTCTTCGCACCCTGACCCTATATGAGCATGAGCCAAGGTTGCTCCTTTGTGCGTAGGTGTAAACAGATGTTTAACTCAGTAACTGGTGTCCTTGAGTCTTGTGATTGATTTGCCTCTTCCTGTGGGGATGTGATTCATAATACCCTCTCTCTTCCTTTCATATTTATCCAGATACATCAGCAGAAGCAGCCCCACAGGCCACCGGCCAGCAGAGTTGAGGACCCCTTCCTGTAGTCATTAGAGTCCAAAGGACTAGGTGGAAATGACATTAAAATGAAGGTTAATTCATTTGATGTCTCACTATCTTCCTCACCAGAGGAAAAGGGAGCAATTTCTTTTAAGCAGGAAAGTGGGGACAAAAATTCCCCTTTATATTGGGCACCAAACCCACAGTGTAATCCTAAAGAGAAAAGAGTGTATTTAGATGCTGGACTAATACTCAGAAAGCAGAAGACAACTCATGCTACCTACTAATTTAAATAAAAGCATAAATTTAACATAAAAGCAAATAAAGATGAGATACAATCACTAATCCCTCTAGAAATTAAAATTCCTTACCTTGGAACATTGCACTCAGGTCAGTGGCCTAGACTA
This sequence comes from Oriolus oriolus, assembly GCA_013400235.1. Taxonomy (NCBI): domain Eukaryota; kingdom Metazoa; phylum Chordata; class Aves; order Passeriformes; family Corvidae; genus Oriolus; species Oriolus oriolus. The sequence continues at coordinate 753,532 of VXBT01011977.1, read as the reverse complement.
CAGAAGTCAACACTGTTGGCTTTTACTTTATTTTGGCAAAGGATTTTGGCTGAAGTTGCCAATTCCCTACCTGGATTGAGCTGCACAGCCCTTTGGATCCTCACCCTATGGCCCTTCAAATCCCATCCCTCCCCGGGACATGACTTTCTTGTCCTTTCTTCCAAATGCACTGCTGTAGGTGTTGATTTATAGAAATGGTAGGGGTTTGTACCTTCCAACCCCTTTCCTGACAGGTTTCTGGGGCCCAAGAATTGCTGTAGTATATGAGTATATGATTTTTTGTTTGTGTCAGATGCAGAAAGGAGCATGAAACTGAGGCAATGCTCCATAACTAAACCACATGAAGTTTCTCTTCATTTTCTGCTTTGTATGGGCCCATCCCTTTTGCAGCAGGAAAAGAGACTGCATAATCCCATTCACTTCTTGCATCCAGCACAATGCAGGCACTGCTCTGCTTCTTTCTCTCTCAACCCCCTCCCCAGGATAGCCAGTAAACAAAGGCGATGTTTGAACGAGAAATCCAAACCATTGCGACTGCGTAATGGCAACTTCTCACTTTCCCATTAATGATGGTGGACTTCAAACAGCCCTTCCACCTCAATCTCATTCTTCCACATCACGGATGCCCCAAGACCACTCCAGTGCCTTGCCCACATATAGCCCACAGCACTTGTTTAAAGACTTATTTAAGGAATTGTAAGGGAATGGGATACAGGAGGTGAAGAGTTCCTTCAAACAAAAGGAACATTACTGTCTCAGTCAAGAATATGTTTTACTTTGAGTCTAATAATGTATTTATAAGTGCTTTCTGCAAGTGACTTGACATCTTTTTCCCTTTAGGACGTAAATGTTACACTACATTTCAGAGATGCCTTATATTAACTTTGATCTGTGTGTTAAAAATAAGTAGATAAATGGTGCTAAAATCTTTTCATTCCGGAAGGATATTGGGTGATAAACTTGCAAGGGTCAAATTCTGACCTGCACAACCCCAGAGCAGAACTTCATTACTTCAGCTGTACAGAGAACTAAAAAGACCTGATTTCCTAGTGGGCCCAGGAGACATAATGATTGACAGGCAGATAAATAAGGAAGTAGAGTTCTAAGAAATATGGACTATCTTTGAATTTAGAGGAAATGAGAAAAGCAGACGGACCATTTGCAGTCCAAGTTAAATGCAGGCTTAAGAATAAAAGGCATAACATTAATAAACCTTCAGATTAAACAAATATTTAAGACAGGAGAAAAGAAAATTGCTAAATCATAAAGCGCTCTAAATTTGGATTAGAGAAGGCTGCTCTTCAGATAAAAATATGTCTTCCTTGAAAACTGTATCCAAGTGATATTGGAGGCAAGACAGATTGACTCCCAGTCAGAGAAATGTTTTTGCTTCTAGAGATCCAAATGGATAAACTGCATTTTGGGGAAAAGAAAAAGTGAACTGATAGGCTTAAGCATAGAAAATTAAAGGAAATATTCCTGAAACTTTGCCTGATAGGAAGTAAAATTTTAAAAATCCAGTAACTCCCAAACCCACATGACCAATTTTTTCTTCATTTATATTTCTCCGCATACAAACAGAAAATTATTTTTCCTTCTGATAGGAGCTTTAAAGACAAATGTGCAGGGGTAGAAAGCACATAAGGCCTTTCCCTGTCCAGCATTGTCAAAGAAAATTCCAAAGGAAAGCTGCTGGTGATTTATTTCATAATAGATATGACAAATATGGAAATCCAGTGGAAGGTATTGTTGCATTTCTTACTTCCATAGATGTCATAATAACTACATTATTCTGTTTTTGTATAGGTGTCTATCTATTCTTAGACAAAGTATGCCTTCTGAAGGAATAGCAAAAAATTTCAAAATTCCACATGATCTTTGGGTTAAATCCATCACATAAAGTAGTAAAAGCTAATAGCATTTCAGGAAAAAAGTTGTGTCTTTGTCATTTACGATTTTGTAGCACATAGTAAAGTTATTTCAAATCACTTTACTTATGGGAACAAATTTTTTTTTAAGTTTTAATTAATGACTTGATACTATCTCCTTTTTTGAGTCACATTACAGGTATTTTGGATAGGGTTGTAGGATGAAAAACAGACCTTATAAAAACACAGATTGGCTGGATATGGCCATTAGGCCCTGCTATGGTATACAGCAATAAAGTTACTGCAGAAATCTGATGCTTATTAATAGCAATCATCAGCTCTATAAATCAGACTAGACCTTACCTATGTTGATCATGTGATCCCAAATGAATGACACATGGTCCTGGCACAGGCCATGAGAAGAGTGCCGTAGTCCGTAGATTTCATAAAAATAAGGTAGAAAGGACTAAATCCATTCTGTACAGAACAACAAAAACGTGATAGTAAAGTTTGTTTCAAAACTGGAAAGCTTCACCATTCATCCACCAATCTAGGCCAAATGCAGTTAGGTGGTATATTATGAGCAATAGAAAAATGTGAAAAATAACAACATGACTGACATTTAAAGAAAACTCAGTGAAATGCTTTTACCTCCATAAATGTCACTGAAGCTTTTGTGGAGTGCCTGGCCACAACTACTGTTTCCGTCTCCAGTTTCCCTGAAATGCTCCCTTGGTGCAGAATTTAAAAGCCATCACCCTGCATCTCCTCCCCTTCCTTCTTCTCCCAGCTTTCACTGCTGAGCATGATGTCTTACAGTATGGAATATCCCCTTGGTCAGTCGGGATCAGCTGTTCCAGCTGTGTCCCCTCTCAGCTCCTGGTGCACCCCCAGCCTCCTTGCTGGCTGGGTGGGGTGAGGAGAAGAAAGGGCCTTGACTCTGTGCAAGTCCTGCTTAGCAATAACAAAACCATCCCTGTGTCATCAACACTGTGTCCAGCACAAATCTGAAATATGGCCTTACCAGCTACTGTGGAGAAAACTAAATCTATTATAGTGAAACCCACCATAAACTTCACGTTTTTCTCCTCAGTTTAATCCTGCCATTCACATATTCTATACAACCGGACAGAACCTGTTTAAGAAAGTTAGGAAGTTTTCCATTTCCTCCTGTATTTGTTAGATTTCTCTCACCCCTGTAATTAATTTTCTATTTCTTTATTTGGTCTTTTTTTTATTCCTTGCAAAAACCTGCTGAAAGATCATCTTTTTAATCCTGTTCTTTATTTAATTTTTGCTTCTTCTTAGTGACTGTCTGGTGACTGAAGACTGCATATCAGAGCTTTTATCCTACAAACAAGATAGTGAGACTGGCCATTTGCAACTCATACTTCTGTGTGCAAGGGCAGGGGCATGCTAGAGAATGAAATATTAGTTGGTGAGCTACTCTTGCACTGAAATATATTTGAGACATGTAGGAATAGAATGGAAATTTCTGCATTTTAATTAAATAAGAGAAGCCAGCTAACCAACATAAAACTCACTCATATTCAGTCAATCCAACATATCCTCTTCAAAGCACTCACAATTTATTTCAGAGTCCATAAGGGAATAATCAAAAGAAACAATGTCACAAACTACGCCACGTTAGCCACTAAGATTTGGCTGAAATGGGTATAAACAAAGCCTCTCTATTCCTCATGCCTAATGAAAGAGCAGTTAATTATGATTGTCTAGAGGAAACAATTTCACTCAAAAGAAATTTCCAGTGGGAAAGATGAAACCAACTTTAAAAAGCATATTGATAAATTATTTTCTGGGTGGGAATTTAGTTCAGTGAAGAAATATGACAAAATACAAAAAAGCCAAGATGTGAATGTAGGCTGGGGTAACTGTAGGTCTCTTTCAGAACTCCACTGTTCATGTCAGCGATCCATTTCAAAATGCAATCCTGATGTTGTTCTACCATAAATTTTGCTACGAACTCATGTCTGATTTCCACTGTATTTCTTACACTTTGAATAAATGAAGTGGGAAACTGAACAACAAATTCTGAAGTATTCCTCAGGTGACTTGTATCTGAACACAGTACTTAATGAAGTGCCATAACAGGCAGCTGTAGTCCTCCTTTTTGGAAGGACATCAAGCACTGGGGATGTTGGCAATAGCATACATTTTTCATTTGAACACTATTTCCAGACTTTTTTTTCACTTGAAACAATCAATCTCACTTAGGATGCAAACAGCTGTTCTTCATTCAACAACTTCATCCAGAATAAGGGATTTTAAAGGACATGTCTGGGGTATTTTCTATATTCATATGCAAACTGCTATGAAGATCATGACCAAAAGTAAAAAAAAAAAAAAAAAAAAAAAAGGTCTTCCCTTGTGTGCAGGAGCAATACCACCACAATATTTTATCACAATATTTCAGTTTTTCTGTTCTTCCTCAGTTCTCCTACACCATAGTCAAATCACGTTTTCAGAGCCAGGAGTTTCTTAAGGCACATTGTGACAATGTCAAATTGTTTTTAGCAATGGAAGCTTAGAGATTCAGAACCTTTTTTACTCCAACTTGCTCTCTTGCAATGCCATTTGCTTTGAGATTTTAAATAAAAGCAGTGAATTTGTGACTTCCCCAGAAGAGACAGGATATATGCTGTGCTCAAGAAAACAAAGAGAGGACACTGTGCATTTGTAATCTTACTTCTGACAACTCTCTTTTCTACCGGTTGACTTTGGTTAAGTAGTCTCAGTATGAAGTAAACAAATTTAATTCAGTTTCTATTTCTAAGTATTTTCGCTATTGTTTTCAGTGTGGTACACTAAATCCACCAACCAACCCAAGTGTTTTGAGTAAAAAGCAGCAACTGAAGGGATATCCAACTTTTCAAGGGGGAAACTAACCATCTTGTCTGCTTGTCTCCTCAGGAAAGGAGGTCCTCAGGCCAAGGACCTTCTGGAAAGACAAACCCAATAGCCTCTCATTCCTAGTTCTGCCAAACCAACACTAAGAAAGACTTGGAATCAATGCTTCTAAAATAAAATAAAAAATTAAAATAATAAAGTAAAAGTCTGATTTTTATTCATACAGCTATTCTCATCAGAATCAATATTCTCACAAGGCTTCCTGAAACAAAAGCATTTTGAAACATTCTCAGCACAACTTTTATTGTGGCTATACATAAACATAATATACTAACATGCCCTTTGCAATAGAGAATTTGAGAGCCAGATTTTGTGTAAAAATCCTTAAGAGTTGCCCCTCCCTGCTTGCGTCTCTCCCTGCCTCACCATTATTAGGCATTATGGTAGGTTACCACACACGAAATTAATTTAGCACTCACTAAATTTCCCAAATGTTAAGATCCTCCTTTATAGCATTAAAACCCCCCAAAATCTTCTTCCAGTGATGTAATGAATCAACCTATACTTTAAACAGCTGTAAACTAAGAGTAACACTAACATAATTTTATGTCCTGCATGGCAAACTGACTAAGAAAATTCAGGATTTATCTACTCTAAAATGCACATTTTAAAAAGTATTATGTCAATGATGCAGCAATCTCAAGGAAGCTTCACATTAAAAGGATAAAAATAGAGTTACTACTGTGATTACCTAGAAATAGTCCAAAGATGTTTTATTCTGTGTCTTCCCTATAACATTGCCTTTGCTGACATAATAACAATAAGAAATTTTAAGTAACTAATTAAATGTCAGTGGGTAATATTTTCAGCTCTGTATGGTCTTCCCATATAGCATAGTCCAGGTTTTGGGTTTTAGTGATTAAAATTGTCTCATGACCATCAGAAGAAATAGCAACAGTGTAAGAAAGGCAAGCATATTAGTAAATATGTCTCAAAGAAGTCAGCTTTTTTCCATGCAGCTCTTCAGAACATCAACTTCGTAAAGGCATCTCAGCAACTGTCAACACCTGCTATATATTAATATTCTACTTGAGGATTTCTACTCAAGATGGCTAGGTTGCAGATGTGGGTCATTATTGTATTCTATTGTAATAGAAATGTTTTCATCTTCACTAGCTGCAGTTCTTTCAATTACAAAAGTGTATTGCTATTACTATTAAATTCATTGAACAGACAGCAATTGTTTTGCACAAATTTGAGCAGAGAGTTCCATAACTGAAAGGCACCTTTGGGTATTGCTCTTTCTCCATTAGACAACATTCTGTACAATATGGCTCCTGATATTTGAGAGATGGGACTATCATCCCTGGGAAACTATTCTGTCTCTAACAGTGAAGAGGTCTCCTGACACTCAGCTTAAATATTGTATCGTTCAGATTCGTTTTTTTACTCCTACACATATTCTTGTAACATGTTCTAAACAATCTCACTCTACTCTGTGAGACTCACATGCCATATGCAAGCCAAACTGTCTTTTTCATCCTTCCTTTTTCACTATAACTTCCCTCCATTGCATGTCATTGTGTTGACACTTACCTGAAATGCCCCTAGAAAACACTGCCATTACTGTGGAGGGAGAGAAAGGTCATTGAGCGTGCTCTGAAAGAATTTACATTCCCAATGATTATTAGCATTCCTTGTGTTTCAGAAGTTGCTATCACATGGGAAACGCCTTCTAACATACATGCACAAATTCAGGGATTCGTTCCTGTAGTCACAACAACACAGGAAGAATTACTGCACCTGAAGGCTATTGAAGACATTTACACACATCTGTCATCTGTCTTTCTAGCTATCATATCACTTAATCTTACATTAGGATGAGATTTGACAGATTACAAGTAAAAAAAAAAGGGAAAACAATTCCAGAAATGGGCTCCAAACAGAGAGACTCAAGACTGGCTAATGTTTCCTTTCACTGTTAAGCCAATACCACTTGTACCATAAATACTTTTTGCCACTGCCACAGCTTATTTTCTTTGTGAACTCAGAATGAGAAACCAGGGAAAATGAGAACATTTTCTAACAAGGAATAACTTGCAAAATGCACTTTCCTTTGTTCTTTTTGTTTTAATCAGACTTCATTCATCCTGATTCCATGAAACAATATTAAGCAGCTGCCTATTATTTTGATTAATTGAATTTGATCAACCAGAATAACATTAAAATGTTGTTCCAAATACTCAGTTTAGAGCAGCAAGACTTGATAGTGCCAGAGGGGAAAAAACTCAACCTGTAAGAGCTATAGCCCAGTGTTACTCTCTCTCACAAAAGAGAGATACTCTAGATATATGTGATTAAGAACCAAAGCAAGTAATTTCTTAGGTTGTCTTCAGTTCTCTGTTTGAAAAATTCACTAACCAATGCAATTAATCATCTAATTCCCTAAGTTAGTGAAAGCAATACAGCATAAAGCAGTTTTAAACAGTATGAAGGATGCACTGAAAAAATAATGTATCAGCGACAGTGCTGACTTTGGGGACTCCTTTTTTCTTTTTAATGTAATGTAGTTGTACCTGTGGTAGCTTTATATTTTGCTTTTTCAGGCATTTTGTTTGTTCTGGCTCCTCTTTCTTTTTTTGACTGACCAATTAGCCATCGAATCATAATCAGCAATGATAAAATCAAAATAAGAGCAAGTCCTTTGGTAAGGGTTCTGCCAGTCTGTCTGATCACATATGTTACTGTGATATAACCCATCCCCTCCTATTATTCGTTTGGACCCAATTTAAGACCTGAAGTCAAAGCAAAATTCTCCTCTGGTTACTGGCCAGGTCTATTTTAAGATTGAGTACTTTCCTGAAATTGCATACATGTATCAGGTTCCTAAACTCTGAGATCTGTAAATTTTGGCAGAACAGAACCATTTAATTATAAAAGTTCCAGTGAGCCTTGATGGTGACCACTCTCTGTAGTGGTGCAGCACACAGTTAGTGCAGCACACACACAGCCTGTGAGGTCAACAACAATTTCCTCTGTTAGAACAAATTAGGTGTGCCACTTACACCCCAGCAGCATAGCAAAATTGCAAAACTGATTCCCCAGGTGGATAAAGCTTCCATCCAATTAATTTTTTACAGTGATTCAAAAGCAATCTGCTTTAAATGAAAAAGTAACTCTGCAATATTGTGTTAAGGATCTGATTTGGATCTCACCCATGCTTAGGTCAACTTGCTGTCTCACAGCAAGGCAATTTTACTCGAATATGCTGTCGACTATAATAAAAGGTCAGCAAAGAACAGAACATTTGCTCTGTGTGCACCTACCTTGCTTTATTCACTTCAGCTTGACCTCCACAGCAAGTATGTAAGGCAACCATTTTAACTGCTTTCACTGATGACTTTTATTATTTTTAAAATTTCTTTCATCTTTTGTTTGCTTGGGCTTTTTTTTTTTTTAAGGACACAGGGAAAGCCTCTCACAAACATACCTTCCCTCTTATCTGAGCATAATATTGATCATAGGATTTTGTCTGTCACAGACCTAAATTCTCCAAGAGCTGTCAGCCACGCAGAACCAGCATATTCCATCAAAATAACACTTTACGCTGAATTTAACAACTTTAAAGAATAATACTCATCACATCAGAAGCTCTTTATGTAGTTGAGAAGAAAACTTTACTTTATGCTCCAGGAAAAGTAGTTTAAATCTAGCAACTTTGCCACAGTCAAAAAAGTTTGTCAAATAAGAAGCAGAACAAGTGAGTATCATCTTCATCCTGATGGGAATGTTGCCAGTAAATGCACTGTAACTAGATCTCAAAGCTGGAACTGCACGTGTGGATAACCCACACTTCTTTTCACAATTTCAAAAATCAAAATAAATTATTTTTTCATTATTTTCTTATTGTTAGGCTATTTATAAGGCACACTTCCCCTAAGGGAGGAGTTCACTGCATATGTCATTTTTCATTACATCAGGAAAAATCTCCTAGGACTTGTAAATAGCTATGTTTTTCATAGCATCTGATAGCACCATGAGGCACTGACTAGGATCATGGCCAGTGAGAAGATATAACCCATATGGTCCATTTATCACCAAGATAATCATTAAGAACACCTTCTGCATTTTCACCACTCTGGAGCATATGAGATCTACAAAGGACTAAGCAATCAGAGAAATAAAATCAAACTTTGTATTCAAAGTTATGGCAACTACTCTCTTCTGACTTCTACATATTCCATGTGAAAAAATTCCAGAAATGCTGTGCTCAAAAGCAATACTTTGATATGACCATAAAGAATCACCTTCCACAGGGTTTTGGAAATACACCATAATATGTTGCCCCCAGTCCAACCTCCTCTCCACCCATTCCAGCTGTGCTATTCAACATAGGACAGCAGGATTTATACAGGGGCCTGGATGAATCAACAACAACAAGAAAAACCTTTACAAAAAGTAATGATCTTGGCTCAACCCTGTGGTTATTAGAGTAATCTTGAGAGAAATAAGAAAGCCAAATTTAGAGAAAAGGAAGGCTTTAGCAAACAGGGAAAGATAATACTAAGGGGAGACCGGAACAGAAAAGTGGAAAATAAGATAGCATGGAAATTTGCATTTGCTCTCAGCCTCAGACTTTCCCAGCTCCTTCTGATTAACCATGCCAGGGAGACACTGCTTCTGCTGCTGCTTGCTTTTCCTTTCAGAAATTCAAGCATTGGAATTCCACCCAGCAGATAAATTATGTAACAACATTAAGAATACACATTTTATTTTTTTAACTTTAGCAATATCTCTGCCTGAATTTTGTAGTAAAAGATCTTGGAGAAAATGCTTGTAGTTCATTTCTTGATCAAACAACCTGAAAAATGAGCCAAAAAGACAGTGTAGCAGCATTATAAAAATACAGAAATTGTTACTTTTTTGAACTTCACACACATCATCTGTCTAAAAAGAAAAGTATATATGAGCAGTAACAGGGCTGTTAAAACAACCAAAGACACCTATACAGACATTCAGTTTTTATTTTTATAAAAAAAGGTCAGATTTATTAGTGCCAATGTATGTTCATAGAAGGAAACAAAAACTAAGCTAATCTGAGTAGCAACTTACACCAAAGGATATCAAAATAACATTTCTTGTAAGTGAAACATAATACTTCATTTAAACTTGATTCTTGCAAACTAGAAGTCCTTGTTATCTGTCTATGAAGCCTTTAAATAAAAGTTGCTACAGTCAAACAGGGTCCTGATAGAACTTGGCACATAAAGAAACAATTCCATATTCACCCATACAATACCTCTCACTCTCCTGGAGCACTCATTCATACAATACTTACATAATGCATATACATTGTGACTAAAGCCATGTACGGCCTAAAGCACATAGAATATCTCAGTTCTAAATGTAACATATCTCTACGTCAAAAGCAGGTCACTGTATTTACAGCAGAAGATCTCTCTCTGCAGATGGGGCTTTTGCTTGAAGATCCTTTTGTTAGTGTATGCTAAGATGCTCGAGTTGTCAAATTATTTATCAAATTAGGAGTGTATCTACAGGAAGATCTGTCTGACTGTGTGCGAGGATTCTAAGGCAATAATAGTAGTTGTTCCACAGGAATAGCGCTGCCATTGCAACCCACTTTCCATCGGAGCAATAAAGCCTTCCTTCTCCAGATGCAGCCAGGTATAGTGAGACATTCATGATCTGCAAACTGTTGGCTCAAAAGTCTAAAACTTCTTGGTTTGTTTGTTTTTTTTAATGTTCATGGAATAGCACCATAGAAATTCACACTTGATATCAAAAAAATCCTGGGTCTCCTGTTTTGTTTTCCTTTTTTCGCCATCATGGATATTCTTACTCTTAAAAAAAAAAACCTAACAAAAACCTCTTTGGGAAACTTCTCTTTTGGACACTACTGCAGCTTCATTTCTGAGTAACTAAATCAGCCAAATAGCTCATTCGCAAAAAGGTCCGAAGAAATAAAGCTTAGCAGTGGTTTCAATTGTACTGCTGAAAACAAATTGAGTAGGAGGAGTTTCAGATGATCCTTGACCATTTCTCTTTCTCATGGACACTGATTTTAATTCAAGACAGGTTTTCATCTCAGTCTCTTTCTATATTCAGTGCAAAATAAGAGCACATCATCAGAGATAGCTTACTTAACCAGTAAACCAAACATTTTCAGATGCTTACACCATTCAAATTCAGTCAACTAGAGATGACTGATGTAACAGTTCAGACTTCTCAGTCATTAGTAAAACAAAATACTCTATAGATCAGTTATGTTTCAGAAGTAGGATTTTCCAGTTTCAAAACACTGATAAACCTGATATGACAGATGAATTTGTAAAAAATACAGAACAATGCAGGAAGGTCTTCCCATTTCATATCTTCTTTCAAGTCCTTGTACATGCCGTACGCGGGATTCAAAGTCAAAGCAACTGTGTAGAAGGACAGTATTTTGAGTGCGTGACCTGAAAGAGCTTCTTTTCCTCCTAGACACCATACAACTGTCAGTAGGAAGAATGGTCTAAGGGGTCACTTCCCCTGAATGAAACTGATTGAATCCACACGCAGTTCTAGCAAATACTGGACCAGGAACAAAAGCTTTTTCTCCCTGCATGCAAAGTCCTTTCACAAGCTCTGCAGAGACAGTCAAGTGTGGAGCCTGCACATCATCATCTTGACTATTCCACTGGGGTAGGTGATCTTTTATTTTATTTCAGTCTCTAGTCTTATAAGTCAGCATTTCAACTGAACTTATAATAAACATTTGTGCTAGTAACTTCAGTTTAAAAAAAAAAAAAGACATGCCTTCCTTTTCACTGTGCGTTCTTTCTTTCTCACTCTCCTTTTCTGGCATAGAGGTTCTTGTGTTATTTTTTGGTGTGCATGCTATCTGGATATTTTATACTTCTGTATCGTATATGAAATCCTTTCTTGTTGATTGTATCATCAGTGTGAAAGTGAAGTAAAAGAGATTCCCCTGCTGAATAAATTTCTTCTGGTGGCTAAAATAAATAAATAAAAAGAAAAAATTATTTTTCCACTCTGTGTATTCATTCACTACTTTTGTTCTTATGGATATTTCTCTTTTCTTGCCATGCCTCATCATGTAATTCCACTCTGTCTCATATGGTGCCATTGGGCATCATATGAATAGTTCTATCTCATCAGCTCTCAATTACAGGCTAGGAATTTTTGAGGCAGACTGAGCAAATAATATATACTCCTAGTTTTCTCTAGTTCAGATGGAGCAAGACAGTGACTGGGCAGGACCATGTTCAATATTCTAAATTTAGATGAACAGCTATGATTTAGGTATTTTTTTAGGTATTTAGATCAATACCTATTTTCTATCTTATTCTTCATAGCCCTCGCAATGTCCTGTTTTATTACTGAAGCACATTGATCGGAAATATCAGCTGAACTACCAAATCCTCTTTCTAAAGTTGAGAAGGTGGTAATATATACTAACAGTGTCTTTTTCCCACTCCAGTTTGGATCATTTTGCTTTTTATTTTCAATAGCTTTTCTATTTAATTGTATCTTTCCTGTGTGGCATCTGAAGCCATTCATTTACATCTTACCAGAACCAAACTGCCACCACCAATACTCAACCATTCCACCCCAAGCCCCAAAAAGAAGAAAATAATTCAGCCCATTTTCTTGTTTGCTGTCCTTCTACTTGTAAAATACGGTAACTTGCAAAGGAAAGTATTGTTTTGGGTAAATTAGTAGATTTTAGTATCAGTTGTAGCATTTCCCTTAGAATACATCCCCTACAGTTCAAATGGAAGCACCTTTTGTGCATCATTAATTAGTGCTCAAAACTGCACTAAAAGGATTTAAGCCAGTTTACAGGTAACTTGGCAGAATGACTAAGCTGTTTGATCCAGCACAGTGGCTGAAAAAAGTGACACATAATTACTCAAGAGCTGCTGTCATCTCATGTGGAGTCTTTGAAGCCTTTTATCCAGGCAGAGAGTATATGTATGAAAGTGTGCTTGCACTGGCACGCACATGAAGAATTGATGAGGGCTTGTGGGATCATTGCACTGGTTTTCACAAGGCTGGCAGCCAGCAGACCAATGCAAGTCTAAATGAGAAATAGGATACAGCATTTTCAGGGTGTCATCTGGCCAATTTCCTCCATGTCTCACAGTTAAAATGTGTCAATGCAAATAGGATTTCATGGTTTTCTTAAGGTCCATATTAATCACTCAGGTTAGGACCCATTTTTCCTAAAATCAGACTTAAGAAGTCAATGAGCACACTATAAATACTTCCCAGCTGCCCCTCTTACTGTAAAATGTGGCTTCTTTCCAACTCAAAGAATTTTAATATAATAATTTTCAACACTGGTGCACTTCCCTCTATGTAAGGGAAAAAGCTGCTAACTTTTTTTGTGTGCTGATAAACATGCCACTGCCAGCTACTTAAAGCTTAACATAACATCACAATACTTTCAGTCAAAAAATAGGTAAGAATATTTCTTGATGAAGGTATTTCAAAGGAGTTACTGTACTACAAGCCTGCAAATTTATACATTAAAATCTGAACTAGATAACCTAGTATCTTCGCTACAAGGTGTAGTAACTGAATCTCGTGACCCTTACCATCCTCTGCTCTGCCTTCCTTATTCTTTTTGTAGGAACGAAAAAAAAAGTTTTATACCTATTTACTTACCCCAGATCCACAAAATCGACCAAGTCTCACAGCTGTCTTATCATGACCATCAAAAAGCTCCACGTAATCGTAGCCACAGTCTGCCTCCTCCTCAACCTCGAAAGTCTGGAACATTAACTCGACGCGAGAGCCGCGCTCGGCCACCAGGAGCCAGTCGCAGTCCGCCTGAACCGGGTAGTTGTTATCACCAAACTGAGCATGCGAGTACAGGTCCTTGGGCTTGAGTTCAGCTTTCAACCGACCGCCACACTCTAAATGGAGGGGAAAAAAGGGTGATGAAGCTTATTCAGTGCAAATTTGTGTTTTCTTTTCATAGATGCCCAGTCTTATTCAGGCTGAGTGCATTTGAATGCCACAAGCAGGTTAATAAAAAAAGCTGAGAGCAAGGTACTACCCTGTAGGAATATAAATCCATCATTCTGAGTATTTCTTACATAAAGTCTGTTTTGTAACTAGAGAGACTTGAACATAGTTCATAATTTTCAAGTGAAAGACAAAGACAGGGAACACCAAAGCTATAAGGAATGTGGCTTAAGCAGTATGGCAGCATGCCTTTGGGCAGGCACTTGAAAGGTTCCTGTGGCCAGCAAGACAGTTGCTGTAAGGGTACCCACATTTCAGTGGTGACACTTCCACAGGAGTTAATGACACCATTTGCAAGTGATGGGAGAAGATCAGCTCCAGCACACACACAGTCAGCAACTGAGTGCAAAAATCTTTTGTTTCACAGCAGTGTCAGCTTTAACCATAATGTGGCACCTGGAGAGCCAGCTCAATACTAAACACCACTGCCAAGCTTGCTGCCTTGTTTGCTGTGTGGTTCATGAACAGGCCTTTCTCTGCAAAACAGCATGGCTGGGAGAAAGCTGCTGCTCCCAGAGAAAGTCTTGTAGCTGAAAGCCTGATAATGAGGCAAGCCTTTAGCAGGAGATCCCTGCCTTTCGTCAAAACCATTATTTTAGCATAAATCTCTATTTGTACACAGTTGCAAAATGGATGTGGGGCTTTAGAGCTTGTTTACAACTGCTCAAAGAGTTCAGAATTTAAATATGAATTAGCTTTAGTGTATCGGTGAATAAGCTGTCCAACAAATAAAGAAAAATGTTATTAGAATCCAACCAAGAATAGATGGAAATTGTACTTAAGGGAAAAAGTGCATTGTTATCACATTACCAAAAGGTGGGTGGAGGATTTTTTACTTTACAGGTACAAAGATTTCAATGCAAACACAATAATTTAGTTTTGGTTTCTCATCAAGAACAAATAATCTCTTACAGCACCAATAAAAACATCAAGTGCAAATGAACTTGAATAAAATACTGAGACTCACAAGCATAGATGTAATTTTTATAAATAAATGAACAGATAATTTTATCTGCATTTAAAAATATGCAGGTATTATTGATGGGTCATTTTAGAGTAACCTGAAACAAACCACAAGATTCAAATCTTTCTAAGCTTTGGTGAAGAGACACTTTGAATTTGACTTCAGTGCCACGGATTGCACTATTATATTGTGAGGAGTCACATTTCAGCTAAGAGTTAGTAATGGTAATGACCAAATCCTTGCTTTTAAAAAGGGTGGGTTTTTTCTTAACAGCGAAATGAAGGAATAAAACCAGGAAATACAAACTATATAAGTAATCCATTATGCATGATCTGTTCAATCTGACATTTCAAATTTTTTGCTTTTAAAGAAAAAATAGGAACACATGATAAAACATCGGCAAATAAGATAGTTCAAGCAGTTATTTCTCGTAGATACTCTAACATACTGGTTTTTCTCCTTATTCTGAATTTCATTTATTGCCTTTTCTTTTGTTGAGGGGAGAGGAGGTTGTTTTGGGTTTATTTTTTGTTTGACTGGACTCTTGCCAACATTAGGAACATCTCCCTGCCTCAGACACCAAACAGCTGCAAAGGAGAAAATGTTTAATGATCTGTCTACATTCTTTCCCTCTGCTTGCTGCAGAGGACAGGAGCTTAAAGGATGCTTGCTCAGCCTTGGTACCAGAGCTAACCCAGCCACACCGCCCACCGTGGTTTCCACTGTGCAGGCATGGCTGCTCGGCTGTAGGCAAGGTGTATGATTCTGACTGTAAGGAAACATGTCCAACTTGTAAAATGATGCTCATCTGGCAGCTTCAGGTGAAAGACTTTTTCTAGATCAGCTAAGGCACAAAAGCCCTCTCATGTTTCATGACCTTTCTAGCAAATCGAGCACTAGTTTCCTGACTGTTTAATAAGCCAGACAGATGGGAAAAGCTCAAACCCACGCCATCTGAACTAATGAAACAAGATTATAAATTTGACTCAGCACTCCCATACTGAATTATTACAGCTATTTTGGAAGCAACGCAGGCCTCTAAACTGACTGACATCTGAGATATCCAAATTTGTTTGAGACATCCTCCCAGCACTGACAGATAGGAACAGGACCTACTGTAGATCTGCATCCTCTTAGAGCAGTGGCTGGAGGCCAGGTACCATAAATGAAGGGGTCCAGAAGAGAATTAGATGCCTGAGTTAGGGCAAACAGATCACTCCCTGAGCAATGATGTTCAACGCTCTGTCAGGAGCATTTTTATTAATTCCTCTTGGATGGGTTATGCCTTTCCTGAGAGGGGAAAATATGACAGAACCTCCTTCTAAAAGTGTGTTGCACTTTCAAAATAGCATTTTATAAGTTTTGCTCTATCCAAGGAAGCCTTTCTATCCAGTTAATTTTTTTAAACTTTACTATATTTGCTGCTACATTTTTATCCTGTTTTCTGAAATATTAAATTGGATAACTAAATTGGATAGCATTTCAAGCCAGAAAGTGTCATAGAAGGGAAACCAACACCATCGACAGCTTCTACTGGAACAATAAGAGGCCATTAAATCATGAAGATGCCAGGAATGCAGCAGCAGAGACAGCTCTGGGCATAGAATCCAGCTACTCGTTCACTGCTGTTGTGCTACACCAGACCTTTTACTGAGTGAGTTCTGCCAACATGTTAGAAGTGAAGGGAGCAGCTTCCCCAGCACTCCCTGTCTGCCTGCACAGCTATGCAGGATCGAACACGGCCTTGTCTACTTCCACTGCATACCATCAAGTATTTTTTTCTAGAAAAGACAAACTAAGGGAGCACAATCTGCCCATACACTCACGTGTGCCCATAGCACAGAGGTAAAATTCTCACAGAATTCTCACAGAGCATCTGTGTTTGGCTTGAGACTGGAGGAATAGACTGCAAGACCCGAGTTGTCCCTCATTCAAACACTACATCCAGGTACATGCCAGTGATGAGGGTTCATCTCAGGGAGCAGTCTGTGCAACAGCAGCTGACAGAAATAAATGTCCTCCCTTAATGAGGCAAACTTTGAAATTTTTTATAACATTCTTAAAAACTGGGTAGATTTTATTTTTCGCAGTTTCTCAGAAAAGTACATGCTTGTGCATGCTAAGAATGTTTTTACATTTAAGGCACATAAAACTCAGCAGATACGAGGGAAAATCTGGCAAGTCATAACAAAACTTGCAATCTTTAGAAGTTAGGGAGTATACATCTGAACTTCATTCATACACTGACTGCTCTAATCCTGCAAACTGAAAGTGAGGAGAATAAATGAGACAGCAGTTTTGCAACACCTGTTCTAGCAAGAGTTCTGACCTTTAACTATATATCCTGAGGTAATTAAAAATGGGTAATTATTGCTTCTATCTAATTTTGCATCTAAGGGAAAGTATTACTGCAGTAGGAAAGGCAAAACATTGCATGCTTGCAAAAGAGGATTTTCTACAAGAAAAACAAACTGAATTACAGGAAGCTAAACTTTTCAGTTTCAAGGTCCAGATCATAAAGAGTTGGTATATTGTTGTCTACTCTCCTTCTCTGAAAGGGAAATTAAATTAGTGAAGATTTTTAATTATTTGTAACAAAGCAGAAGGAGAAAAAGGGAAAGTGCCAGCATTGATATATGTGAGGAGTTTTTAGCTGAGCACTACACATCAACTTGATGGATACTTTGGGTAATATCAAATTACATTAACAGTGACTCATCACCTTGATTATACTATTAATAACTATTACCTGTCATTAAATCTTATCTCCTAGCAGATATATTTATTAAATATTTTCTGCATTATTTATTGCCTGGATAAATAAGAATGAACTCTGGAAAGTAAAGACAGACATTAGGATTGAAGATGAAAACAAAGGCCAAAAAACCCCAAATCCCCTTGTCTTACAGCAGGCACTGGATTTTCAGAGGTTCAGCACTAGGGGCCACTGTAAGCCAAGCAACGTCAGGGGAAAAATCTACACGCTGAAAATGTCCCAAAAACTCTATTAATCAATTACAAACCACTGTTTCCAACTTCAGTGACTTCTGCCAAACAAGAAAATTGAATTGTAAATATGAAGGACATTATATTCTAAAGGTCCTAAGAAAGTCTTCAATGTTGTTTTTTTTCTTATTCTTCTTTGGCTTGTCTTTCCTTTTAAGCACTACGGGAAAGGAATATGTGCTTACATAAAACCCAGATTTTTGTTTCAGTTAGAACAGGGAAGTAATGGAGGTGCATCGCATGTCCCAGTTAAGTGTTGTCATTGCAAATACAGTGAAAAGATACTGAATCTTTTACAATCTCAGGTCATGAATCCTAAGGAATCTCATTTCTTATCTGACTTTGTTTCAACATCTTTTAATTTCTTACCTATGAGAGAGAGAAAAGGAGAAAGAAATATCTAAAATATTAGAGAATACTTTCTGCAATCTCAGACTTTTCATACTGTGCTTAAGGTTTCATGAAACACAGCTGGTACCTTGTCTTATCTGTGAACTCATCCCATTCCTACGAAAAAGTGTCTGCATATCTACCACCAAAGAACGATGGGTGAGTTACTAGCAAAAAGCATGTCCTGATTTCTGACCTGTAGAGTGCGTTGCTTGGAAGCCTTTTCTTTGAACTGATGCATCAGAAATAAAGCGGAGAAACATTTTGTTTCCAGTAGCAATAAGAGGATCTGGTATTTTATTGCCACATAAGCGTCCCAGGATTGGAGATTTTTCACTTTCACCATCAAACACCTCCAAGTGGTCATAAGCACATTCTTGATGTTGTTCTATTTCAAATTCATTGAATGTCTAGGGGAAAAAAAATACAATGACCCACTGTGGTACTGTATTTACACGGTACATACATATATATGTTAATATGTTTTAGAATACAAGGATGGAGTTAAAATGACAGATTTAACATTACTGCCTCTACAAGCCCGTAGACTTGAAACATATTGATCCTGAGAAAGTGGAATAAAAGACAGTGAACTTCAAGAGTGCATTATCCTTCATACAGAAAGGCATTAGAATCTTTATAACCAACTACAGAAAGGCATTAGAACCTTTATAATCAACTACTATCTATCAGAGAATATTAAATTTAGAATACTGCTGCCTTTCTGCTGAATTTGCACTGTTTTTAGGATTATTCCAAATTTCACAGAGCATTACAAACAGCAAAAAGTCAGAAATTATTATTTCCTCGCATAGTTGAGGATTGATTGAAACATCTGCAAAACATAATGGCTCCCCCCCGCCCTTTTTAAAAACCTACATCACACTGCAACTAAAGCCTCTGAGAATGACTTTTCCACATGAAGGTTTATGCATGACAATTATATTTTCTAACTTATTATCTAGAGATCTTTTTTTTTTATTATTACAACTTAAAGATGTTTTAGGCTGCACCCTTCATGCTAAGGTCAAAGTTTTGCTAGCGGAATCACTGTGAAAAATAAAAAAGTTGTGTTAATTGTTCATTAGAAAGAACTTCAGGCATTTCCAAAAAGTATATACCATACCTGACAAAAACTGTTAACACACATACAACAAATACCTGCATTTCATATATGGAAGAGTGTCTTCCAAGACTAGAACGATATAAATAAAATAATTTCAAGGGAACATCTAAGAGTTTTCAGACAAGACTTTTTGACCAAGGCTAAATTTCAACAACAACGCTGAAGCTTAATATCTGGTAATTTCCCCTCATGTAAAAACTGAGAAGGCAATACACATCTTTGTGACTTTTCAGGGTAGCCTACATTTTAAGGTGAAATTCAAAATCTATTTTGTTCAACAAAATAGCGTAAAAACACCAAGTCCAAATGCTTTAATGAGTAGTCAAATAGTTGACTGTTTGCTAAAAAACCCCAAAAAACCGCAAACAAAAACCCAAAAACCAAACAGAAAAGGATTAAGAAACAATAATTACAAGGAACAAAACCGAACTATCAAATGCTGAGCAAATATCACAATTAAGCATTCTCTCTGGTACACCAAACCAAATCACGTGTGGAACCCTGAGAGTGTGAAATGCAATGGAAATTTATGTTAACAGCTGACCTAAAGAATATATAAAGAGCTAACACAAAGGTTTTTCCCCAGAGAACTTCAATATTCAGAGTAACACTTGTGTTTTTGTGAAGAGCTGCGTGATGCAGTGGCTGAAGGTTCATTTCACTGTAAAAATTTGGGGTTTACATTAAGGGACTGAAACTGCAGAGGCAGTGAAAACAGCTGTACAGCGGTCACTCCTGCTGCTCTTGAATTGTGGTCAGCGATCCTACTTTTATGATGCCAAGTATGTGTTGTCATTTATACCCAAATAAAATCTGATGGATCAAGAAAACCCCAGAAAGCTGAGATACTAACTCTCAGTAAGGGTGTTAGTTAAACACAGTATTGAGTCAAGCCAACTTGGAATCAATGGGAGCAATAGACATGATCCAAGAGCAGCCTGCAGAAATTAATTTTCTTTTAGAGGAGAATTGTATCTGTCTTGCTCACTTCTCACCAGCATGAAAAACCCCCAACAAAACCAACAATCTCAAGGAATCCTATCTCACTATGAACTGTAAGACACACCTATTCTTTTTAATATTTGACTTCTCACTGGGATTCCTAAGCCTGCAGGAGCACAGTATATGTTATATTCTGTCCTTCAAACATGACCAGGAAAAAGTCCTAAATCTGTGGTGGGTCTAGCAGATGATTCCAGCAATTCCAAAGAGAATCTAAGGAACTTGCTTTTTAAAGGAAAATCAGATCTTAATATGCATAGTCTTTTAAAAGCTCAAAACACCTGATACTTTAAAACACCCAAAGACAGTCTCCGTGTTTTAAAAATCAGTCAGTTCCTTGCACGTTTGAAAGAGGAGAACTGACACAAACTTCCCTTAAACATAAGTGAATAGTTGCTGCCAACAGGGTTCGCAAATGATTTAATAAAGCTAGTAGTATAATTAAATCACACCCTGTCTTCCTGGGACAAATACTTTTGAATTCCTACCCCACCATGACTATTTTAACCCCATGTGATTTGTCTCCTTAGAGGGAATGGTGTTCAGAAATGTTACATATAGCTTCTGACCATCCAGCCCTTTCTATCTACACCACTCAGCCGAGCAGATAGGTTGGTGGCACTTATGGAGAGCTGCCTGGATGGGACACTTAAGCCTGTCTCTTATAAACATCCGGCTGATTAGCTCATGAAAATCAGTCTCTCTACTACATACATTTTCAAAGCCATCTTTATCTACATGTTTCATTTAAAAGTTCTGAAGTGCATATCCATTTTTTCATAGGCTTCTTAATTGCACCAAATGCTTAAATTTAGCCTGTTCAGGAAGAGACTTTTCAATGATTAGCAGAGTGACAGCAATCACAACAAAAGATTAGTTTCTATACATACACCCCTCTCAAACAAGAAAGCACAGCCTCACAATTCATGTGGTTTGTTACCATGAAGTAACCAATTCTCTTCTTGTTCAATTTGAACAAGTAAACTATGAAAAGTAAACTTAAATACAGTGTGAAAGTCCAAGAAAAAATATTGATCTATTGTGGAATTGTGGCATTAGTATTACTGATATGGGACCTTGCTGTAGTACACAACTTAAAAGATATTATACACATAGAATTTAGGAATTGACCCTACTGGCTTGCGCAGAAGAGCAGATCTCAGACTCTAAATCATGGAGGCATTTTTGAAAATTCTATCTAGTAAAATTCTGTCTAGGCTTCCAATTCCATTGGCAAAAGCCAATTTTAAAAAACTCCTTTTCTTTGTAAAGTAGACCACGAAATATTTCAGTTAAGAAATGTGGATGTTGGAATTTTGCCTGCTTTGGGTATAAGTATGGGGAAAGCTTTTACAGTAACATGCCCATGTCCATGCCTGGCTGGCTTTTGTTTACTCAGCCAGTATGAAGAATACTTCCTCAGAAGCAGCAGTAGAAAGGCTGCCCGAATTAGAAACCTATTTTTCAACCTTGGAATGGACAGAGCACACACGCCACTCATTCTCCACCATCCCCACCCCCTCCAGTACAGTTTAACTCTTTTACTTTTGGTGAACAGGGATCAATACACAACCCCACATCAGAACCAGTAACAGGAGCAGTTTAACCCCAGGCAGCAGCCAGGCCCCACACAGCCGCTTGCTCACTCCCCTACCAGTAGGACTGGGGAGAGAATTGAAAGAATAAACGATAGAAAACCAGTGGGCTGAGATAAGGACAGTTTAATGGGGAAAGCAAAAGCCACACATGCTAGTAAAGCAAAACAAGGAATGAATTCACTGCTTCCCATGGGCAGGCGGGTGTTCAGCCATCACATGGGCTCCATCGTGTGTAATGGGTACTTGGGAAGGCAAACACCCAAATACCATCCTCTTCCTCCGATTTGATATCCTGAGCATGATGCCACATAGTCTGGAATATCCCTGTGGCCACTTTGGGCCTCCTGTCCTGTCTGTGTCTCTCTCCAACCTCTCATGAACCCCACCTTCCTTGCCAGCAGAAAAAGCCTTGGTTCTGTATAAGCCCTGCTTTGCAATAACAAAAACATCTCTATATTATCAGCACTGTTCAGCACAAATCCAAAACACAACCCCATGCCAGCCACTGTGAATAAAATTAACTCTACCCCAGTCAAAACCAGCACAAGGGGTTAGGGTTTGGCTAAGGTCAGTAGTTATGAGATTACAATATCCCTTTCATCCCTGCACCAGTATTGGCTATTGCTTCTACCTCTCTGAAGCAGAGACATCTCTCTCCTTAACTTTATTTGCTCCAAAATAGTTGAAAAATCAATTAATGAAATTTAAAAATCTGTAAGACCAGCTTTTGTTGTGGCTGTCCCGCAAGTACGCTGCTGAAGGAACATTAGGGCTGAGCTCAAAGCAAAAACCCCCTGGCCAGCACGGGGCCTTCAGCTTCATGCAGAGGCTACAGAAGCTCAGTAAACCTGCAAAGCTATCTAAGCTCTTCTACGCCTGTCTTTGGACACCAGCACTATCCTCAGCCAGCTGGACACAATATTCACAAATCTACTCCAGGCTGCTCTTCTACTTACGTTAAAATTTGGAGCCACTTTTAAATGAGAAAACCAGATTCTCAGGGGTTTTGTATCTCTTTTTCGTCCTTAAGAAGGTCAGAACAGAAAATGGTGTGTATAGAGGACTGTTCATAACTCAAAACTTTGCTTCTTCTATATATTGGAATTTGTGAGAATGGCCTCTGCCGTATTTGACAAAACTTAGCACAAGGTTTATGAGTTGCAACAATGATATAGGAGGAAAGCATGCCTTTGCAGAGTATTTCCAATCACCATAAACTTAAATCACAGCTCTCCGATATTGAGTAGTCCCTGTTGGCCAGAAATGGACAGGAGTCAGCAAATTTCTAAAATAGTTTACCTCTGGGATGCAAACTGACAGTAAAGTTTAGTAACAGTTTCGCATTACTGAGCAGTCATTTGAGAAGCTGATTTGGTGGAAGAAAAGGTGAAAAGGAAGGGTAGGCAGAGACTCACCAGTTTGACCCTCTGCCCAGGGGTGGCACTGATTTCCCACGTGCACTCCTTTCTGCTGGGATACTTGTCCGGCCAGTTGGGACTCGTGATGATGCCGTTGGGACTGTGGATCTTCTGTTCACACTCAGCTGTGCCAACAGTGATAGCATTAGTTAGTCTGGGGGTCTGCATCCAGAGCCAGTCAAAAAAGTACTATTTTTTGTCAGGGCAGCCACTAAATGGGAAGGATCTTTAGGAACACAGGTAAGCATGCTCTTCAGAGGGCACAGTCATGTTCTTCCCCTCAGGCACATGCTTTAGAGCATTAACCCAGCATGTTTCTCTATGGATTGTTGTGAAACATACACTGTTGTTTACAATGGATGGCTTTTTTTTTGAGCACTATAGTACTATACAGGATTAAACTTAAGGTCAATACTAAAAATTAATCAAATATTTTCCTATTCCCCCATCTTACATACAAGTAAGTGTGTAGATCCATATAAAAAGTCTCACTACTCCAACTTCAAAAGAAATTTCTTGAACAATTAATTTTTTTCTCTTCATGCTGATTTTCACTGCAGCTACAGAGCAATCGATTTGATTTCTAAACCACAGTTTCTAGGTATACATACAGACAATTTAAGAACAGCTAAGACTAAACTGTGAGTATGTACAGAGAATAACTTAGTCACTGACTTTGTGACTCAGTGTAGTACTCAGAACTACAAGATGGCATTTTTTAATTTAGTTTTTTAACAATCTCAAATTGCTTTCTAAGTATCAGAGAATTATTTGAAAAGAAAAACTTTTAGAGTAGGCAAGTAGCATTCCAAAACCAGTGAAAATGCAAATGATTCACAAAGGGTATATCTTTAGTCTCAAATTAAATCCATGCTAGAAAACAACACTGAGAAATTACAGCAGATCACATGATATTGCACACTTGAGATTCATTTGCAAACAATTTAAATTCTACTGAAGTCCCAAAGCCTATTGTTTTCTTGAAGGTAGCAACACCTTGAAAGAGCCAAGAAGAAGAAAGATGCATAGGGCTTTGACTGGAACTTAGATTGTCTGAATATATTGCGTAAAACAAACCCAGAAAGGGTAGATATGGTTTCAACCTGACTGTGAGGAAACTAACTGCTACTGATAGCAGCAAATCACAACTTTACCAGGCTTCTCTCCAGAAACCCTAGGCCTGTATTTAATACAGCCTTAGATAAATACTTTATCAGAGCTTTAAATATTCTACACTTCACAGAACTATTGAAAGTAGCACTCCGTGCCAATGATCCCAAGTTTTCCAAACTGCATTCCTGTGGACCTCGAACTCAGCCCACACAAATGCTGGGGATGGAGGGGATGGGAAAGGGGAGAGACGTTGTAGTGCTTAAGCCCAGATGTCTAAAACCCCATTACCAAGAACTTTTTTTCCTTTCTTTTGTTTGAAAGGAGAGCTGCAGAAAGCTTTCTGCAAGCCAGTTGTGTAACCAACCACTCAAATGCCTTCCTACTCACCCTCCTTGCAGTCATGTTTATTTTCGTGTAGCACAAACCCATTCCGGCACTGGCAGACGTAGCTTCCTACCGTGTTGATGCACTCGTGCTGGCAGCCACCGTTGTCCTTGGAACACTCATCCTTGTCTACAAAATACACAACAAGCTCGGGTGAGCACGCAGCTCCCGGCAGACCTCGCTACCAAGAGGAGTCTCTGAGTCCAGAGCAGGATAAGCTGCAGCACAGTCACTCTTCTCAGTAAGGCAGTTTCGTGGTACCTTAGTTCTAGCCACTCTTTGGTCAGCCTGCAGCCTTGCACTAGGGCACAAAGAGTCTGTCTCATCTTTATAGGAGATGAAAGTTAGTTCCTAAGGGAGAGGAACACTAGTAAAACAAGCTAGAACAAAGGAGGTAGGAGATTTACCAGCTTTTACTCTTTCAAGTGGTCTAGCTGGTAAAAGTTTCATAAATATCCAGTTTTATTTTAGTAAACAATGGTAGTGCAGCTTATGGACAGCACAAATTATTCCAGCTTTATCCTAATTCCACAATTTAACGGTGATATCTTGAAATGAACATATAAATCAAACAAGCCTTCAACTTCTACACATTAAACATGTAAGAAGAGAACGAATTCACATAAGCTTTTCTAATAAGTTAGGCTTTTTTCCCCCAGCAGAGTGACAGTGTGCTTTACTTTTAATGAATCTGGACATTACAGAACATCACAAAAAGAAAAACATTTCATTGAAAGAAAAAAAAAAGAAGTTGGCATTATTTAGTTCAAGATCTACAGTATAGCATGCAGTTCTGTTTATTAACATATAATCCTTCAAAAGAGCTTTTAGTGTGTTAGAAATAAAGCAGAGAGTAGTGGAGGAAATATGACCTGCATTAAACAGCTACAAATTCATTGCATGGACAAAAGCCAAACTAGATTAACAGGCTGTCATTGTAGCAAGAGGCCTCAGCTGCCACGCTTCTATGTCATTCAGCTGTTCTTGTTTTAGGTGAGGCTGGTCCCTTTAAAAGAGGCAGACTGCTCCTGACATGTATACACATCCATGCATATATGTATGCACATGTATATAATTATATATGTATACACAGACATATCTATACATTCTCAGATATAAAAATATATAAATAAATAAATATATACATATATAAACACACACATATTAAACCTCCCCTGTATTTTACCAAATGTGCCATTTCAATGTGCAAAAGTGAGGAGGTAAAAGAGCAGAGGAATTTTGGTCATCCCAGAGGTCTGGTTGTTGCAGGGTTGGAATGCAGAGCATTTACCCCCTTCAGTGTTATATACCTTGGAAAGCAGCAGTTAACATTATCTCCAAACAAGGCAATGTGATATTTCAGACTTTAGCAGGTACAGAAAGAATTTCTATAGATTAGAAGCCACTGTGGATAATTTAAATCTCTTTTCATTGTCTTACTCATGCATTTTTTCCCTCCCCTTACTCATATTCAGTAACACAACAAAGGAGGTTTGCATTGTAATTGCATACACATCATCTTCCTCTGCCAAAATGTATGCAACTCTCCCAAAAGGTATTCAGAACTTGACCTGTTGACTTGCAGGTCTTTCCATAAAAATCAGCTTCTACTTAGAATACAAGATGATAACGTACATTTATAGGTAAATTCTGCAAGCCAAACCCAAGCATCCATGGCATTGTGTACTGTAAATCTCAAATCTGTTTGCACTGAAAGTTTCCGGAAACCTTCTGCAAATGCGAACAGATTTGAAGGTTAAGAAATAGTTGAAAACATAGATACCTCTTGAAATCACACAAAGACTTACACTACTTGTCATTTTGATGATGAAAGGAAGCATAAAAGCTCCACAATACATTATTTATGCACCTTGCAAACTGAGGTAGTAAATCTATGTAATTTCAAACCGCAGCTATAATTTTGCAAAAGCAAGCGCTGTCATAAATTAATTCCACATTGCAAGTGAAGAGCAATAACAAGCAATTGAGAAATTAGAAATAAAACTAACAAAACTCTTCAATATTTCCCTCCTAAGCATTAGTTTGTAATTTTCCACCAAAATAACAAAACAAAAGGAAGGCAAGCTCAAAATGCATTCAAGTTAGGCTTTCAAGTACCGAGTAAGTACTCAAATTCTAAATAAAAGCCCTGTCCATTTTTATTATCCACCAAACTCTGTGAAAACACTGTAAAACTATTTTAACATTGAATATGCTTATATTCTGTAAGAGATTAAATAATCTCTTAAGAGACAAGTGCATAAGAAAATAGGCCCATGTTGGATGTCCTCAAAAAGAAAATAATGGACAGAAGGTAGAAAGGAGAAATTTTGGAAC
This sequence comes from Oriolus oriolus, assembly GCA_013400235.1. NCBI lineage: Eukaryota > Metazoa > Chordata > Aves > Passeriformes > Corvidae > Oriolus > Oriolus oriolus. Next base: position 726,404 of record VXBT01011977.1, on the reverse strand, counting down.
ACATTTGAACTACAATAATTACTTGTACATAGTTAATCAAGGATGCAACTGTTGAACAAGCCTTCCTCACACTTCATAATTGAGAACAGACTTTCTGTCAAATTGATTGCCCAGTTTAAAAATTTGTGAAAAAAAAAACAATTAGTCTGTATTAGTTGCAAGAACAAATGTTTTGCCGTGTAAAAACAAAGCCATTTGTTATGCTGACAGATGGAAATGAGTCCCCCCAGTTTTGAATGGATACTTTCTTTTCTCATTTCAGTATCAGAAGAAGGAAAGATCCATTCTCAACAAAATATAAGGTTGAATCATTCTGAGGACAAATGGTCGTACCTCTGAGACCCTCAGAGGCCACCAGTCTCTGAATAATACGTACTCGGCCTGAAGGGACCTGTTACCAAGTCCTTGCAAGATTCAAAAACAAAAATTTTCTCTTTGCAGGCAGCTTTCTTGTCTGTGGAAAAAAATGTACCAGGATGGCACCAGAGGTGAGTTTGTGTTCAAGGCTAGAAACATTCTAGCTGTCTCTTTTTAACTGCTCAATGAATCACCACCCAAGAAAAGATGTCTCAACAAACCTCATTTCTACATTACATCAAAAACCATGTATATTTTGAATGACTATGCAAAGAATCATGTTTATCTAAAACATTGAAGTAAGTCTGAAACTCATGATAAATGGAAGCAGTTTAATGACAAACTATGACTGATCCTTAGGTTATCTTCTCAGAAAGATCACAGAAAAAAAATCAAGGGCTTTAAAGATATATATATATTTATTATTATCTTTTTGGAGTTATTTAATACTCCTCTAGTCCTACAGGGCCAGCAGAGTGTTGAGTCCTGCAGGGACTTACTCCTAGGTCTTGGTCTTATAACAAAAGCAGGAGACAGAGGAGGACAGAAGAAAGAGGGAGAAGAATAAAAACCTAATTGTAGGAAGTTTTTTGTTTAGAAGCCTAATATCCCATTCCAAGAAGTTTTAAAAACTTTTTTAAAAAAAATAATATGTAGTGACCCCCTAGTTTCCTCTCTTTATCCAAGAAATATATTATTGATTTATTGATTATAAATATACAATAGAGTCTCTGTAGATGAGCTAGATCCCTGCAGAGGCTCCTAACTGAGCTTTCTTCAGAACTGTCCCATCAAATGTAAATTTTACTGAATGCTGAAAAGTTTTTCTCACTTTCCATTAGCACCTGTCCGGCTGTTAACACTATTTTACAGCCAAAAATATAATTACATGTTGTCTTGTATCAACATAAATACCTTCCTAATGCAGGTCATCTGTTGCCCTATGTCACTGTTTGCTTTCACAGTTTATCACAGCAGGTTTCAACCACCCAAAAACTGCTTTCTGTCGTCTAAGCTGGATCTGGGCCATCCTTTCTCAACTCTAGCTGTGGTGCAGAATTCACCACCAAAAGAGTTGCTGAAAAAAAGAGAAGTTTGGTGGCTGTGCTTGAGGAACACTTTACAGTTCCTAATCTTCACACTAATTTAACTTACCCACCTTTCTCTCTTGCTGAGTATTGCATATGCCCTTTACTGGTGAATAGAGTGCATGTGTTTTATTCATTCCTTTTTTTTTCCTTATGTATGTCTTTATAATTAAGTGCTTACACATACTTCTAGTGTGATTTAATTGATAAAATTGCTAAATGCACACAATCAAGTGTCTAAGTATTTCTACCCAGATATCATTCTAAAAGTATTGTATTCTGAAGATTAATATACATATAAACAGGCAAAAACCCAAAACTTGGTCAGCTGAAAAACTATGTTATCAACTCCCAAAAGTCAAAATACTTGACATCCCAACTCTGTTTCTTCACTACAGAAGACAGATCTGTAGACAGATCTACAGTATATTACGCCCATATTAAGGAATTCAAGCATAAGAAAGTAACAGTGTTTTCTGACAGTCCTAAGATGCCTGATTAATTATTTGGAGATGACATCTTCTATTTTGATATCTTAAGTTCAGAAATTTGATTTGTCTCATGCATTACAAAATTTCTGTTTTAATCAGAAAACATTGTCAAACAGGGAAAGCAAGATGACACAGAAGAATGGAATCTGCTAGAAATTAGAACAAACGGAAGATAGCTGAGAAAGAATAAAAATAAAATACTCATATTATATTCAAATATTTGAACTTATATTAAATGCTGGCAGAAATGCATTATGAAGCACTTGAAAGTAAATTTACTTGAAGTAAATTTATATATTTACAGATTAAAAATACTATTTATATCAAACTATCTTTTTTTCTTTTTTGGAATGGATTAGATATATACCATATCCAAGACACATCACACATTTCTATTTATTAAAAAACACATTAGTTTAAAATTATCCCTGACTAAAGAATTTATTCTGTGATCAATGACATCATTTAAACTTTTTTTTTTAATTACCTTGTAAGGGAAAGATAAGAACATTTCATTCAGAACTGAAATATACAAGGGAAATGTTAGTTCTGAAGAATTACAACCTGATGTTTTCTATAGTCTTTCTAACCTGATGACCTATAGTCTAGACTTTCCCCAAGGTACAGCATTGGTGGAACCCACTCACTGGTGGAACCCACTCATTTAAAAAAGACACATAAGCAAAATAAATAAATACATATGTGAAGATGAACTATTACTTTAAAGAAAACCAAAATTTAACTAACTATAAATGTATAAATGATCAGGATGTCCAGAAAACACAACTTCTGAACCACGGAGCTTACACTATCATTGCCAGTCTTATCTGGAATAGCTGTATAGACAGATTAAATAAAAAGATTTAACAAACTTCATTTGCAGTTTTTAGACCTTGAACATGTCAGTATTTATTCCTGTAAAAAGTCAACGTATGTGGCAACTCCTGCTGGCACAACTAGACCTACATAAATGACTAGTTGTGTGCTTCTAGGAGAAAGCTCTGTTGCCTGCACATATATATTTACTACAAATAATGAGTAAACTTTGAATGCTTCTTGCTAATGTAAATCATAAATTTAAAAGTAAAAAGTGTTATTATGGGTAAAGAGGGACCTTTGGAAGACTATGACCAGAAAAAAAATATGTTCTTAGAGGAGGCAAAATGTTACTGCCTTTGTATGAGATAAAACACCTTTTCTCATCTTTCACAGTTGCTTCATAAAAATATCAAAATAGTCATAATAAGAAAATATTCAAAGTCTAAACTATTTGCCTTGGTAGGTATTTTTTCATGTTCAAACCACATCACTTATATGCTATACAGATTCTTATTAGTCATAGTTATTAATTATTAACAGTAACCAATGAAATACCATTTCATTTCAGTTTTGATAAAATATTTTAGCAAGCAAATACTAATAATGGTCGTATATTTTACTACATGCTAAGTGTAATCACGATTCTCCAGATTCAGATTTTTAACCGGTTTCAAAAAATCTGGGGCACAATTCAACTCCCAAATTCTTCTGTTTGACATTGGTTTTGGGGAGGTGGGCAGGTGGGACTGGTGCTCTGTGTTGTTTCACACAAGAGGAGATACCTATCTCTATGTGTGCCTGTAAACACACAGGAGAAACACAAAGCAAACTCTCGCTGCAAACACCGAGCGGTCTCCTGCCAGAGCAGGATTTCTATGTCCCACTCCCAGTGGGTAATTGCAGAGGCCACTGTTGAGCAAGTATTTCCTCACATCTTAAGCTTCACTCCTGTGTAACTTTATTCAACAGTATATGTCCTCATGTGATATAAACTTCCACTGCTCTGATCTCCCTCAGTAAAATTACACTCATAAATAAAAAGATACAGCTTTTTTTTTTTGCAAGATCAAGATCTTAGACCCTGTTCTTCTGCAAAACATTAAGAAGTGCAACGTTTGGCACAGAAGTACCCATAATGTTAAACAAATGTTGAACCACAAAGTGGTAATTTCCCAACAAATGGAATATATTAAGAGACCTGAGTAGAAAAACACAAGACTACACAGTGTGCAATTCATATCACATTACAACTGGGGTTTGAAAAAAATAGCAACAAAATTTAGGATAAAAGAAATCTAATAAAAATATAGAAATACTGTACATTTTGTTTTGTCCTCTGTATCTCACAAAGTTTACTTGCTCCTGCTGTTATTTAAGTATATATAGATATGTTCCATATATTTTCTACAGAAATTACAAGTCAGAACGGTATTTTAAGATAGGAGAGTGGTTTATGTGTATATAAATAAAACTAATTCAAAGCTACCAGGAAAACCATAAGCAAAGAAGCCACTCGTTTTCATACCAAAATTGTGGTCACTCCACAAAGTCAGTGGACACCCAGAGGCATTTACTGGCATACAAGGGTACTTTTCCATACCTGAGAAGAAGTGTGCCTTGAAGCCTTTTTTTGAGACGGTGTTGTCAGATCGAAACTCAATTCGCATGTTGTTGTACTGAGAGGTGATAACTTCAGGCACTTCTGTACCGCAGAATTTACCGTGGAGTTTGGAATCAGAAGAAAGGCCACTGCGAATCTCCACATAGTCGTACTTGCAAACCTGAGAAAGGAAAGAAAGGAAAAAAATTTGGCTAACCAAAATAAAAGCATGAAGCTGTTTACAAATGCCAGAATTCTGACTGGTTTATCTATTGCTGCTTAGTAATAAATGAACAATATCGTTCTTCACTTTCTCCTGACTCTGAATTTGTAAATTCTTGCAAACATTTCTTGATTTTAGGTAAGAATATTTTAAGGTCACTAAATACTATGAATTATGTTCTAACATATTTTTATAGATGCTGACCTGTGTTTAATATCTAAATTTCAAGACACTTAGAAGCATTTCCACTTAATTTAAAAAGCAAACATTCCATTGATAGCAAATTAAAATCCAGAACAATTCATCCTAAAAATTATACCTATCTGCATGCTATAAACCACATACATCAAACCTACAAACCTTCTCCTGATTGCATCTCAAAGATTTTTTTAAATATTAATTTTCACCTAGAAACTTACAAGGTAAGTTTTTATCATAACGTATTTAAGATATATTCATTTATTTCCAAATATATAACTTTCCACAATTAAAACCATACAGCTTCCACCAACAGTAGCATAGCTACAATTTGGAAGCAGGATGCATGCCATTTTCCTTAAAAGGTTAAAAATAAAGTAATATAATGTAATAAAAAAGCCTTATGCAAGGCCTACTTCTCATGATAATACTTTCAATGCATAATCCCTTGGTCAACTTAAAGCCATCCACCCAAAAACTTCTAAGCTTCTTAGGCTCAACTATCAATCATTTAATCAAAAATGTCCCAGTTGTCTGCAATTAATAGCTGAAGAGAAAACACTAGCCAGGAGGATTCATACAGAGCTTATACTGTCCATTAAATCCAAGTTGTATTTGAAAAAATTGCAATTTCTAATCAAAAAAGAAGTGCCAGGGGAGCTGGAAGAGAACAACAGAAAAGGATGTTTTGGCCTTTGTTGCTCTCTCTCTCTATGAAAACTTGTCATAATTTCTAGTTGGTTTTAATATAATACACTGGAGATGTAGATTAAACTTTTATTGTTACCGGAAGAATTTTCCTATGTTGCACAACTGGAAAGTGAATAATTCAGTTGAAACTCTTTCTGTATAGTATAAAGAACACAAAGAGTCATAAAATTTGAGTTACTGCCACATGCTGATCTATATTAATTGGAAGACACATTTATAATAATGCATGTGATTTTCAAATATAGCTTACTACACTGACAAATCTCACCAATTTCAGCAATATAATAGTGGTGAGTTTTTAGGGTTTAGATCAGAAATGAAATGTAATTTCAGATAGGTCTAGCTTCCTCTAAACTACACTGCATTGAAAAAATTTACAAGTTAAACTGCAAAATGTGAATGTAAAATATTAAAATTGGTGTAAAAGACATATTAAACTTGGTCCTAAATGAAGCTCCCATAACAAATGAAAAGAAATAGAGTACTTGATAAATGTATACATTTTATGTCTGCACTCAGACACTATATTAGAATTCTCCAGGTATTATGTTTCTTTTTATTTTCACAGGCATTCATCCTTAGTACTACTGTTTAACAGTATAAGGCCAAGATTTAGCAGCACATGAGATGATCAAACTCCAGTTCTGAATGTTGAAAGACATCTAAGATTTTTCTATCTGCTTATGTTACATGTCTTTTATGACCTTAGAAAAGGGATTAAACTTCATTACACTCCAAGTGTTTTCCCTGCAAGTCTTGCTCAAGTACCAAGAAAACGCAAGGAAAATGTTTTTATGACGTCTTCAAATGGTAATTAAATTTTAATTCATTGGAACTTTTAAGTTCTTATTACATCTCTTGCAGTTCTAGTAACAATGATTACAGGACATGAGTGTAACATATATATCATTGAAAACTGGAATTTCATGGACTATAGAACCCCCTCCAAAAAATTATCGGGGGGAAAAAAAAAAAATCTCACATTGCTGCCTCTGCAAATATTGAGGTATTTTGGAGAAGCCATGGCTGGTTTGGTTCTTAGTTATAAATTAAACTCCAGCTTTTGTCCCTTCAAATACCTCTGCCCAAAAGGTGGGCCATCTTTATACCAAATGATTGCTACGAATTTATTTAGTCAGAAATAACATCCTGGGATTTGTGTTCTTAATGCAAAATGTGATGTGTGGTTGCAGTACATTATGGCTGGAGTGTGGTGAGAGAATTCAATGATATTACAGAGAAGTGCCTACAAAGCAGAACAAAGGCTGAAAAGGATGTTGAAAGTCATATTTTACTGCTTCTCATCCAAAAAGCACCGCAACCCCGCAACCCCCACCAGTTTGTTTAAAGCTGTAAGGAGCATCCTTTAGCACATGGAGGGCTCTGCCCTGTCCCTCCTCCTAACTGGGCAGAAGACTCTGCATGCCTCTGGGGGCTGCCCAGCTCAAAAACTGTTGCTGTTCTATTGTGCCTTATTGCTGATACTGCTTGGTTCATAATATTCCCCCAGTGAGATACTCTCACACTAATTAAATGCTCCCTCACTCCATCACTAACCACAGCTTATGTGTATTCTTTGTAGTCAGTCTGTAAAGATGATTTGGTTTCTCCAGATTTTCTTCTCTTGAATTCTTTCCAATATGCTCCAGCCTCATTTGCTCTGTTTTATTTTGTTGATAAAAAAGTCAGCTGAGACTCAGCAGAGAACATTTTTTAAAATTTCTTGTAATACATATACATTTAGATGCTATGTAAAAGAGAGCTATTCTTTCTGTGTTTGTTTTGAAAGAATCCAGAAACAGTCCCAAAACGAAAACAAGAATATCCATGCTTATTGTCAGCATATGAAAGGTCAGCAAGGGTTTTATAAGACGATACCTATTTCCGAATGCTTGAGAAACTGTTTAGCGTGTAACAGATTGCGCAGCTCTTTGTTCGCGGTTACTTACTTCATTCCCCTCTAACTCAAAAAACTCAAACTTCATCGAAATTCGGTATTGCGTTGGGGCAACCACCTGCCACACACAGTTTTTGTTTGGAGGATACTCTTTTGGCCACCCTGGTGTGGTTATAGTCCCATTTAGCTTTGTCAGGAGTCCTCCGCAAGCAGCTGTAAAATTAAAAGAGAACGCGTTTCTTGACTGACACTGTGTTTTACTCTAAACAGAAGCTCACTGAGAAGAATCAGTCCTCTCATTACTTATATGCTACAATGCCCAGACAGAATAATCAGAATCTTGCTTTATCACGCTTGGTGCAAACAAAGAGAAAGAGACAGCCCCTATCTTGAACAGCTTGCAGGTTTGTGGGCAGAGATAAGTTTCAGGACTACACAAGGCGTTATCATATTCATTCTTTTCCCTTCCCTCCAGAGACTCTGGTTATTCTCTCACAGCCTTTCCCATGCAAGTCCTCTGACCTCACCGCCCTCCCCAAGACCTTGACCACCCTTCTTCTGACAGAGGGATACTGAAGATGTGCTTCTCTCCTTGATTATTGATGCAGAATCAGCCCTACCTGTCTCAGCTCACATGGCTGTATATGCCTCCCCATAACCTATTAGATAGGGTCACTTATTTGGAAGAGCAGTCACGTACACTTCTGTCACAAATGCTTTTGCTGAAGTATGGATGTTCAGTTAAAAGAGAAAGTGCCTATTATTTCCAAATACATGCCAAATAATCACCTCCATAAAACAGAAAAATATTGTACTTTGTTCTTGAATGTAGTTCAACTAGCAAAGGATAAGTTCATTAATCTTTTCCATCTGTGTAGATTTTTTTTGAAAAGGAAAGTAATGGGATTTGGAGAAGCTCTCGATCCCACTCTGCTGCATTGATACCATTACAGCACTGTGACAGCACTGGAAATCATCCACAAATCTCTTTCCAAAGAGCTGAAGGGGGGAGCTCTACTCAGCTGCTCTCTGCAACACTGAATGCTTTAAAAACTGGCCTTTCCAGTCTAGCTTATGATCTCAAACACTGCATCTACTCCATCTAACACAGCTGGGAGAACTTACCAGTTACTGTGTCAAGGCTCATTTTGTCAATTCAGACACACACCAGTGTTCCCTAGTTTTCCACGCGGTGTGCTTCTTGGTGTACATGTAAAAGTAATCTGATGGGAAGGGGTGGACTAAGACCCTGGGTCACACCTCAGTGTACCAAAAAAGACCAGACATAGGTTTAGAGACTGCACCCACATGACACAAGCTGTGCCCTCAAATGATCCAATTTGGGTCAGAGCAACTACTGCCAGATGTCAATTTCTACTTTTGAACATTGTTCTACTGATCCTTGGGGCAAGGGTGGGAAATGTGGAAATAGTGAAAAAAGAAAATCCTAATGCTTTCTAATATGCTGCCATTGGATTAGAAGACCATGAAACAAATTTCTGTGCATGTCAACACTGCAGTGAAGTACAGGGCAAAGTTTCTGACTGAGAGGCTTCTACTCATGCGTGAATTAACACAGCTAGCTCACCCCTCGAAGGCCCAAACTGTAACGAGGATGTAATGTTCATGGTGACTACGGAGTAAGTTTGATTCAGCAGTCCCAAGTACTATCTACATACAGTGAGTGCCACCCCACGTGGAACAAACACTTACACACTTTTAGGGATAGCTCATGGTTTTTGCTCTACACCGCACTGCAGTGCTTAGAGTGACTTCTTTTGACAGAGTTGCTTTACTGTTTGTGTGCCAGGGATGTATCTCTTTTCTATTTTTCAGAGGCAGAGGGAAGAGTATTCTGAAAGTCTGATAATCTTCTCTAATATTCTGACTCGAGTCAGCAAGCAGACTAAACTGAATTCCTTGCATAAATTTGGGCTGATGATCAAAAGCCCAAAGATCAAACCTCTGTCTTCAAAGCCCCCACTTAGATTAAACTTATTTTCTTATTGTCTGCCTATATGCAGACATCCAAATAAATTATTTTTCCAAAGTTCTCATTATTAAAGGTGGGGGAGGGAGGAAAAACAACCAAAAATCCCCACCAGCTTGATGAGAGCCACAATATAACATGCCTTTAATCCAGGACTATCACCACCTCACACAAACCTACAACAAACAAGAAACCAAAACCAACCCCACAGATCCAAAAGCAAAATAACAAGAAAGAATTGCAAAGAAACTAGGCAAAACTACCCCAAATTGTGACAAATAATGAATTAAAGACAGGAAACTGGAAAAAAGAGAGACCAGTGAATTGCATCAGAAGAAAACCAGGACTCCAAGTACTTCAATTTTCAAAATCCATTCACTAGTCAAACAGATGAGCTAAGAATAAATTTGTGCTATCCCTTGATTTATTGGTGTCTATGAGTAAAAATCAAACAATAATTGGTTTGTAATGATCAAGAGCTTACATTTCTTTCCTTTGATATGAAATATGCATAGAATGCAGAATCTTATCTCAGTTCAATCCTATGTTTACACAGACTTCCACTTTTTTTTTTTTCCCTCCAAATGATTATTTGAACACACTTTGCTCACCCTGAAAAGTAAGAAAAGTCCACAATGTGAGTGGGAGTGGGGAGGATTCCTCTGAGCTTCAAGCTAAAATAAAGGATCTAGCTCTTCCAGACATGCCAGCTTCACAGACACATCCCAGTCAGAGGTGGTCAGAGGGATGGCTAAATACTCTGATTCTGAGAAAGTGGCACATGACTCTGCTGGAAATTGTCTCCTTGAGCATGGTGAGAGATTTTGCTTTAGTATTAACAGTGTAGAAAGTGGTATGAAGTCTTACTTTGCACCATTCCTGATTGACTAACAGCAAAATCTGCAAAACTAAATTGCTGACAGACATGGGATGAACATGGCTCTGGCACTGCTGCTAAAAAGAGAGCACTGGTTTTCTGGGTTGGGTTCCACGGATCTCATACTGCTCAGACAGAGCCTAAGAAACATGTAGCATTTCATCCAGGCAATGGCACTCTGAGAGCTCTAAGAGCCCATAAGACAGCAACACACTGTACCTTCACAACTCTTCTTGTCAGGGCCGAGTTCGTAGCCAGGATCGCAGGCGCACTGGTAACTGCCCAGGGTATTTACACAGCGCTGCTCACAGCCACCATTGTCAGGTTTGGCACATTCATCTTCCTCTACCAAGACAGGGAAGAATGCAAAAATGTGTTAAATAATTACCTTCCTCAGCTGTAACTGATGGATCAATATTAACCCAGAAAGCTGTGTGCATGCCATTATAAGACACACTACATAGCACTCTGTGGTTGCTGACTAGAGGATTTTCAAATGCTAAGGAGACCTCCAACAGAGAAAATAAAAATTCGTCCTTTGCGGGGTGTGGGGGTTTGGGTTTTTTTTTTTTCCTAAAACAATATCTACTGACAGCTGCAGAACTAATTTATAAGCACTTTGTGTGCAGCATACAGTAATTCAGGCAGCCATAATCTAAAGGTTGTACAAAGTATTGAAGGAAAGATTGAAAATCCACAGTAGGGTCACTTGAAGGGCACTTTATCTCCCACAGAATCAATCCGTGCATTATCCTGAATTCATACTCAAAAACAGATTAACAGAATCCTCAAATCCCAGGTTTTTATTCTACTGATATTAAAAGGAACAAGATGAATCGGGGCTGGGGGAGGGAAAGGAATTGTGTATTCTCTCTACTAGCTCTGAAATACACCCATGAGATTCATTGCTGAAATATTCCTCAGATGCTGGAATATTGTTTCCTTACACCAAGACAAGTAACTTCTCAGGAAGAAGTCAGAGCTCCTACTCTCATGCCTATAAGCCTTCAAAGTTATAATTTTCTACAATGAAAACTATCAGTTAGGATTAGAAAAGTCATGGTTTGTGTCTTTTGAAAACAGCAAAAAGGTTCTGCCAGTGGTATGACCTGTATTTCGTGTGTCACCATGGTCACACCACTGCCAGTAGCTTTAACTGTGCCACCAGCAGCACAGTGGGCAAATGACAAACATTCCATTCATCAAATGCTTCAGGAATAGCTGCAGTTGTATGACACCCTCCTCTCCCCAAAAAACACCCAAAACTGAAGGAACATTATGAGGTTATTGCTCAGTATGACTTCTCATCTGGTTTTTTGGGGTTTTTTTCCCTGCTTACAGAGACTAATAAATTGATGAAGCAGACTAATCCAGAAAATGGATTAGAAAAGAACTGACAAGATTTAGACAAAGACAAGAAAAAAACTTTAACAGGAAAAAAAACCATTTGCAATTATACTGTTTCTATTTGATAATACAACATAAAAAAAGTGCCACTTCTTTACAAAATTAGCTATGCTTCAAAACTAAGTTGATTAATTGAACCTGAAGACAGTAGAAAGCTGTGCTGAGTATGTTCCTTCATTCTTTGGACACATTTAGGAGATTCAAAAACCTCTATTGTTTGTTTTGAATAAATTGAATGCCCGGGAAAAAATATGCCAGAGATAGTACAGTCTATTAGTAAAAAAAAAATTGAGAAACGTTTTTAACATCCTTTTATAATTTTTCTAGTCCAGGAAGAAGTGATAAGCTGTTCGCAATTCCCAAACTATGCTTTAACACTTACCTTTAAAAAAGTTAGCTGCAAACCCTGCTTTGTTAACAGTTCCATCAGAAACAAACTTCATCCACAGCGTATTAGAGGTAGATCTAATGTCTTCTGGCTTGTCATAGCCACAAAAGTGACCAATTAAAGGACTGTTCTCATTTGTTCCATCTCGGATTTCCAAGTAGTCATATGCACAGTTGTCATGTCTTTCAATCTGCAAAACATAATTTTCAAAGTGACCGACCTGAACTTGACCATAAATATCAAATATCGGTCAGATAATAAACAGAATTTATTTTTTTCAAAATTAAGGTTAAGGTCTCTGTTTAGGGTTCAGGCAGCAAGAAGATGAACAAGCATCATTGAACTGATTTTAACTATACATGCTTTCTACAAGAAAAAATTATTGAACTGTTACTAAGGACACAGCATTCTAACTGGGAAAAAAAGTAACTAAAAAAGACATGCCCACCTCTAAGCTTCCTAGTGTTCTGTCAAACTTCTATTCTGACCTCAAGTAAAGTCCTCTTTTCTCATGTACACTCAACTAAAGAAGATTAATGGCTCAGCAACTAAACAGGTCAGAAATATGCACTGTTTTAACAATATTAAAAAGCTCAATTTTGATCAATATGATAAGATTTTTAGACTCTCCCTTTATCCTCCACACAGAACAAAATTTTGCATTTGTCACTATTCAGTGATGTTGCAGGATAAAGGTAAAAAATTGCAATGCGGAAAGAATTTGATGCCTCTGAAGAACTAGATCCAAACACACATCTAAAATGATCAGCTCTTAAGCAGTAACAGAACAGCGGACAAAAAGAAGCTCATCATTTTTCTGTAGCTGTTGTGTCTAGTTTCTGTTGCATGACTTGCAATTTCAAGTGTCATCTTTTGATTTTCTGGGTCAGTGAGTGAATCTTCACTGTACTTATGGAGAAACCTACTGAAACCAGAACAACTGAAAATCTCCATTTCCACTTAAACTTCCTGCTGGATGACATTCAAACACAGACTAATATGTGGCTGGGCATGTGTGCATGTCTACTTGAGTAGCGAGCCTTGTGCTCTTTACATAGCAGTATTTGCAGAGTCAGTCAGAATGGGAATCGCACCACAGAGGAAAGCAGTAGCAGCCCAAATACAACCCTGTCCAGAAGCTAGATAATTTACAATGCTTGTCTGTCTTTATTGGGAGAGTATCTTTCTCAACAGAATTAAAAACCCTCTTGATCTGGGTCATTTTACTGATGGAATATTTCACATCACTCAATCTAATTTATAAAAGAATTAACCAGATCCAAGAATTCAAAAATAATTCCTGTAAGAACACTCTTGTTCAACGAACTGGTTGAATCGGGAGAGGCAAGTTTGGGGATGGAGATGATGGGGAGGGTGATAGGATCACAGTCAGGTAGAAGGGGTGGGGAAAGCCTCAAATTTAATTCAGCATATCCAAATTCTGTTAAAAGAATGAAGAAGTCAAAACTAAGCCTAGAAAAAGAATCCACATTTGATCTCTAGAGACAGTCTTTCTTGCACCTAAGCTTCACAGTAAGTAAAAGTATCCACTGGTTCCCTGCTCTACTTGTGCATCATGACCAGCACAAAGCTCAGGAACCACCACAGACTTAGGAGCTTTCACTCAGCACTTTAGGATTTCTTATGTAAGAGAGAAGGAACTGCTTGACTTCATGTGATTTTAATGGCATCAAAATATGGCACTTCCACACAACATTTCTCTGTCTTCTTTCCAACTTTCCAATTCTTCAAGCGTTTACATCCAGCATTTTCTCCCACTCACTTCTCTGTCACAAACCATATTGCCACTTACTGTAATTTCCTGGATGTTTGCTCAGGAATTGCTCTGGGACAGAGTTTGGGAATGAGTGAGGAAAGCCAGGAAGATTTGGGGTGCCACCACCTATTGCTGATTTTAGTGGCAACTGCATGGTTTTCAACTAATGCAGTCAGGAATGTGTCCACATGAGCACTGGTAAGGTTTTGACAATACCAATTCCAAATTTTCATTAATCTAAATAATAAATTCATGACATCGTATTCCAACTTGAAACAAAGTCTGCCTTGTTATCTCAGTAAAAATCAAGAAGTGAACTGGTCCAAAGCCCACTAACATCAATGAAGGAATTGTTCATTTTCCCCACATCTGTGGTCATTTCACAGCCCAAGACTTTTAATTAACGTCAGTTTTTTCCAGGTTTCCATGTTTTATGGGCAATATGGAAATTATGATTATCCACCAGCCCAGTATGGCTCTGAGTTACATGTGCCAAATGTCCACTGAGGTGAATTAGTAGTTCCTTTTCTGAGGATCACTTTATTTTGGGCAGAATAGAACAGCTAAAAATACATTTTGTATAGGAGTAAGTTTCTAAACTTCCTAACACAATAAAAATGAATCAACTTCCTAAGTGCTACTGAGTTTCAAAAAAAAAAAAAAAGACTTTGGAAGGTAGCCATTCTACTATATTAGTTTAATTTTAGTTTACTAGTAGTGCGACTGATGCCACTATTATCAATATTATTATATTAAGTGATTAAAGTGTTACACCTATATATAACCTAACAGATAAGTATTGTGGTTTTGAGAAATAACTGGTGCTTGGTAACTAATGGAAAAAATATTATGAAATGTGGGGGTTTTATCCATACCTCAGGTTTAAGCTTATGTGGTACTACCATCTGGGATGTAGTACTACCATACTAAGGTCTATTACACTTGGAATAGTCTCTTATTCCTCCTACTTCCTCCTATATTTCCTTTCTTATTCTTCCTACTTCCTATTTGTTCCTTGAGGGAAGTCTCCTCCAGTTACTGAAAGGACCCCTAGTGAGTTTGGTTGTAACTGGAGTGATCTCATAAAACTTGTTTACTGGAGCACTATCATTTCACAAAGTTGATAGTACACGTTGATGAGAAGAAATATGTGAAATGTTAGCAAATTCAAAAAAAACCCTCATAACTAAAAAATGCATTTTCTATAGGAAACTGAAAGATAACCTTGGCTCCTGAAGGCCTTGAATGGCATCAGAGAACTAAGTTGAGAAAATGCCAGAAAAATTACTAAAGCAGGCACATAAGAGCAGGAACACACTATGAAATCTCCCAGAGAAATGGCAAGCCAGAGACATTCTCAACATCCATTCTCAAAAAAAACCCCCTCCTGCATAGTTTCAGGTTTAGAAAAACAACAGCAAAACCAACCAAACAAAAAAAAAACCCAAACAAAAACCCCCATAAAAGCAAACAAGCAAATACTCCAGAGTAGCTTTGTCTTATAGCACTCCTCCAACAGGAAAAAATAAAAATTAAAACAAACAAACAAAAACCCCTAAAACTGAACAAACAAAAAAACAGAGAGAAAAGGATATGAAGAGCAAATCTGGGAGCAATTCTATTGCAGTAAAAATCTTTACATTACTTCTTGTCATTGTTAATTTTTTTGTTCATCAAGTCAAACTGCAATATAGGTAAACATATCTGCCTCTTGTAGTAGACTTCAGTCATAAGAGGTGGCATATATGCCTAGTGAAATCAGAAGATCAGATAAATTTCATTCCCTGATTTATGTAAAAATAATTTAAATTATCACTATCTGCACAGAGTTTAACAAGGTCACTCAAATGAGTAAGATTAATATGAATCTGCTCTACAAACCCTCTGGATTGTGCTGGCTGGTGAGACTGCGTGCCAAAAAAAGTTCTTAATTAAAAAAAAAAAAAAACACTAACAAAAAAACCCTGCTAATTTTCAAAGAACAATATCATAAAGGTGACTGTAACAATGAAAAAGATGGAGTTACCAGTCACAACAGCTCTACTGTCACACAGACAGTGGAAATTACAGCAGCCAAATAAGAAAGTGTAATCCTGCACTCAGTGGAAAATGTGTTGCCCACAGCAGGCAAAATAAGATGACTCATTGATACAGTTTGAAATTCTCTAGTTTCCCTAGTGCTTTCATTTCAGAATGAAGGTTATTTATGCAGTTATTTTTTTCTAGTATTACATAGGGATAATGAGAATTCCTCTTACTTAACTGTACTTTTCAGAGGACAGAGAAGTAATGTTCTCACAAACACACTGCAATAACTCTCTGGCCTGACATTTACTTTTTTCTATCTCAGCTGGCACCAAGAACTGTGATTTTTAAACAACTTTTTGTTTTACTGGGCAGGGCACCAAGGATTCAGTCCAGAGAGGGAGTCAGTATCAAAAACCAGAACACCTACGTCCAAGCCCTGGGAGCAGAAATGGAAATCAGACCCAATGGTGAATGCCCAGGCAAGGCACTCCAGAGCAGCTTCCAAAGCAACTCCCATCCTCAGCAGGGAGGCCAGGGGATGAGCCAGTAAGAGATGCCACAAAGACAGATATAACAGTCTTGTGCCTCTCTGGGGCACCTCATTTGATGCTCAAGGGTATCTTGCCACTCTGGAATTACAGCTCAGACTCTTCCTGGAAAAGTATTTCAAGTTTCTACTGTTGGAAATTTTTTATTTCTTCCTTTCAAAACACATGAAGTATAAGCCCCAACTTGAGAGTGTCCCCTGAGTATATTTCTGCTCAATTTCCTCTTTCTTCTTATGAGGTGTTAGTCATTATGTTTCACCTCTAGAGAGTGCCATAATACTAAACAGTCTGGAGGAAAAACTGGACATTTCTTCCTTCGGCCTAATCACTTGTCTACTAAAATGTTCTGTTGTTTGCTGGTCCTTTGCTTCTAGTTATTTCCTGTGTGGGGAAGCATAAACATGCCATCTTCACACTTATAAATAGTCCATAACTTGGTGATTAGAAAAAGGTCCTGAAAGATAAGGAGAACTATAAGTTTGATTCTCCCAGCGGTGATATGGACTGAGGTAAGTTCGAGCGACAATGCATCGCACATGTAGACCAATGCTGGGCAACTGCATGCAGACCAAATATTGCAGCAAGTCTCTCTTGCAGAGGCACAGGGCCATTTCCTTGGTCATCACATTAAAAAATGCTGAGCACTAACGGCAGACTAGAAAAGCTCCATATCTAGTCAGTAAATTATATAAAAGGTACTCAAAATATTGTTCATTTTCAACAGTGCTTAAATAGACTAACATACTGTGGTAAGTAATCTTGAGCCAGGTCATGCAGACTCAGAAGATCAGGGGAAGCTGATCTTATATGCACTAGAACTGACATTAATTCAGGATTAAAAAAAAAAAAGGAGGAAAACTAAGTAGAATCTATGAAATTATTAAAACTTCTATACTTTACATTCATAATTGCTGATAAAGTCTCAGTCTCTTATTGTCTCACACTCAAATCTTTCTACCAATCATAGCAAAAATGTGTCATAACCCTGAAGTCTGTCTGCAAGACTAAAATGTCAGGTTGGAAATTTAGCTATGTTTACTATACCTGTATTTATATCTATGTACAGCATAAAGCCAAGAAGTTTAGATTTTTAAAAATTGTTCTTCATGCCCTTACTGCTGAAGCACGTTCAAATAAAACAACTCAAAGTATGCTACTAAGTTTATCTAAAAAGTTCAAGCTGGTGTATTGTATAGGAATAAAACAAACATATGAAATATTACATTTTCTTTTTTATGTAATAGTTTACCACTGTTTAGCAATGTTATACATAGAGTGATGTACACTAAAAACATACAAGTATGACTCACCACATCTTTTTTCTTCCCTCACTAAATATAGGTCTGTGATCTGAATATTAGTTTTAGAGTCTTTCCCTTTTCAAAACAGAAGCCAAAAAACACAGTGTTTTTTTCCCAGACACCCATTCCTTTTTAACAATAAGATTTAGCAAAGATAAAAAGTCCTGGTTATTTAACAGAATATTGAAGTAGCCTTGCTGAGCCGGATTATGTATTTGGTAAACTGTGACTATCTTGAGTAATTTAAACATTCTAATTTAAATATTGGAGGTAACATAAAAAACCTTTAGTCTTGAAAATTTCTGTGGAAGGGAAGATTTCATGGATTCTGGAGTTAATTTTTCATAGAGAATTTGTAAATTCATTCACAGGTTTAATATGTATTCCCTTAAATTTCACTGTCACTTAGCCACTAGATGCTTGTCTGAGATTAGTTAAAAGGCTTTACCTCAAATGCTTGAAAGGTTAATCCTACATTGTAGTTTTCTGACACTGTTATTTTCCACACACATTCCTTCATTGGTCTGTAGTCATCAGGATAATTGGGAGACTGGATCTGGCCTTCATTTTTGTGGATTTCACCTCCACAAATAGCTGATAAAAGCATAACATTTTTACTGTAAATAATGACATTTTCTGTAATTTCCCCATGCCCAAACTGACATTATATGCTCCCATTCTTAAAACTGATAATACAATTGTTCTGGAAAATACTTAAATCCACCAAGGATAAATTATTGAAAATACAATCAATTTCAACTGTTGTATGTCTTTCAGTTAGTAAATATAATATAGCATTTCTAATAGCTTTAAACATGTCTACAGTGTTAAGGAAGACTTTGTAATAATGGATAATCTGAATCTATACATTACACAGAATATATTTAAAAGGTCAAAATAATTAAGTTTTTGTTCACCCTTGAAACATACTTAATAAACATTCGTCATTAATATTTATTAACCTTTACAAAGAGACAAATGAAAGCAAAATCTCATATTTTATAATGATCTATGCATTTTAACCAACAAGTTTATCACTTCAAGCTTGCACTCAGTTTGAAGAAACAGCTAATATAAATTTTAAAAAATATTTTCTCAAAAAGTACAGGCTCTATTTTAAATAGGTGAATTTTGGCTTGCTAATATACCCAGTATGCACGGGTGCCTTTATTAACCATTCCCATAGTACATGGAAAATATGACAGATTTTTCTGCAGGATAAACAGAAAATGCATGCAGAAATCTCTGCAAACACTAAGCACAAGAACATGCATGTTTAGTTAATTAAAGACTGGTAAAAAATGTTTATGATTATTATCAGTGATTTCCCTGAAAAAGAGCTCAGCTGAAATCTGATCACAGGAGGAGTTTCAAAACGCCCTGTATAGTAAGTAAGCACCCACTGTCTCTTAGTGATAAAATACTAATTTCATATGTTAGTCTTGGCATGGAATGATTAATATCCAAAGGTATCTGGTCAATATTTTTCTTCCATAATCAATTCATTTTTAATGCTATAAGAGGCTTACCTTCATAAATTGCTGCAAAACCTTTCCCAACCCAGTTGCTGCTGCTGCGGAACTCGATCCACATCCTGCTGTCGGTGGATGCGAGGACTTCTGGCAGTTTGTCACCACAAAACCTGCCTAAAAACATGCAACCAGTAACTGCATTTTCTGCCGCCTCTGAAGCCAAATGCTGCAAACATTTATACAAGTGTTTAACATCATAAGCACAAGTAGCAGAACGAACTCAGTGGAACTATTCATACGCTTATGGTTAAGCACATGTGTTTCTGCAGATCAGGACCTAATACACAAAGATTGTATTATAAAGCGTTCAGAATTTTTTATTGCAGTCAGGCTCACAAGTCTAAGTATAAAACCTTAGGGGAATTAATGAAAAAAATTATTGTTAGAGACTGTTTCTATACATACAAACACATGCATTTTGGAAGGGGAAAGTGAGTACTAATCTTAAAAGAATGCAATGTAGGTCACAGTAATACAGCTCATTGTGCCTATTGGCCAAAGAGATTTTAAAACTAACATCTAAATTACCTATTCTACAGTATCTCCTTAAATTCTGCCCAGGTAGGTAAAATTTCTGGTTTTCTAGGTGATAGGGAATAGGAGAAAAGGATAATTACTGTCTGGTCTTAACCATTTCTTCTTTATTTTCTGTTCAAGGCCAAGAAAATAGACATTCCTGTTAGAAAGCTGTCCCTTGCATCTGGGCACTAGCATCATGGGAGGTGAAACCTCCCCACCAACCTTCTGAATTAAAATAGGATGACTGCAGCTTTTACATACCAGTTGCACCTCAATTCTTTATTGCTTTGCATGTCTTTTCTCTGCAAGAGCAAAGGACACACAAAGAACAAACAGAAGCAATCTACTCATAACCTTAAAGGTGCAGGCACAGAGCTCATAATTACAACTCTGCAGCAGGTGCACGTGCTTGTCACACAACCTACAGATCTTCCCATCACATGTTCTACAGATTTGTCTGTAAACTATTTCCCTATTTCTCTGAACAAAACTATGGCAGCTTCATAGCTCAATATCCATAAGCAAAGCAAAAACTTGCACATTTTGTAGTTGGCATCTTTCCACATATGCAGCTGAATAATGGTTAGCCGAAGTGAAAGGAAGGCTTGAGGCTTGAAGTAAAATAAATTTGTTATATTAGGCCATTTAGAGGTTTTTCTCCGATCCCCAAGTTTAGATACATTCTAGACACCTAAAACCCAAGAAGTTTGTTGTGGGTTCAACAGCAGGTCCACTGAGTGTGGTACAGTGGATAGTGCAGCATTTACCAGTTGCATACCAAGCAGAGAGGATTTTCTCCAGTAGCCATCTCTTACTTCAATATAGTCGTACCAACAGAGGCTGCTCTTGTAAAGGTCCATGGTGGTAAAGTTTAAAACTATCTGCAAGAAGAGAAAAACAATCACAACAACATTCTGCAGAACTGAAGCCAGAGCTCTCACCTGTAATGGGATTCCAACTATTTAGACATTTAATTAACCTCTCCTCAATTATTTCTTTGACTAAGTAAAAGTTTCTTGGGAACATGAAAAGTTTCTTTCATTTGATCTTATATATTTGAGCAGATTCAAGACAAACTACTCACATTTAATTGCTCACAGGGAGTTTTTCACTGAGAAATAAAAATTTGAGAATGCAAATTACGTAAAATATCAGTATAATTTTAAGTATGTTAGTTGATAATTCTACTGCCAATTCCTCTTCCATTACATTTTGACTATAATCAGCACTGACTATAATTGGCTGCAAATATTTTTTTTTTTAAATCATTGTTTTATTTTGGTTTGTGCTCCCTTCTACTACTGTCTTGACAAGATATTTTACTTTCAGACACATAAATGTTGACAATGGTAGACAGTAATTCGGAAAGCAAGGTCACTAATAAGAAATGGTATACAGCCCCTTAGTGATTCTTAATGAAACTATAATAAAGATTTTTATACAGAAATCTGAGTTCTGTGCATTTCTGGAACTTTTGATTTGGACTCCAGGGTTTTACTGAGAACATCAGTAAACAGGCATGTTTTCAATACTTACTATGAGGACTGCCCTTATATTAAATTATATTATCCCTGTTTTAGAAATACTAATTCTAAAATCAATAAACTTACACTTTTAACACAGGAATAGGATTTGTCCCGATCACACGTTGACATAATAGCTACAGTTTAAAACCTGACTGACTGGGATAGTCTCAGCATCATGTCTTGCAATTACAGGGACAAATCCAATTAAACAGATTGAAAGTTACTCAAATTTTGTATTATAAAATAATTTCTAATTAATACCTTTTTACTGGGTTTAGGTGTATTTGGAAAACCAACTCATCTTCTTCGGAATCAGTTCCTCAGTGTACATAAATAAATATTTCAAACTAACTGTAATGCTTCTCTACTCACATTTGAGAATGGAATTGGTATTACTTTAGCTTTGATCCCAAAAACTCACAATTGAAACCCGCCATTATAAAACAAACACGAATTGCTGCACAGTAGCAAATACCTTGCACTGCAAAAATACATCTCCGTGGCAGCCTATGGAGCAGCCGTGAGTGTCAGTTGAAAGGAGAGGAATTTACCCTTAGTCCAGATGCAAGGAATAAATTATAACACCATAACTGGAAAAATGAACCCAGACAGTCAGACAAGATAGTTTAGTTCCATCTCAAACTCCTTCTAGGTTTCATGCACCCTTTTGTGGATATCTAACCCACAGGACATTTTGCCTTTACTATTCAGGCAGTCCTTCAGGGAGATGTACTCAAGAAATAAATGCACAAATATTACCAGAATTCCAAAACCACCAACTTACCATGAGAAAAACAAAGATCTGACTAAAAGTACAAACATTCATATGTTTTAGTCTGCTTCAGTTTTTTATTACATTTCAAGTAATACAAGTGCTATTTGAATTCACTTCAGAGGATCACGGAGAGATCATTCGCTCATTCTCACGGTAATTCTCTGTCCTTAGCAGAATTTTTCTCCTTCAACTTTTCCTTCAAATAAAGAGGCTACACCAGCTACAAAACTTCTCTTCTCCTCAAATCATCCACTTTGCAGTTCAGATTCCTTCTAAACTCCTCCCTTCTTTTTTTCTCAAAACATAAGTAGGCATCTCTGTTTGTATTAGCCATGCTGCTTGAAAAGCCTGCTGCCCTCATCTGTCTTGTCCTTTTCCACCTATGCCAACTTTACCCTGCCCCCATCTCTGCAGTTGGAGGGGTTCTCAAGGGGAAGCCCTTTTTCTTTGCCCCGATGAGATGCAGACAGCTGCTTAAACTAACCCAGCTGGCTCTGTTGGAAGCAAGCTACAGAAGCCACAACCTATACCTCCTTCATTGCTTCAGCTCCTTAGAGCCTGGTCTCTCACCAGTCTAGCCACAAGTTTTCCTTTCTCTATGACACAGCTGAAACATGAGATTTCTCTGTTCTTTGTTTGGAAATTCACCTTTTTCCCAAACCTTAGTTGTCAGGATGGAGCTGGGAAATGGTTTTCACTGGTTTCACTTAGGTGCGACCATGTCAGTCTCTCAAAGTGCTGCTATCTAAATGGAAATGGTTAAAATTTAATGAGCCTCCTCAATGGCCCCTGCTTTTGAAACTACATGAAATAACCTTCACAGCTTTTCCTCACTCTGACATGCCAAGGTATTTGATGATACAGCAATTTCTTAACACTGACCAGAATTCATTAGCTGTACATAGGCAGAACCCCCAGTCTGTCACAGCATGATTTCTGGTCATGAACCAAACAAGTTTAAATATACTTGAGATTCTGATTTGCTATTCTGCAAAGTATTAAATAGAGCTAGAGACAAGGCAGAGCCTGTTCAATGGGGCAGGATGGCTGAGAGGCTTCCCAGGAAAAACAATCAATGGGTATTTGTCAGCACAATTAAAGAATTATTGATTACACGGCAGATTCGATTGTGCTACTACAGCTTCTAAGACAATATGTCATACCCCCTACTGCCTGAGATAAGAAAGCACAAAATATACAATAAATACCAGTAGTATGAACCAAGGTTTCTGCAGGTGGCATTTTCTACCCACATCAATCAAGGATTTTTCTGTCCTATTTTATCTTTCATGTAAAACATTAAAGAAAATTGAAAAGTAGTGTAACCAACTCAAAAAAGGCAGATTCAAACAAAACACTGCCACAGTCACAACTCTCCCTATGCCAATAAAATTTCTACACACCAGAAGGCAGGATTCACCCTGGCTGAGGGCATACAGCATTAATAACACCACCCTCTCTCTGAGACTATTCTGTGTACAGATATACTGAGTACAGCTGTTTACCTGTCTTAAGTCTCAAAAGCAAAAGGTGAATGGGCTGCCTTGTTTTACTAATAGAAACGCACATATTTTAGGTTGGCCTGGCAATTTATGATGCCGTATGAATAAAGGGAATTCTACAGCTAGGGCATGCCACTGCAGTCCCAGCCTTCATTAAATTTTTGAGCATCGAAGAGCAGAAGAGTCCTGACTTGCAGAAAGAAGCACGAATATAAGTCCTCCAAACTATGCTCATACAACAGAATGCTAAATCTCAATACATAAATAGAAAAGAGCTAGGCAATGCTTTTTCAGTTTATTTGTAGGTGACTAAAGTGCTAACCAACCTTTCAGAACAGGACATGATACACTTATACATACTCTAATCTCCACACAATATTCCTGAGATTTATCAGGGTCAAAGCAGCAAAGGAACAAAAATTTGAATATATTTTCATTTTCCCTTCATTATATGAATGTGTTATTACCATTTACTGAGAAAAACTGGGATCAAGTATAACATATGTCCAAGGTACCATGATATATGCATTAGCTAAAATTTAGACCTCATGGCTGTAAATAGGGTTTGTTATCACAAGACAGCCAGTTTCCTATGAGAACAGCATGGACAAAACAGACTTTTTGACACTAGCACAAATCTCATTTACTTTGTTCTTGCTGAACTATATGGAAACTCGAGAGCTGGAAGTAACAGTGCCCTATGGACATGACTTGTCATGTAAAATTTCAACTAGAAAATTCTGCTCAGTCTTTTCCTCATTTGGGGCAGCACATAAATTGGGAAAGCAGCCAGTCCTCTCACATGCTGACTTCAACACAGGGGTTTTCCCCCATTAAGATTTTGTACAGTATAATACAGCTTCAGTGGTGGTTAAAAACTCAAGAATTCTTTTTTTTTTTATTATATTACAAAGGTATTACAATTACACTGGTGTCCATAGACAAGCTTACACAAAGTTAGAGTATGCTATGAATACTTAAACATGAACATTAACTGGCACATTAGTACTTTTTCCAAAACCAAATAATTGTAGATGAACACTAATTTTTTTTTCTTAATGGAGGGATGGAGAAAAAACCTAGGCCTTTTTTGTTGTTATCACAGCAATGTCTAAAAAGCAACTCAAGCAGTGGGGACATAAATTTACTATCTAGAGTAATTTTCATCCTCTGCACAAACATTCTCTTATTAATCTCTTCGGTTTTTTTCCCTGACAACCTGCTGAGCCACCCTTTTCCACCCTGCAGAGAGTGTTTACTTTTCCTCCTGTCTCTGGCTCTTGCCAGAGGAGGGCAAACACTCTCCAAGTGACTTTGCTTTTATTCCCCACAGTAGCAAATGCCCTTACAGCTCCTCAGGATCTATTAGAACATCAAGAGTATATATTCTTGGTGTCTGCCAGGACCCTGACCTCGAAGAAACATGGAACAAAATAACACAATCAGGAGAAAATAACGTCCAATACATACATAGGCGGAAACCACTGAGAAAAATGACTGAAATATCTGGGGGCAACTGCTGGATCTTCCTATTTGGAGTTGCCAGTACTGAGTCTGTTAGATTCTATATTTCAGTCTTTAGATTCTATATTTTAGTCTTTAGTATTTGACTGCTTTATATCAGCCACTGCTTCATGTAAGGAAACTTACACCCTTTTTCCTGCATATTTTGTCTCAGCTGAAGCTTTTTATCACTCCTGCTATCCTTATTTGTTTTGAAGCAGCCTGATATTTGAGCCAACAATTTAAAATAAGATTTAGCTAGCACATTTTGAAAGTGTACACAAGAAGGACAAGTTTTGCTTTCACTACGATGGCACACTTCTCTCTCCAGACTGCTCTGACCAAGCACATTTTTTCCCCACTCTTTTTCCCATAAAATTGATCCCCAGAAAGTAAAATTATGTGTATGAGAACCAACACCAGGGAACACTTACAATGACACTTTCTTTACTCATGTTGTTACGGTTTCATTTTAGAAACATCTGATTTAACACACTAAGAACTTCCTTAGTTACAGCCCGGCTATCAGCCCCATACAGCTCAGTCAGCTTGCCCGAGCCCAGGACAGAAAATGGACTATCCAGGAGCCTGGATCACCTCTTCTACTTTTATACTGAACCATAAACTGAACAGGCAGCCAGTTTTAAAGGGAGTTCATGGTGCAAACACACAGCAGATTGAAATCATGCCTTCATTTCACAAGGACACCCACTGAATAGACGATGTAGTTCTAATGCCACAGATCAAAGTCAAGTCAATAGTACATAGTCCATGGTCCCATTTTTTATGACACACCATTATTTTCAATTAATATGCATCTTTTAAACTTAAACCAAAAGCTAAATAACCACAACGTTCTACTTTGAAAATAGTGTCTGCATGTAGCAAAAGGAACGTTTAAATACCTTCTCTCCCGGGGTCACAGAGATTCTCCATATGCAGTGTGTGTAGGAAGGATAACCATTTGGAAATCCAGGAGAAGAAAAGTTGCCTGTAGATTCCTGCAGTGTTTCTCCACAGGCTGAAAGAAATAAATTACAGTAAAAATATAAAATTTAATGTGCCTAACAGAGAAAAATGCATCTTTCCAATATCTACTCAGAATACATTTAACTCACTGCAGATGCAGAATGGAAAATAAACTAGTTAGTTTACAATTTATTCAAAGCCATGATTTTAAGCCTGTCTGACATTCATTCCATTTTATGCAGGATGTTTTTATTCCATGAACTATTTCACTTGTGTGTTGCCTGTTGACATAACCAAAATTATGGCAGTCTTAAAAATATCATTGCTGTCAATCAATTGCAACATTATACATAGAACTCTCTTGGCAAAAAAAAAAGTTAGATGTCCTTTAAGAACTGAAACAAATGCTAGTACAACATTACTTGCACCACACTGAAATTTTGTCAGTGGTTTCACTTAATTTAGTACTTTATCCACATGAGAGACTGATCTAACCGAAACTCACTCATTTATGTTGGTATAGAAAACTAAATCCTATATTCAACAAAGTCTCTTGCAAGAGCGATTCGTTGAGACATGAGTAATAAAAGCAAAGCAAATGTAACCTCCTAAAATACCAAAGGCTTTTATATTCTTTATTATTGAAGCCTTTAGCACCCTTCTCTCACCTGTCAATCATGCTGCTAGATGCTGGTTAATAAATCATCTTCACACTAAAATATAACATTGGAAGTTCCTATCACTCTCCACCATTAAAACTGATTTTGGTAGGGTGTTGCACCTTAGTCAGTCATCTTTTTTGACCTTGATCAAATTTTTTCACCCACTGATTTTGCAGGCGTGATACAAGATATGAATTTGATATTGTCCCATGACTGACAGTGTAATCAAATCTGCACTGCTTTCAAATTACAGAGCTACCATTGCCAGATGGTGAACAACTGTGTCATCAAAATATCAATGAATTATAAATTATCTGGAAAATTTTTAAATAAAATAGGACAAAGGAAAGGATTGTTTATGACAAAGACAACACAGCTGTAAAGGCTGTCTTGTTAAAATGCATCTAAGATGTGATTGGACAACTACACTGTTATATCAAGTGTAAATTACATTCAAGGCATTAAATATGCTCTCTGACACTCAAATGGTTATCATGATGAGGACAGAAAGGAAAGACTGGTGTGGCCCTCATGAAGTGTAATGGCTAAAGCCACCATCACCATGTCCTTTAGGAATGAAACGGGAAAAAAATTTATTTTCCTCCCTTCATTTAAAAAAAATGGTTTTATCTTTAAAGAATTGCAGGCAGCCACAGCAAATGGAATTTCTGCACAAAGCCTTTTCAGTGAAAAGGCTGTATCTGTCATTAAACACAATTTATTTCTAACAAAACAGTGAATGCGAAGTTATTTAAGTTGCAGAGCCCCGTACTGGGTTCCCCCAGAGCTGGTGAGCTGTGCCACAGCTTACAGTGCGGAAGTAAAGCACTTCAGAAAAAGCCAACAGTGAAATGGTTGTCTCACTGAGGAGTGGAGGACAGCAGAGCCCAAAGATGAGACATCCATGAGAATCCAAGTACTCCTCTCACCCCTTTCAGAGCCCTCTCTTATTCTTCCCCCCATGCATGGCTTCATTAAGACTATGCTGGGACATTCCATGCTCCATATACAGAAGTTGTGTATAGACTTAAGACAATGGCTTTTAAGATGCAAAAGGAACCATGGAACATTTTTTTTCCCCCCCAGGAATTATAGAATAATGCTATTTAATATAAAAATTTATCTTATATCCATATTAAATTCCTGGGAGCTCTCTATCAAATTTAAGTTATTTTCAGAAATATCTCTAAATTTAAAAGAAACGTAAGAAAACCTGTAAGTAGATAACTTCTACTAAGAATTAGCACAATCAGAATTTATAAAATGTACTTGGGCTTTCTGTGTTTTGCCATATTTATCTTTTAATTTTAAATTCTTGGTTACTCAAGAGAACTATGGCAGGAACAGCTTATACCAATCAATGGTTAAATTAATTTTCTATGGGATCTGAGTTCCAGGCTGACTTCCAAAGCTGCAGTAGACAGGGTGATATTTGGGAATTTCTTGTTGAAAAGCACATTTCTCTGCAATGGAAAACAGTTAAAATTCTGTCACTCGAGTATGTAAAGGTTTTCTTTGTATTTAGACTGCAGCAACTGCAGTATTTATGACTAGGTTTATAAAATAGAATATTATAAATTTCTTTTACTGTATAATGGCCCACTAGTAATGAAATCCACTTTCGGAGAGAAATGTGGAAGGAAAATGAGTTGTAAGGGCCACTTATTTAAATTTCATTTCATGCTTATTTTAGTATATTTCAAGTCAGAAGATATCAATTACAACTTTAATCTTACACAGCTCTGCTTTATAAAGCATTTGTACATTTTTATTCCTTTGTTAATCATTAACCTTTGCCAAGGTTTTCTCTGGTACTTTTTCCCCCCTTTCAAATGTTGTGCCTCATATCAATTTTACTAGGCTAGACCACTTGCAGAAATGTCACTTCAACTTTCCCCACACACATACTCTAACCATAAAAGCCGCTCTCCTCTGTCTTACAGCTTGAGAGGGTTAGACATCTAATAAGACTTTCCATGGTTAGGAGAGGGACACTATTTTTGCTTCTCCCTGTAAAGATTAGCAATGGGTGTAAGGCAGCAGGTGGATTATATGCTTATACAAAGCAACTCCCACCAATGTACTCTGCAGCAGTGTTTAATTACACAGCCTGTGCATGACACCTCTCTGGGCTGGCCTACACACACGGTCAAGTCCCGTCAAGGATTACTGTGAAATCTGCAAATGATGAAGCCCAGATACTCCACGACATTTAGGGAACCAAGTCTCATTCCTCTGTACATAGCACTAGCAAATACATACCATCATTTATGGCTAATTTGAATTTGCCCTTTTTCTTTAAGTTCCTTAACACTGAGACACAAGTCTATACAACTATACATATATGGTATATAAAGCTGCCACAGAGCCCTAAAAACATCTATAGCTGATCACGTACTTGTTAAACCAAAAACTTAAATCAGTTTACTACAACTCAGGGTCTTACTATTGACTTGATTCCCCTTTGTAGTTATAAGGAACCTGTCTTAATCTAAAAACCCTAATCCTCCTTATGCAGTGAACAAAGGCTGACTTTTGAAGGTGAACATTGTTTTTGAATCTAATAGGGATGGCAGCAAGTTAAGCCTGAGGAACATTGAGAACAGCACAAAAAGAGACAGGCTTCAGCCTTCATCTTTTTTTTCTACACACACTGTCACAGACCCAGGCAATTTGTAAATTTGCTGAACTTCATCCATCCACCTTCTCTTCCCCTGAACAGATTTCTCCCACCAGTATGAGACTCCTTTCCTATCCATTAGGCAGTCCCCCTCTACCCACTTTTTTTTGTTCTCTCTTTTGGCATATGAGTATCTTTCTCCATTTTCCTTTCTTATTCTTCCACTCCTATAAGACTGCATATAAATGTTAACTACAATTTCTATATAAAACTATAAAGGCAGAACTGTGTTGAAATTTTAGCAGCTAGAAGAAAACACATTCTATCACGCCATTAGACTGCCTGAAAACCACTGTAATACATCCAGCCTTGAAGTTCAAGTTTTATTCTCAAGTACCAAGACACTCGAAATTCAAAATCAGATTGGCAGAAGAAGGACTTCAACTTAGTTGCCTTCTTTCCCCTTTTTATTCCATCATGTCACAATATAATTTAGTTTTAAAATGTAACATATCCCTATCATCAATTGCATTTTCCTTTTACAAAAATCTTAAGGAAAATTTAAAAAAAAACCAAAATTGCTGTTGCTACATTTTAGAGACCTGGCACTTACCCTGCTGCTGAAAGGTAGGTTATTAAATCTCACTCCTTGGCTTCACCAGTCTCAAAACTGTTTCTTGGTCATTAAGCCCCTTCCTGAATAATGACCCTGAATATCCTGACTAGCTAAAACACCCTGGCAGGCTCAGCTGCCTCCCTGCTGTAAGGATCACCTGGATTCTCCAGCTTAACTGTATTCTTTGTGAGCTTAACTTCATGTTCATAGGCCCCAGAAAAAGAATTGGACCAGCAACTGTTTGCAGAAGTAATTAGAACTCCAAACAAAACATGCACAATACCATAAAAACCTTTATCATAGAAGTGTTGGTCTCTGGAAGATACTGATTAAGTTATTGCTTTCTGTATTTTCATTGTACTGCATTTAAGGTGGCACTATTGAACACATGAAACAATGCAGATATTATTAAGGATTTAAATATTCACTGCTGTTTTATCATAAGCAGGCATCATGATTAATATCTTTTGTCTGGAAAAGGAAATAAAACATACTTCCAAAACCAACACAGTATCAGGGATTTTACTGCTATATACTACTATGATCACATGATTCTTTACATAAAACCAAAAACTTTATGTCTGCCTCAATTTTCAGTTTCAGTATTTGCTGGAAAATTTATTAGAACAAAAGTACTGTGCAACTGTCAGAGATTTGCTTTCTTTATTGGATGCTTCAGTCTGGGTTGTTTTATTCAGCTACGCAGCTTCTATAAAAAATATTAACTTAAAAATAGCATCTTAAATAGTATGCTATTTAACATTTGTAAAAAAACCTCCTGCTTTTTTCTCTCTCTTAAAACTCACTTTCCTTCATGGCATGGCTCATCTAAGTAAGGCTGGAAAGCTAATGTGTTTTATCCCAAAGTTTGCAAAGCTAAGTGCCAGAAAAGGAGCATGATCCTTCAACCACCATTTATTTTTATTATCCATGTGACCCGTGTTCACCAGTGCTGCAAAAGATACCTTACTTTTCAAGTGCTACTGAACAACCAGAGTGGTTTTACGATACTGCGAAACCAACTGTCAACAAGACTCTCATGACATTGAAAGAAATTATAACTCTCAGTACACGTTTTCATTACATATATGAAAAGGATATTTTCTCTGAACAACTCTGTGAACGTTAGCTCAAAAAGTATACTGCATCTCTTACGGTTGACTGAAAGTGCGTATTAGAGTACTATATACACACTAAACAGACTAGTTTATAATTTCTTTCCTTTTCTAAGTCAATATGATCATAAGATACCACCTTTTTTTACTTTTGTAGACTATTTTTTTCCTCCAAAATTTATCTTTTACCAAAATGTATATGTATTCTTTGTGTTTATGAAATTGTTGCTCTCTGTATACTTTCATTAGAAATAATGCTGCCAAGAGTGTCATTATTAAAGTACTTCCTGTACCAAAAGGAAAGAGCAAAAATTGTTCCCAAAGGAGCAGTTGTTAAAGAAAAGGCGTTAAAGTGGTTTCTGCTCAGGCAGGCCCAGAAGCTCTGTGCATGTTCTCAGTACATACAAGACTATGATTCAGCGTACTTACAGCACAAAGGAAAAGTGTATTTCAGCTGTACAGTGTACATCAAATGCACATCAGAATCCCCAGATCTTCAGTAGATCCCATTGCTGCTGGTACAAATTTGAAGCAACTCCATTACTTTAATCCTGATCCCTTGTCTTAGTCCTTCTGTATTGATCAGTTGGTTAAAAGTGGCAAGGTATCTAAGTTGAAACAGTTACTGAGATTTCATTAATTCCCATGGGGAGCAGTAAGGCTGTAAGCCTATGTGGCACAGAGCTGGGATGTCTGGCCTCCCACAAGGGTCTTGCTGGTAAACTCTGACTGAGAGATGGCACTTCTGAACTTCTTTGGTTGGCACCAAAGGTTAACAGTGGTATCAGCTGTAACTAGAGCAAGGAAACTGAGACCTTTTGCTTTGAGATTTCCACCATTCTGGCAGCACTTAGTGAAGAAAGAGCACTAGAGAACAACATGAACCACAGGGTTGACTCTGGGTTACTCCAGGCTTGCCACTGATGTCTCGGAGACAGACAGCAACTCTACCACACTATTTTGAGATAAAAAATTAATATGCATTCAAATTATAGGATGACAGAATTAGGCAGAAGATACCCAAATAGTAAATGTATCTGTAATCAGTAATGTAAAAACTGTAGGAATTTTGTAGTAAGATATAACCATTTTATCCATAAAAGAGTTTACAATTTAGTTGTCCTCACTTCTTCTATTGACAAATTTTCAAAAAATATAACAGGTTGAAAGCTGAGTGCAATAATTAATTTTGTTCCTTCTGCACTCAACTTGAATTCAGATAAAGGACTCCAGACAGTATGCAAACCAGAAGTGATATTAAACATCTTTTTTTTGTAGTTGTTGAACAGCTAAGAAAAGCAGATTGAAATGTGACGCTGTTTCATACAGTTTATCTGTCCTCAGGTGCTTTGCATTCCAGTGACCTTATCTGTAAGATTTTTTTTATGATTCAATTCCTGAGCAGCCTATGTCAGTTGCCAACACAGAAAGAGACTGCTGAGCAGCTGACTCAAAGAGTTTATCATTCCTCTTGAACAACAAGTCAAACAGTTGCTAGTATGTGGTTTTTGTTTGTTTGTGGTGCAATACCTGGACATCTATACAGCTTTCTTGCCTGTGCAATATCTCCTTTACTTAGACGGGTACGCTGGCCAATGGCAGGTCGTATACCATTGTCATCACGGGAAGGGAGAATGGTATCCAGAAACATGCCCCTAAAAAAAATAAAAATAAAAATAGACCCCAAAACCCCCTATCAGGTTTCTGACATTAAACTGTCTGAGTTCCATGAATGTATACCTGTTTTGTAAATATGATTTTTATATTTGGCGTAAATAAGAGGGTAAAATACAGAACTTTAAATACAGACAACATGCCATAAAATTCCTCAGGTTGGCAAACTTTATGCAAAGTTACCAAAAAAGAATCTTCTCTCAGAATATCAATTAACATAGCAGTTTTTATATTTCTGCTAGACAAGAGGAAGATCGTTTACTACTATTAAGACTACGCAAGTAAAAGACACTGCCATTAAGCTATTGCAACATTGAAAAAAAATTACAAAAATTGCATAAAAATATATAAGTTAATCTCTACCACAAAATTCTTAATCATAAAGTTCCTATTTCTAACAAAGTTTTTATGAGAAGTGCTAAAGTCTGACTTACATGTGAGAGCAAGTAAAGTCAGACACATTTGCCAATCATGATTCTGTCAAGTGTTATAAGACATCTAACTCCACTCTAGCTGCTGACGCTTTTGAAACAGAAATACTTACGTGCCAGCCTTTACCTTCTTCACAATAAAATATATCAACTTACCATATGTGATTTTAATGGCATTAACCTAAATGGCATTAACTTAAATGACAAGACATCATAGAGAAATACACTTGTTCCAAATGTGCAGTTCATTCAAAATTTCCCAGATTTTAAATATGATCTAAAATATTTTGGTATTCTCAAATAAATTTTAAAAGAGTAAGGTACAAAACTACATTCTATTATCACATTAGAGAATTTAAAAGCCCTCAAATCCCATAAAATGGAAGTTAACAGAAGAATATGTTTCTATAGTCTCTTTTATACCTGTAGGGGTTTTACTGAAAAGTAAAACCAGTACTTTCAGACATAACACAGGTCCAAAAATGAATGAACAGGAAGGATCTTTGTAGCTAGGAATACCATTTATAAATACATAATGGTTTTTAAATTAAAAGAAATTAACCATTTTGAGTATTGCAGATACATACTGCTCTCTTTATCCAGTTAGATTTTTTTGAGGCATCACTAGAAATTTTCCAAAGACAGAACCATCTCAGGATGTTACCCTAAACAGTGAAATAAACTACATATGGCATTCATCAGTTTCTAGAACTAAAGCACATTATTCTTTAGAAAGTTTGCATCCATGAATTAGAATTCCATTTTCCACTGAATTTCAGTACAACCTGAAAGTGATGTTTTTCATACTTCGAAAAACTGCGAAAACAATCATCTCTTAAATACCTGAGCTCTTCCATAAGGGAACATACTGTAAGTTTTAAAACAGCATGAACAAAATCATTGTGTATGACTAGAACTTTCTGATGTTTTGTGATTTCCACTACTTATCTGGGTGAGCAAATTCTAACAAACAGCTGGCAATATGCCACACTGTGCATGACTCACGCTTGCAAGATGATTTAGTGCAAATCAATACCTGACCTCAGGGGTTTGCTGGCTGTTTTTAGACAGTATGAAGTAACAAGCCCTTGTACCTTGGGGCAGGGCATGCCTACTCATGGCACTATCAGTTTTTGCCAGCTTGGAAAGTGGTGAGATCAGGGCCAAGAAATCAAATTACCTTGATGTTGTCATAGCCCTAGGACTCGGGGCGGGGGGGGGGGGNTGGGGGGTTCTGTCTTGTTCAATTACACTATTTTATATAGGTTCTTATAATCTCTTCCTTAAGGTAATGGTATGTGTAACTGGATTAAGCAATGTGACTAATAGCTACCTCATGTGGCTCATTCCCATGCTCTTCCAGAGGTGAATTATGTGTACGCTGAGTAATACAGCCCTTGGTTGGATTTTTTAAAAAATAATATAATTTATATTGAGAAAACAAGCCAAACAAATTTGCAAAGGCTGGTGAGGTTTTAGTGGGCCTCAGTTTATTTCAAAGTGTCAGACTGTCTAGTATTTTTGCCTTAAAATGCATGAATTGGAAAAATAAATTTTAAAAAACCAACCCAAGCACATAACTTTTCAAACTAAAACTTTTTGTTGGGTGTTTTTGGAGGTTTCTTTTAATTTTACATTACTCTGGTATTCTTAGAGAACAATTAGCTGAAGTGTAACTTGGTATGAAATATAATAGGAGACTGGGTGAAAGCCTCCTTCTTTACTTATTCTCCAGAGCAGGGCTGACCTATGGGACCAGCTCATTGCACAGCTCCCCACAACCCTGCATCCTTTCAGAGAGAGGCCCAGTGAGTTACCAAGGAGCTGAGAATGGATCAGCCTGCAACAGGACAGAGCAAAACAAGCAGAACCCTTTATTACAAGGTTTTGACGGCAGTAAAAATCTGTACAAACAACAGAGAGGAGGCTGCATCCTCTGTTATAAATGGTTGACTGCAGTCCTTAGCGAAGGCTGTGGTTTTGTGGCAGATGTCCAAAAACCTGTGCTCTACCTGCATAATCTATAGTTATGAAACTCTATGCATCAAAGGAGGTTTCTCTTTTAGAGAACAGATCACGTTACACATAACATTCCGAGCCACTTCACTAATTTGATTTTTTCTAAATTCAGATTTTTGCAGACACAAAAAGAAAGTGAGTATCACATGAAATGATGTTTCAGATTATCTTGTCTGAAAATCTAAAGAACTGAAGCAAGATCAAAAGGCTGCTTTGAAACTGAACAGAAAAGAAATGCATTTTAAAATATAATTAAATTATTTTGCCTTAAAATAAACAAGCTTTGCTTTGACTGCTGTAAGAATACTATATTGCAAGGGATATTTTGAGGGATTTCAAAATACTTCAAAAAGCATAGCTCTTAGCATTCACAGACAGGAATAGAATTAAAAGTCAAAAGGTATAACCTGAGACTCCAACCTTGAGAAGGTGTTCCTGGCATAGTGCATAATGCTGTCAAAGTCATATGGTTCCCCAAGGGAGTTCACCTCTCCAGGCTCCATCTTCAAAAAGTTATACTCCTGACCTACAATTAATTGATAATGATACGTTCTTTAATATCTTTTTCTGTAAAGGTAAAAACCAAACAGGAAAAGAAAACCAACAAAGATCCTAACCTAACTACTCGCTGACATTCATAAATCTTTGCCATTTGGGAGAAAGTGTGTGACTTTATTATGCCCTCTTAACAGAGAGGGCAGACATCTCCTGAAACAACCATCAAATTTCTATATTTGGATTTAGAAAGACTAGTCTCATTCAACTAACACATGAAGGCCCCACACATCCTGATGTGCTTCATGCAGAGTCCATACAAATTTCTGGTTTGATTCTTAGCTCCCAAAAGAAATCATTTTGACAGCAAAGACTCCAGAAGAACCCTCCTCTCTCATTAGACCGGATACTAAACCCAGCACTAAACTACTGGATATTGGAGACTTTGCTTCAGCAAAGGCTGCTCTCTGAGACTCCATGTAATGCAGACACTACAAAGTCACATTTTCACGATCCAGCTGTTGCAAATTAACAAGAGCAGAACGGGAGAAAAAGAATCATACTTAGTTCATAATTCCATACCCTAAGTTCTTTGGCCTAATCAGTATATTAGCAGTACAAAGCACCCCATACTCCAGTTCATATTCCCACTGGATTCTTGCAAAAAACCCTGCACTGACATTAACGTTTTAACCAACATAAGTTGCATAATATAACAAAACCCAAATGTCTCAGTGGTCATGGCTTCCTGATCCCATTTAGTGATCCTCAAGCTCATGCCACACCACAAGAAGTGGTTTCAGTCAGCAATCAGAGAGACAGCTGAAAGGGAGAGCAGGCAGCTGAGGATGGCACTCCAGCTGATCTTCTCATCATAGTAAAAGAAAAAGGGAAAAGTTTTTGTGGCATCTGCACAAGTCAGTAATACAGAGAGACCAGAAAGAATGCTCATACATGCGTGCCCTTTCAGGACCTTAGAGACTTAAGGGAGTGTGTATCAGCTGCCAGTCTCCTTCCAAGTCCTAGATGAAGTGACAATGATTCATTGTATCTCAAATATATTTTAAAATATTTTATAAAGAAACAGACAAATACTCCAGGCTATCATTGGACAGTTTCTGATTTCACCCTTCTTGAGCCTAGAATTCCTGTAAGTCAAAACCAGTGTGTCGCAAAGACCATACACATTTATGAACATTGCAAATGAAACACACCTGGTTCCCTCCCATCTTGCCTACCCAACACAAGCAAGCACACAACAGCTAGAGTGGCAAAGAGCTGGCAGTCACAGTTTAAAGTTCTCAGGATCCTCAGATGCTTTATCTCAACAACACCAAGGTCACTGACTAAAGCTGAATGCTCTGTAGAGAGTGAGGTGAATAATGTGTAAACTGCAGGACCGGTGCCTGTCTTTGTCACAGATTCAAAGTCCTCCACCTTACGCCCCAGGTCCAAGCCTCTTGGGCAGCTAAAAGCTACTGACATATTTCTACTTATCATGCAGTAAAGCCTACAAGGGAAATGCCCTTCCCTCAAGCACAGAAATATGACTTTTAAAGAGCCTTAAGAGCAGTGGCTTCTTTCACAGTTTTTTAGCATGATTGTTATTTTGCTCCTTCTAGCCTTCAGTTTAATGGCTTGCTACTTGCCCAGACCTTTGGAAAATATTATATCATAATTTCAGTATTTTATTTGTAAATCAACTTGAGATCAGTAAAGGTAAGAAGAATAGCACGCATAAATGCTATTTCAGTTATTCAGCACTCAGTTCCAATAGAGTTGAGCAGATGAAGGAAACACCAAAAATAAACACATGATTTTTTTTTTCCAAAATACTTATCAAAATATCTCACCAGGCTGGATGTTTTCTCTAATGATGGTTACATGGTCATCACGGTCTGGTCGTGTATGTTCATGCCAAAAACCTATCACATGACCCAACTCATGGACAACTATGCCAAATTTATCACAGTTCTTGCCAATAGATATAGCCTGAGGACCATTTCCCCTTCGACCCACATAAGAACAGCACCTGTAATTAAAACACAAACACAGGTGAAAGTTTTCATACATATCTCTACAAACCATATAGCAAATTCAGTTAAAACTTGAGAAAATAGTATATAAAAATTGTGCAGTATAACGCACAACGTAATTTCAGCAGTTTCACAAACTTAGATTTTCTACAACAACTTATTATTCAAAATACCTTATAAGGAACACAGGAATGGGGCTTTTTAAAATATGATTCAAGGTCTTAAAAGATGTTCGCTTTGAGCAACAGAACTGTCACTGTTGTGACAGTCTATTCAGTCAGTCTACAGAATGACACAGGAGCTTGTTTTCAGCTAAAGGATAAAAATAAATTATGCTCTGATGAGAGCATGTGCCATCATATCTTTTTGGGTCACTGATAAAAATGTTAAAAATGACAGGTTGCAGGATAAGCCCCTGTTATACTGCACTTTCAGACACAGCTTGAGTCCAATCCATTTAGCACAACCCTTCAAGCCCAACCATGCAACCAATTTTAACCTATTTAGTTTTCCATTCAGCTATAACGCTGCAAAACCACCTTGGAGACTCAACACATTTAAAACACTTTTTTTTGAATCCTGGAATTTAATTTGTAGTTAGAAACCTTTATGATCTTAATACAACACGTGATGGTAGTGCAAGAGATTGATGAGAATAAAGTTAGGATAAGCACATATAATTGTGAAAAGGCAGAATCCTTCTGTTTGTATAATTGTGAAAGAATCCTTCAGTTTAAAACAGTT
This sequence comes from Oriolus oriolus, assembly GCA_013400235.1. Taxonomy (NCBI): domain Eukaryota; kingdom Metazoa; phylum Chordata; class Aves; order Passeriformes; family Corvidae; genus Oriolus; species Oriolus oriolus. The sequence continues at coordinate 687,966 of VXBT01011977.1, read as the reverse complement.
TAAACATTTCTGCAGAGTCTTCACATTTGCCACGGTGTGGAAACTCTACAGAGAAAAATTACAATGCAGAACTAAAGAACATTAACGATTATTTATGCCTTAAAACAAATCAATAGGTTATTGAGGCCTAAAGTTTTAGACTATTTAACACATTTTCAATAGTTTTAACATGCCTATTTTATTGACTTCATATACATTACATGCTTCAGCTAGAAAAGACATATTTGGTAGCCTAAAAATTTCTCTGTATATTCAATATAGTTATTTCACAGTGATACTTTAGAGATGAACAGATAAAAAGGAAAAAAAAATGAAAAGGAAATTATTATAAATAGTACCTTCTCTTGTGTCTCCTGCTTTGCTTTTATTGACACTATTGATAACAAGGGCAAAATAACAAAACTAGAATTTAACTAAAGTCTATCTCTTCCTGTCCTTCTTACTTCTTTTGGACCAAATGAGGGTCTAACTTCTTAAGGCTGTGCATTGTGTCTTGAAAAGGTCAGGCAACAGCTGTGTGCTAATAGCAGAACAACCAAATGGCCAGTATAAAAAATTAAGTTAAGACAATTTTAAAATAAGAAAACAAATACGTAGTTAGCCAATTTACCAAATAAAATTAACAATATCAAGAAATGATTGTTTCTTGAAAAACAAAATTATTGTTTCTTGTTTCAGATCATCTCTGAAAGCTTTTAGTGGTATTTCATAAATCAGACAGATTTTTAGGTGTTTGATAAAATAATTTGACATTTTACTCTTACAGTAACAAAAAAGAAAAGTTGAGCATTCTCAAATGGGTTTAATGACTGAGGGTACCTCATCTGACAGATTTGAAAGATGGGTTTTTTTCAGAAGAAAAAAAATTAACTGCAATCTTTTACATAGTATTCCTCTAGGTTGTCTAAAACTGGACACTAAACCCCAGCATATTGGGAATTATTTTTTTAATGCTAACCTGCTCCTAAAAAGTAAGCAGCCAGAGGATGAGAGTTCCCTTACACTGGTAACTTGACAGATTTCAAGTACTCCCTAGAAAATATAAAGAAATTTATTGTTTCTTTACATGCCAAGGAAAATTAGAATTAACACCAAGTCTTAAAATAACAGCAGCAGTTCACACTTACAGAGGGTCATTAGAATTTGCTAGGTTGAATGTCTTGTCAAGCACACCAGATACATCCAATTAAGCTACAACAATTCACTTCAACAATTGCACTGAGACAAAGAATAAGGAAAACTAAAATTTAAAAACCTATGAAGGAAATTAATTTGCAATATTATGGGTTTGATGCCAGGTGTGTTTGGCAAAAGACCAAGATCTCTGTGCTGTATGAGCACTTGTCACACCCCTTCAGTTGAATCAACTGGCAGGTTTTAAAGCTAATCTCTTTAATCTTTATTGCACCAGACAGCATTTGGAGACAGTAACTATTTATGAATCTCTAATTCCATTTAATCAGTCTAGCTGATCAATGATGGTGAGCAATGAGAAACAAATGACAAGGAAAAAGTGAAATGACTGGAACAATATACTCATTCTTTTAAGCAATACTATTTCACAACTACTGTCAAAAATACTCTTAAAACAAAGGAAGAGAGAATCAAATAGGGTCAATGTTGCCCTTTTCTTTTTTTTAAAGCTGCACTCTTGAAAATGTCATAATAAAAAAATCATCATAGGCCACAACATCAGCTTGCCATGGCACTGACTGTATGCAGGTGTGGATGAAAAACTGCAGAATTTCATAAGCATACTAGGAATGTGTATCATCACCTTTATGTTACACAAAGCAAGAAAAAGAAGTTCACAAAATTCCCAAACGAAATCTCTCAGGAAGCAGAGTGTTTTTGCTTGGTGAAAACACCTCTTTCAATCACGGGTATAACTCGGTCTGTAGAAAGGAGATACTGGCTATGACCTGGCTCGATGAATTTGCTTTTTGTCAGGGCTCAAGATACAATGGTGGGTATTAAATGTTCCGATTCACTGCCCTAAGAGGACCTGTTGTGATGGCAGAAGTGTCGACTGCTTCTTTATCTGCTCAACGGAGATGTCCACCCCAATACTAGACCCAGCATTCCTCAGCTAGCAGCTGCCTATCCCAGTGCATTCATACAAACCACCCTTCACCGTTTATGTCAATGCACCGTGCTCTAGACTGTGGCAGCCTGTGCCTTGCTCCCAGCCCTCCTGCAGGCTGCACCACAGCCAGCAAGGAAGCTGTGCCAGCTGCCGTGGGCAGGAAGAGTGCCAGCTGCCAGGGTTATTCAACACCTGAGAGCATGAGTCAGCCCTCCTCCGTGCACTGATTATTTAGCACAACTCTGGTTTCTTCTCATTTTATAAGAGCGACTGAGCACCTTTTATAACCTCTTCTTTAGCTGAAGTATGCTACAAAGGAGCACCTCAGACAATGAATTTACCTGTTTCACCAACTTTAAGAACTTCCTGCAATGCCTATTTAATACACTAGCAAGTTCAAAAAAGGTTAAAATCTCCATCTGTTCAGTCTACAACGTTTGGGGAAGCATATGAAAGAGATTTGATTTTCCTGTATCTCAGACAGATCTGTCAAATACATAGACAAGAAGATACAGCAGCAATTTCAATAAGTCGTCTGAATTTTGTCATAAAAATTGTTTAAGTCTGCTAATGGAGAACAAAAATTGCAACAAATTGAGATCAAATGCATGCTGAGCTACCAGAACAATATGACTAATTGTTCCTTTCTTTTTTCTTACTATGTGAAAAGAAGCTTGATCTTGTATTCAGTAATATTTATTAACAGCATGTGACTAGACGCCATCCCAATTTGCTGACCCTTTTTCGGCTTTGCATACAGAGAAGTATATTGACTGAGTCTTCAGGCACTTCCAGTTTTATAGGATATAAAGGATAGAGAAGCAGTAGTGAGCAAAGACTGTTTTGAATCTGTTACCTATTACAGTTTTTTTTGCCCATATCAACTAGATGCATAAATACTCACCGTAATTGGTATCAGTGCCAGCATACACTGCTTGGCAGTAGAATCACAAACACTAGTATCTTAATACTATATTCTTATTCTCACATCTGCAGCTCATGGATGCAAATCACTAATTAGAAATTTTCGAAGTACCGAGTTAGTGATTCAGCTGTATTATGAAGCCATATTTTAATAATTTACTGCTATCAAACTCAGGTTAAATAAACAAGACATGATGAAGAATAATTATAGTTTAAGACTTCAGCAGATTAAATTACTCTGATGGGAAGGAGGGATCCAGCTGTAAAGCTTTTGACATTTTTCTGAACAACTGTCTGTAAGCAAACTAGAGAAGTCTGATATCAAGGCGGGTATAAAGCTGGTTGGAATGTTACATGAAGCTAAGATAGAGAAGACACTTTTTAAACTTGCAGTCGGAGAAAACACTGCTTAATGTCATGAAGACAAGCCTGGAGCTCATAGCAACTTCAAGAGATTATACAAGAGATCTGGAAAGGGAATTACGGAATTACTTGATGTCTTAAGATGTGCAAACCTGGTAAAGACTGGAACCAATGATGGGGTGTCTGTGCAGTGGAAAGAGCTCTGGCTATTATTCAGAATCACATCCCAACCAACCATGTGCTGAACAAGACAGCTGTTGAGGAACAGGACAGCTGCTGAGAAACAGGGAGGCACTGTGCTAAGGTACATAAGAGGGAGGAGAGGCTGCAAGCTATAAGAATTAGCTCTTGCACTGGCTCAGCAGAAGCTATGACTCATCTGGACAAACATGCCCTAGTTTTGGGGCTATCAGTTTCAAGAATGATGTGGACTAGCTGAAAAGAATCTTGAAGAGCAGTGTGATCGAAGGCCTAGAAAACACTATTTGCCAGGGAAGATTAAATGAATTAGGTATTTTCTAGCCCAAAAGAATACAGAATTCAGGAGAGACATATTAACAGTCTCAAATTATATAATAGATTCCCTCAAAAAGTAAAAGGAATTTCTTTTCTATGGCCATAGTGAAAAGGAAAAAAGTTAATGTCCTGTAATTGCAATAAGAAATATCTGGTTTAGCTATGACTAAAAATGCTTCCTCAACTTCCTACATCTCTTATATTAAAGATGCTGAAGCAATACAGTTCCTAGAAGGCTGTGAAATATTCATTTTTGCAGGTTTTTAGAACCAAGTTAGATAAGCATGTATCAGCAATGATATAGGAATAGCTGTTCCTGTCTAAAGAATACATTAGACATCTTTCTGAGATCCCTTGCAGTCCTATGGGTCTATGATAATCAAAACTTCTCTCTTGTTCATTGCAGATATGTAACCTCTCAACTTTAAAAAAGTCATGTATCTCTGACAACCAGCTGCTATATTTCAAATATGCTTTTTTAATCACTGCCCTTCTGGGATGATCTTCCCATGAACTGTTTCGAGACGTAATGCATTACACTCCAAAATATCTGTATTGTTTACAAAAGCTCAGTAACACTTCACTTGCTAGCGTGCTAATGCTGTCATATGAGACTTTTGTAGATACTGCCACCTGAATTTCCACATATATGACTATCCACTTTGTTTCATTTAATGTGTTCTGTTTTGACTCTGTGCTCTTTGGGGCAGGGTTTATCATTTAGTTTTTCATTTCAACAGTGCTAAGTACAATAAAGTCTCCGTCATCTGTGAATGTTAGCTGCCATGGTAGTACAAACAATACTGACACAATGTGCTAACAAACCAACACAGCAGGGTGCCATGGGAAAGGACTGAAGATTAATTTCAATGCAACTGGCCGTGTAGCAGAAAGTGTTTGCAGTTGGTTTGGTGTCACTTTAGTCTGGGCTCTTTCCGTGGAAAATCTGGCATCAGCACTGGATGCTGGTGGGTAGTGCACAGTTCCTGCTCACCCACAAAATATAGGTCTTTATTTATCTAGATCTTCCTGAAATTACTTGAGGACCCCCAGAAAAATCATTCAACTGCCCCTTCTGTTTGACCTGGCTTTATTTCATCAACGATGGACTTTTCATAGCCACACTCTTTTTTTTTTTTAATTTTAAACTTGTTACAGCCTTTGTAATTTATTTGTATTTTGCAAAGTACCCTTCAATAAAACAACATTAATGATAAGAATAATATAGACTTTGGAAGTAGATACTGAATGTATTTCAACCTTTTGATTAAAGCTGGTTATAATCCAGCCTTCCTCCAAAGTGATTTAATCTCATGAGGCATCACCCAGCCTAAGGAACAGTTCTTTGGCCAGAGAGATTTTCTGTCATTTGGCTTTGGGTGTTTTGAAGTTGTAGAATTTACATTTGGCAGATATCTCCACAAATCTCTTTCTAGAGTGCCTGAAAACATATCTCTCACACTCTTCTGTTTAAATTGCTTTCTGCCTCTGTGAGTGCAAGGAAACCATCACAATTGTTCTCTGCTTCTCATTTTTCTTCCAGCTGTATGTCAATATCCCTGAATCCTATTTTATGGGTGAATCCTGTCTTATGGGTTGTGTTAACTAATATCCATGCTGGCTCAGAACAAAAGTCCATTTCATTCACCGTTTCTAACGGGGGTCTACAGCAGACCTACAGTGGCACAAGAACATGTCGGGAAACTATAGAATAAGCTCCCCTGTTGCAAGGATCTGCAGCTCAGAGACTTTCAGAGGCAAAAGCAATGCCTTTCAAAAGTAGCCTAGGAGTAGGTTTTATTATGTTGTCCTATACCTTAAGAAGAATATCATGGGTGCTTTGAACAGATAATTCTGCATGTAATTTTAGATGCTATAAATTAAATACATTCAGGATCATTCCTACAGTGCAAGGAGGTTCCAAAACTTCTTTCATTACCCTATCCTATCATGATTCAAAAGTAGACAAGCAAAGGGCTCAGTGATCAGGAAAGCAGTAAGACAGAGAGCTGTTCACTGCAGAGTCTACAACCCAAACAGGAGATGTCCGTCAGAAGTACAGAATTTCCACAGGCAGTGTGCACTCTTCTTGGGAAATGAACATGGTGCTCTCAGGAAGTTCACTGAGCATTACATAAAATTAAGAATTCTGAGAGGAATAAACAGCAAACATAGCTGACTGAGGCATTTGTGAGCAGTAATATCTGAAGATGGAACATGGTGATAAAAGGAAAGCTGCGCTCATGAGTAATAAAACCTGTTCTGTTCACTTTTATACATCAGTGACCTAGAAGAAGGAATTTTCAAAATGGTCATGAATTTGGTGGTTAAACAAATCCGGGCAAGGATAGTCTGGCAATAGGAGAGTTAAAATTACAACAAACAACAATTTAGCTGGAAAACGGATATGGGAGAGATGTCCACAGATAATTCAGCAGTAAATATGTGACATGGAGAAAGCTAAGAATAAACAAACAATAAACCTGAAATACCTTTAGAACAACACACATGAATACTGGAAGCATGACAGAAAGCCAAAAATAAAAGTCTCATATCTATACTTATATATAGCAAGATAAGTTATCTAGAAAAAGACAAAAGAGGTGCAACTTCACAAAGTTACCATACATACCTGTTTCAATGAACTTAAAAGTCGGGCAGAACAGGCACATCATTTAAACGTAGCAATTATCTATTCATTTTCCTGTGAAGTATATATTCCCTTCTAAGCACGAAGCTGACAAGCACGGCCAAAGGCGGAAAGCAGGAGCACGTGTTCCCGTAGGTGCACACTTACCCACAGGGTCTGTACGTAAACACAATATAGCTTTCCTCGTCGCTGCGCTCGATGAACGTGACGCACGTGTACTTCTCCCAGTGCCGCATGGCCTGCTTGAACATGGCGCGCTGCGTGCCTGCAACAACAATTGTACAAGATGAAACCAGAGATTCTTCCTAACTGCAGCTTCCTTCTTACCATCAGTACTAGGAATACAGGCCTGGAAGCAGCCAATGAATGATGAAGCCCTGTGTGTCCCAGTAGTCCCATGTAGGGCAAGATTCCAGCTAAAGGGATACTCAGGCCATCAGTTCGTCATAACATATGTGCCTGCAAGGGGGCTAATACTGCCTGACACACCCCAGTAAACACAAAACCGGCGACATAGATCATGACTATGTTACACCAGAGGAGGACAGCAGAAGAAATACAGCGCTTCTCATGTGCCTGCATCAGCATAACATTTGCTAAGCAATTTCCCAGATGAAACTCTCAAGTGAACCACACTGGGGGAGAAGGAAAAAAAACAAAAAACCAGCGAGAAAAAGAACAAGCAAAATTGAGTAACCCTACATCATAGCTATCTATCTAGGAGAAAGAAAAAAAAATTTAAAAAAAATCCTGCAGCCTTCAAGTCTGGAGACCAGTTTCATCTAAGCCATGTAAATAGGCATACTAGTAAAAATATTTTATTAAAATAACGCTGTTGTGAACAGGGACCAGTCTCCCTTTCTTTGCACCAAAATCTCTCAGAAAACAAATGATCCATTAAAAGTGGGAAATTCAGAATTTGGTAAAAAGCTAAGCACGCCTAGATATTTGCTTTAAAAATGAGCAATACATCCAGAAAAGGTCAGAACTGTCCCCTAGATGCACAAGTAGCCAGGCCAACTCTCAGCACAGAGCACAAAGCCAGCTAGTATACAGTACTTCAGACAACAGGGCAATGTAATTTCATTGCGTGACAAAAGACAAGGATTACTGACACAGAGGCAGTATGTGAGAATATAGCTGTATTTCTTCAGATCTGAAAGTCCACAAAGAAGAGTATTATTTGGCAAGAATTTACTAGCAGAAATACACTCACCTTGAAGGTTACATAGGATAATTAAACAAATAAAAAATCTAACCTTTTTAAAACTTTAAGACAACAAAACCTGAAAGATCATAAAAATAACAAGTTCAAATCACATCAGATTCTAAAAGATAAAGGTTATTCCATCCCATCTTGCCCTTTTCTTTTATCTTTAAGTGGCGTTTTCTAAGCTTTAGAATTTATCTTTCATTATGAAAAAGGCAAAATCTTTAATATAGTGCTTTCATTTAGTTTACTATGATTATTTCAGAAGACAGTAATCCTAAAGCAAAGGTCACATGTGGTACAGTACTATGTAAATACCCAAACTGAAAGCTTGACTGTAGCTGCCAGTTTGAAAGGAATGACACTGGTTTCTCCATATACACACAATGTGTGAGCATTTGCATGTTTCTTTTGGTTCCCTGTATTACCATGCACAATAAATGTTATTTCATGTATTTTCCCTTATCTCTTCGCTTTTCTTGCTCCATTTTTATTTTAAATTATCTCTTACATCCACTTTGATATTGATCGATTTCGTTTTCTGCTAAGAATTCTACATAGAGGGTAACCAGTCTTCTTGTCCTATGCAAAGTCTGTGTGTACCCATCTGAAAACCAAACTGAGGAATGACAAAACACATTTAAGTCAGTTTGTTGAGCGAAATCAGTTTAGAAGAATACATGTCAGACCAGTTAAATTGGAGATATTCTTGTGCTAAATATACTGCATTAAAAAAAAAACCAACCTTGGCATTCTGTTACCTAGGCTCATGGAAACAAATGTGCAACAAGAAATATTAGGTAAAGAAACAGAGCTTTCCCTCTCTAAAACGTTGTTGGCCATTTTTTATTATTTAGCTTGCCTTTGAAAACAATTAAGTATGACTAATATTTTCAAAACAGATGTACTTCAGGCCTGTTCCAACAGAAACCCTTGTATTGACTTCCATAGCATGACTTCACTTCTAAAAATTAAAAAAAAAAAAGAAAAGGAAGGAAATTAAAAAACATTATTTTCACCCAAAGCACAAAGCTTACCAGTGAAATTTCCACCTATTACATATGGAATGACACCACCTGGCCATATTCTTTCTGTTCGTGATGTAGCAGCTCTGGGAAATCGGTTTTTCTCATTTTTCCCTGAGAATTTTACAGTAGTTCTTCCTTTAGATGTATTATTTTGCTCAAAACCTGAAATGATAATTAAAACACTGAATGAGATCACACATGCACGAAAAAAGAGAGCAATTATTTTCCAGCAGGTCAAACTCAGACTATTTCTTTCTGCCCTTTCAAAGTAGGACATCGCTGTTATGCGACAGTCTATTGTTAGGTAGTTTTCTGAGAAAGACTTGAAGTCTGAATCTTCATTTTTTGAATATATCAAGAGTAACAATCTTGCACATATGTTTATCAACTGGAATGTGCATTGCATAAGTGCATCTAAATTTTTTCCTTTAATAAAAATATTTAAGAAATCACACTCCCTGTGGTTTTGGTGGTGTTTTTTAGGTTTCTTTTATCCTGGCTTTAGTTTTGGTCCAGTTTTTTTAAATAAATGAGGATTTTTCCAGAAAAGAATGACAGACTTTAGACAGACTCAAAGTAATCAAGACATTCACTATCCCTTTCATCTGTATTGCATGATCTGGAAAAAGCAAGTACATGGCCATCTTTAAAGCACTGGACAGTAAGAAATCATATGTTTTTCGTAAACTAACATTTGGAACCCCATGGGTAATCATTACTCATGGCTGGAATTTCTCTACAGTCGAAAAAAAGTGTCAACCATTTTCAGGGATACTACCACCATTCATTCCCTTACAGGCAAATCTTTCTAAATCAGATGAAACCTACTGTGAGAACAGAATAGGGTAAGGACAGTTACACAAGGACTTGTACACCAGGACAGGCACTTCTTCTGAATAACTTATAAATTATTTGGCAGATCCGGGCAGTTGATCAAAACGGATCACTCAAAAGGTGGTTAACAAATCCCACTCAGTGCAGTTAAAGTCTTATTCCTTGTGGAAGACCACATTTTCCCTCTGTGAGAACCCCCTGTGGTACCAGCTGCACTGAAGTGTTAATGACTATGTCAGAATCAGGGAGGATTCCAGGGCAGAGCCATGGTAAGGAATGTTGGCATAGCCCCAAGGCTGAGAGAGCAGCAATAGGAAGAAAAGGAAGAAGCTACAGCACAAGACAGGGAGAAAGCTCTGATACATGGGAAGAAAAGCCTACCTTTGTGACAACCAACATGTAACATAAATTATGTCAGGAATTATACAGAAAATTTCAGGGTTTAAAAAAAGCCCAAAACAGGTAAAGCAAATAACTTATCCTTGCAATTAAGTGAGTGTGTAAATGAGAATTACACAACAAATTGCACACAAAGTGTCTACAACACAGGCAGGCACTTTCCAGAAAAACTATTTTTATACTTAGTATGCAGTCATTACTGAACCACATTACATGTTTACCTAGACATTTTACCATTACAAATTCTTTTTACTGGTGCTCTTTAGAGGTCTAAGCAAGAAATTTATTCCAAATTGCACACAAAAGATGACAAGCATTTATGCAACACTAAAATTTTAATTCTCCTTTAAAGAATGAAGATTATGTATCAAAGCACATCTGCAAAGGCATTTACCATGCTCCGATTAACACAATGTGGTGCAATTACAATGGTGTTTCACATATTTTCCTTTTTGAGGTTGAGGTTTCACACTACATTAAAGTGATGACTTCTTGCATCAAATATAGAGTGCAAACTCAGCCAGAATTAGGGGAGATTCCACTTCTGTAGCCTGCTCAATCCAACTACATTCATACTGACAAGAGTATTATTAGTATAAAAATATGCTTGTTCAGCACAACACACCACAAATGCTTCAAACACAGTATGAATCATCAGAATGCCCCACCTGGATCCAGAAAAAAGTAAGGAACAAACCAAATTAGCAGCTTTGCAGCATGGTCTACTAGCAATGAAAAAACACTGTATTGATATTAGTTAAGCTGGTAACTGTGAACACAGCCATAAACCAAAGGTAAGCAGTTTTTCATACGACATTTAAAGCTATGTATTTTAGCTTTCAGATTTCATGCTGGAAGAAGAACTCTGAGAAAACGGAACAAAGAGCTAACCTCTTCCTTACTATTCTTGCACTATTTATTTTATAATTTGTTTATGCCAGCAGTAATACAGAAAGGCTTTAAAGTGTCAAAGTACTATCACCATTAATGTTCATGATACACTATCACATCAGGCAACTTGCTAATTTAAACAGTGGAAATACCAGAGCCAAATCTTCTTATCCTCTCTATAAGCTGATAGAGGGCACCACGTTTTTTTGACATTCCATGCTCTCCAAAGCCACCTTTAAAAAGAAAAGAAAATAAAGAAAGGAATTTTCAAAAGTTAAAACCATGGAATTTTAGAAGACAGCAACTAAGGGAAGCAACTAAGACAGCATCCTAATAGAAGCTTCATATTCTTCTATAATTTCCATTAAAATATTTCAAGTATTCTTGACAATGCAATAAAATCACATTATTAGCTGAAAATTTTTCTAGTATGCATTCCATGAATGTAAGCCAACACGTCTGTTATTCAGGCAAGTCATGACAATTACATCATCTAATTATTATTTGGAGATTTTTTCTTCCTGGTGACCTTGACATCCTCAGAGCCATTTTGATTGACAGCTAAAAGGCTTACTCTCAAAGAAGTGTCCTGAATGTATGCCATAATTTTCTCATTTCAAGGGAAAGGAAGAAGAAAAAGCAAACAGGCAAAGTTTCATCAGAAAACAAACAAACAAACCCCACAAAACTGATGCAAACTTAATATGGTTGATTTTACCATGAAATATTTGTTTTTCTTTGCTAGCATGCAAACAGATGTCAATGCACTTTTAAGGCTTTGAAACATGACATGCTGGTGTATATTGCAGTAATACCTGGCAGATACATATACATATATGTCTGTGTGATTACAGCAGTCAATGAAAATCTAACTTAGTTTCTTTTAACATTTACCATGCCATTTACAGAAATAAAACACATTTCTCAGTTTACTGCATACAGCCTGCTGCATACGCCCTTCACACATAAACCTTTTGTGGCTATAAGTGGCTTTTCAAACACCAGTAAACCAGAAGCAAGAACGCTGACTTAAGTACGTGAGTCAATTAAATCATCCAGAATTGTTCAGAAAGTTTTGTGATTTTACAGGTTTGCAGTAAGTTGTATTTTACAATTCACTATTTGTTATAGGACAAGGGAGTTTCTAAACTACTTTTACAACTGAAAAAGTAAAAAGATGGAAAGAAACAGACCATTGATACCTCTGACCACCACTAAAAATGCCTTTCCCAACTTTCCATAAAAATTTTTAATATATATGTACAAAATATATTTATTAAACAGTACCTTAAATTCATATTACATATGAGAAAATTCCATATAAGGCAAGTGAGTGTGTGGCTGCTCAGTGAATAACAATGTGCCTAATTATTTGGATTACACTGTCACATAGTTGCTGGCTCCCTTGAGAAAAATTTTCCAAATTTTTAAAAACATTTTAGATAGATGAGGTAATAGTTCAACACATTCCTTTCCAACAAGTTATATGGTAACTATAACATAAACTGCAGAGGATATAACATTGATCATCATTAATGTAATTGTCTCTCACGCTAACATTCATCTTATAAAATAAGGCTTATAGTTAAGCATTCCAAATAAATATTAAAAAATCATTGAAAGCATCAACAGTCAAACATAACAGAAAACCCATAAAGAATTCATTAGTTACTTAAAGAAAGTATTATACTATATTTCTAGGGGGAAAAAAAACCCAACCAAAACACTCATTTCCGTCTTATTGTAACCTGTGTGTTTCATTTAGTGAAAAACCAAAGAAAAAGTATCTCACTTAACTAAGCTGTCTTATATGACTTAACATGCAGCTTTGCCAAACCATATAGACTAAAAAAGTTTTAATTCCTATTTGCTGCATCTTTTCATAATTCAGGCAGGAGAAGGAGGATACTTTTGGCAGTTTGGACTTATAATAATATACACATAAAATGTTATCAGCTTTACTGTTGTTTCTGTTTACAGTGATTATGCATTTTGCTCGGACAAAATGAAAAATAAAATGACAGAGCCATAGTCCAAGAAGCTCACAGGTTATCTGACCCTGCAAATCCAGGCAGATAATCCTCATGAAAAGGAGCAGTCACATAATGTGAATCAGAGCATGTGAGCCTCAGGATTTTAATTAGAGTTGCAATACCAGCCATGACTCCACCACTTCATCCTGATGGTTTACAACCAAGTATCTAATCCTTCTACCTGATGTCACCTTTAGTCTGTGAAAACCAACAAGAGAAAGTGCTCAGAAATGAAGCATACAATTAATTGCCATGGTATCTGTAACTAAGATAAAATTTGGTTTCTAGATTACAGATATCTAGCATTCTTTTTATTCCTTTTCCAGTTGCTACCTAATATTAACTAGCTAGCTGGCAATTTGCTGTTTTGGAATTAGGGGGAGACAAGCACACTGTGCTGAGCAGTTTGCAAAAACAGGCAAAACCCATAGTTTATGCAACAAGAATGTTGTAAATGTAGAAAAAAACCTACATATGTGAAGTGTAAAATTGACTTCTCTAATGTTCTTTGTTTAAAGACCAAGCATGTCGAGGGTTCACTGAGAGCAATTACGAAGTCATTAACTTAAGAGAGTTTGTTCTCCAAAGTTTAGTCCCGCTGATCATCACAATTGCATCGACTCCTGTCGTGCAATAAAGGCGGAAAAAATTGATCCAAAGGAATTAGTAATATTTAACAGGATGATTCAATATCCTGAATAGGATACCATCCACAAGAAAAAATACATAAAGAAAAACTCAGTAATAGAATATTAAAAATAATTTTAAAACTGCTTAGAAATGTATATATTTTCTGTGGTAATTAAAAAGAAAAAATAAGAATTTTGCAGTTAAAAAGAAAAAGTAGAAAAGCAAGAAGAAACAGGAGTAAGCAACCCAAAGAAATCACTTGACTGCATCCACTTTAGGGGGAAATGACCAATGTTGTTCCACATTTTTTCAACAAAACTAACACCTGAGATATCTTCAAGGGCAATTAAAACCATTTGTTTGGAGGAAAGCAGGGGGACCATTGACTCTACTAACATTTTAAAATCCAGTCTACATCTAGAAATGATCAAAAGTTTTCCTGTTTTGGAAAAGCAAGTGGATGTAAAAGGAGATAAAATAAATTCTCAAGTGGTCATAAAAACACTCTAATCACAGCATCTACCTAGAAGGAGTAAAAATATTTTCAAATATACCAATATTGAATAATTAAATTTAAAATTGCTTCTTTGGTCTGAAAATTTTAAATTATGGCAGCTCAGTTTCAGGAACACATAAAACATTCTTAACAGAAAACAAATTTCAGTTATAAATGTTTACATTTTCTAATAGCATTTTTTTCCAAACCTTTCCTCAGTAAGCTGGGTTTCTTTTTTTTTGTATCATAACCTGAAAGTTTACAAATTCTCAGTTATCAATTTACAAATCACAGCCTGAAAGCATAAATATTTTTAGACATTAGACAGACATCCATTTAGGCATGGATTATGTTTTCTCTTTTGCAAACAGACATATTTACACATAAAGATCTCTTTATCTATCTGTCTGAATACCCAGCTGCCTCTGTTAATCAGATTGCAGCTTCTGGTGCTAATGCATTGTATGTTAACAATAGCACAGAAACATGTATTAAAATGCCAGATAAATAGTTGTTTTTTAGACAAGGCAGATCTAGCAAGGATGCCACATTCTAGCGTTTCTTCTAGGTCAGAGTACAGAACTGGATGAAACAGTAAAAAGAGCAAAAGGAGGGGTTGTAATGCCAGGCTTCCAGTCTTGCCTCCAGGATACCACATATGTTCTCCATAGTGTGTTTGGGCTCTGCTCTCAGGAACTTCCAGTGATGATATCAAAGCTTTGTACAATTTCCTTTCCCACATGACCACCTGCAGAGTAGACTCTACGCTTCCTACCAGTTTCTGCTTCTCAGTTCAACAAGACATTTTTAAACAGAAATGACGGAATAAAAGTAAAATTTTTGCGTCTTTTCCCTGAAGTGAATTTATAGCCTTTGTTTAATAACTTTTCTAAGTGTAAACTAATGTTGTCCAAGACATTATACTGCCTTTCCACATTTAAAACACAGACTGCCTTCTAGGCAGAATTAACTAACAGGAAAAATAAATGAAAACAAGGCTGAAATAGCATACCTGTGTTATGGCCAAGTCTTTCGTTGGAGTGCTGCGTAAGGTCAATCGTCCTGTCAATTTGAAAGATTTTTAAGTCTTCATCATCTAAGGCAATATCTCCCCAAAAGACAGCTTTAAATAAAAAAGAGCTCAATTTAATTAAAGAATTATTTGGACAATAAAGCCAATCTGAAGAATATAATGCCATGTTTACAACCCTTGGGAAAGTATATGACAAACATTTACATCACGTATATTTCCCTACTGATCTATATTTTTATATGAAGAACAAAAGAAAACTACCTAGTAAAAGACAAATAACTTATTCCAAAATCTTAGTCTATTTGGTTTCTTTACACATTACCTAAATGCAATAATTTAATTGTAGTGTCATTCTACTATTAATTTTTTAGCATGTAGTTTTCTCTATGTAAATACAACAAAGCACTGAGATGAACTATGAAGTCAAATATATACATTTCTGGGAAAACACAACGTTTACATTCCCTAACATCTTTCTGAAAACAGTAATTATTTGAAGGAGTTTTTATGATGTTTTAGTTGCTTTCCATATTACATTATGTTTCCCTCAGATAACTATCTGGTTTGTTAACCTGAGCTAAAAAACCCTTTACTTTTTTTCCCTCTCAGCTTATTTGTATGGTTTCCTTTTATAGTTAATCTCACTATTAGGATGTTTTCAAATTCTTTACTTTTCAAAGCTCCAATCTCTTTTTAACCTTCCTTTTTTAACCTCCTTTTTGGTGTATTTCTGCTTCTCTCTTTTCTTTTTCTTTTGCTCTATTTTCTTTCAGGTTTTTTCTTTTTCACTTTTGCACAGGTAACCCATCTTCCTTCCCTAAGCTGCCTCTGCAACTCAGTGGACCATGATGCAATCCCACATCCAAGAATTCAGGATCTATAACCTAAAACTTTCATCTCTGCCTATTTTTGCCGAGATTTCATCCTGAGATCTCCCTGGCAATTCAAACTTAGCATTAAAGCTGAACTTAACAACCATATCCTCAACCGCTGTGAATGAAGTCAACAGAGCATGCACCAACTAACAGGACCTGAAGTGGCTGTGTATCATCTTTATCCAAATTCTTCCTTTTCCTGCTCCCTCTGCCAATACCTCTATTATTTGTTCCCTCAGGGTCACAAAACCCTGGATTCAAGCTTGGTGTCACCTTCAATTCCTTTCCTTCTTTCCCCCATCCAGGGAGACATCACGAACTGCTTGGTTGTTACACAGCTCTACAGCAAACTGCTTTCTTCACTTCCACCCAGTTAAACCCTAGCCCAAAGTCCAGTTGTTACCGACTCAGTCTCTCTAGTCTTCCTCCATTCAAACTAAACATCATCATTAATTTTATTCTTTTTCTCTGCCTGTTTTTTATATCACATTTTAAAGATCACTTATCAGATAAGATTCTCACAGTAGTTTCATGTTGCTGCAAAAGTTACCCATTTCTCAGAATGTGATGCTCACATTCATTGGTGTTGAATCAAATCCATATAAAAAAGAGCTTTTACTTAAGCAAAAAGATAGGTATTTTTAAATAACTCCAAGGTACCGTATTGCTTTATCCAGCTTACATTATTTTTCTTGAACACAAAGCAACTAGGAGAAATTATGTTGAATATGCCTTTAGTCTGCCTTGTAAAATACCTTTAAAAAACCCCAGATCATCTACACAATGTTAATAATGAAATTATTAATGAAATTAAAAAGCAACATTTTCAATTCAAAGTAACCAACACTTTATGTCTCCCCTAGACATTAATATTTCCACATATATAATTTTTTTACCCAAGATAATGGTTCCCAGAAACCACAAGTATTTGAGACCGTTACTGAAACTGTTCAGTGAGTTCTAGCACATTTCGGAACACTTCCAAGGGCCACTGCCTCATGCTCACATTGGGCACACTGGGGACATCATTCCTCCAGCTAACCTCTTCTCACCAGCAATGGTTTTACCATCATATCAAGACACAAAGCCAGTGACAGCTCGAGATGTTGAGGGCTTTTTTCCCCCTAAGCTTCTAGAAAAATATCTCAAATTATCAGAGTTTTGAGTAGTAAAGGAAGAAAATCAACAGTCTCCATCTGGTTGAGTTGAATATTATTTACTTTCATGAATGCCTTCTAGAGGTTTCTCTTGAATGCCATTCTTAACAGGGACCACTGTATAAGCACATGGAAAGACTGCAAACTTGAACAAACAGAATAGAAAGTTGTAAAAGGAAGAAACTATTAAGATTTTTGTCTATAAACTGTGCCCCAGCAGTGGTCACACAGATTGCCCACACCAAACTCGAGGAAGTGCTAAAGCTTAACAGCAAGGCCATTTTTCTTTCCTGGTGATATTGAGAGCTAACAAAAGGAAGATTCCAAAGCAACAATGGATGATGCAAAAGATATCCCACTGACAGAAATGCATTAGTAGAAATCACTTTGGTTTCTGCGTGTAATACTGATGTGTAAGTAGGAAAACACAAGGCAAATCAAACTTCATACTAACAATAAAGTAGAAAACTATTGGAAAGTACCTGCGCTACTCCTGGTGATGCATCTTTATCACTTTTACCACTTCACTGTGGTAACATTCACTTAAAGATGAAAATACAGACAGAAATACTAACTCCTGTGAATTTGTCTGACATAAAAGTGTCAAAGCTGTGTGTACATACGTAAAATATACCTTAGTGTTCAGGCAGTGCGTAGTAACTTTGTTGTGTTAGAAAGGAAGAGAAAGTTATTTTTGTTAAACATCTGGACCATTAGCTAGTTTTTGATTAGCAACAAAGGGCAAGGTTGAGTTTACCAATAACATAACCACAGTAATATAATAATAAGTGCTTGTGCAAGCTGTCACATAACTGTAAACAAGTATGTGACCAATAGCAGCCACATTCTCTGGCATACTACAGAAATATGAGTAAACACTAACATCAGAAATATATAAGATTATTTGATTAAAATATAATGGAAAGTTTGGAACTTTCTTCAGGCCACTGGTTCATTTTACTCAAGGCAATTCTGTTTTGCAGAAGGCAACAAAACATGCCAAAACATGGAAACATTGATAAAATTTGACTTTAGTAACAATCTAGTAAATGTCACTTTATTTCTACTGAACTAAACCTCTGATCTTCTGAATTAATTTAACTTTACCTAGCGAAAGAAACAAGAGTTAACTGGATGCTCTTTAATTTCAATGCAGTCCAAGCAATCAGCAACTGAGACAAAAAGGAAGCTGATAACTGCTTTTTAAAATTACACCTTTTTTCCAGTGAAAGGTCTGCACTGAATATAAATTCTCCCCTCCAAAGCCTAAAGCACAAAGCCAACAGAATTATCAAAAAAATAGTAAAAGAATTATCTCCCCTAACTATTAAAAGTATCCTTTAATTTCTTGGAATGAAGTGTCAAGCTACTTTGTAACAAGAGAAGACTGTAGTTTTATCTCCTGCCTTAAAATTTTTATGGCCTGAAACCATCTGAAGAAGTCACTCCATATACTTCATCATGTCACAAACCAAACTTAATGTTACAGAAAGCAAGCAGAGGATTGTTTGGGTATGCAAGGCATGATGTTAAAGGCTTTGCTAAGAGCATGTTAGGATTAAGAGCTTTAGTAGCTCCCTCGAAGGAACTTCTGACAGAATTGACCAGTTCAGCTGTTCACTCATTTTTCACACATATTTAATTCATAAGTTTCACCTGGAAAATTAACAAGAATCTGATAATCCATTGACTAGGCAAGAAAACAAAACTGAAACAAATGGATAGAAAAACTTTTAAAGTGATCCAAACAGAACTTTAATGTACCTCTACTTATTTAAGGTTGTGTCATATTTTCTCTTATCCTACCTATATATTCAGTGATCACAAAAAGTTGATATGACATACAGCTTTTTCATTTAATTTAAAAATGCAAGATTGACAATAAATTAAAGAAATATCTGTTGAAAATCTGAGACAGTATTAATTTCAGAGAAAAAGTATTTCAAAAAGTTTTTATTATATAAAGCTACTTAAGAGAAAAGAAAATGAATCTTTCTGTCCAATACTTGATAAAGACATACCCTGTCATACCAGACTTCATGCCAGTTAGTTTTCATTTGTTTTATATTTTTATAAGTTTTATACGGCCACAACATGATGCACTTACAAAAATTCAGAGAAAATACATGCATCAGTTTCAGAAAGGTGGACAAAAACTGGTTATGCAGTAAAGGCACATTTATCTGTAACAGTGAAGAAGGAGTTTTGTGGAGCTGGTAAAACAGAGAAGACGTTTAACCAGCAGATGCAGTTCTGCTTTCACACAACTCAAAAGCTCTCAGTTAAACAGCACCTTCAAAAGGTCTTATTTTATCTAAAAAGACAAAGCATTTCCATGTAAAGCAGCTAAGTTTGCTACCTGTAAACAATCAGCTCACAAGCATGAAAACAAACAGGAAAACCAGTAGGTTGTAAAAGACATTTTCCATCCAGAGAATCACACCTTAGGATTGCCACATAAACCATATTAATGGAAAGGAAAAATGAGATTATCTACAAATTACAGGTGAAGCACAGGAACTACATCTACACTCTACTACTTGTAACAGGATCTATTATTTCATGATAAATAATTAGTATTCATCTACAAACTTCTCTGTGTTAATCTACTCTCTCCCAAAAAGACCATCATCACAAAAAATATCCAATACTCTAAAGGAATAGAATACGCTACTAAGAAAAACATAAATAAATTTATAAAATGATTCTCAAAAAAGAGATTCAAACTATTTTATGTTTATAGATGTACACACATGGTATGAGTCAATGAGCATATACAGTGAGAATAAAAACATCTTTTAAAACTTTCAAGATGTCTGGAAGAAAGAAATTATTTGCTAAATACCATAGGGCTGCAATATGTAGTAGGATGGCTCATTCTAGGATTTGAAACATCAATTAGCATGTTAAGTCTGCAAAATACAGAAAGGAATATATTCTTATAATTGCAATAACAAAATTATCTACTTCAAGCTTCATTCACAATTTCTCCTACAATTATTTCTTTTTAAAACTCAAATCATAAACAGCCATTTTTTATAATAAAATATATTCCTGGTAGCACTCATCAATATTAGTAATAACATATAAAATGCAAGTAAGTCAAGATTGCTAGTGTTTGTCCCTACAGCACAGCAGCATAGCTGAAGTAAACCAACCTGACCTTGGGGTAGGTTGGGAGCACTCAGCTACCCAGCGGAGACCAACACCACCCAGAAACCATTCCCAGGACCTGATTTGCTCTGTTGACTCCACAAGCTAGAAACACGTTCTACTGAGACCTTCTCAAACTGAGATGCAAACTGTGATCTTGTTCTGCGAGCAGTCGCAGAAGTTTGACAGGGGGATTACTCCTATACTGAGAAGACGCCAATGAAAGGATTAAGGCAATACTAGAAGGCATTTCAAAAGCAAAGCCTAAAATTTTGGTATGCTACTGGGAGTGCAAAGCACACAAAGTTTGTGCTTTATCCCCTTTGCAGAAGCTGCCAAGAACGGACGACAAAAAATATTAGTTAACTGCAAGGCACAGCAAGGAAATATGAAGAGCTCCTTTAATATCCTTAAAGGTGGGATGCCCTACACAAAGCAAAGCCTGACCAGTAATTCACGCAGTAAGAAGTGCCACAGAGTGTGCTGGACAGCTTCAGGGCAGATATTCATCTAAACCCACACGTACAGCAGTTCTAATTAGCAGACTCTTCTATAGCTGAGTCATTGAGTACTTCCCTGTAACAACACAGCTACGTGCTCTATATTCTGTCTTGGTGAGTCACTTTACTCCACGCGATCCATTCACAAATTACATAGCTGCTTTTAACTCTGAACAGAAAATGGAGAGACTAGAGCTAAGTAAGTAAAGACAATTCTACCTCATTGCAAGGAAAGCAACATACGCCACAATAACTATCCTTATTCTGTATTACCGTTGTCTTACAAATTATTTCAGGTTCTCCAATATTTTCAGGTACAATACACTTTTCTTAGAAATTATCAAAATGAGAACAAGACAGGCCAAAAAGCCAGCAAAAGACCTTAGCATAACACTGCATACCACACCCTGAACTCTTTCTATCATTGTTCATCATGACTGTTACCTTCAGTGGTAACTGCATAATAAATTTCCATGTTACCATACAAAGCTCACAAAACTTTCAAGAGAAAGTTAATTTAATCAAGTGTTGGATAATTATCCTAATGAATTTGCCCTTTTATTGGACAAAAATACGTCAGAAAAGGAAAGTTACGTGAAACTTTAACAGCATGAAATAGAAGACCAAGGCAGCCTATTTTCAAAGACACATCCAAAAAAGTTAGCTATTTCATGATTTTCACTATGTAGCATTTCCAAATCTGCACAACTCTAAGCAACTGTTACTGAAATAACAGATATATACTGAAATAACATACTTGAAAAAGCTCACATAGACACACCTGAAAAGGGATGTAACACCTCTGACAGGCTGCTTCCATGTTTCCACATAAATTGTATAAAATAGCAAGTTCACCAACACTCATACCAATTCTATTTTTCAAACTCTCTCTTCAAACTCGCAATCAGAAAACCATTCTCCCCGAGGAATGTATCATTTCCACTTCTGTCAGAAAAGAAAATAATGATGGCAGAATACTGTAAACATCTCTAGACTGTACGTCAGTTAGAAATTCATTCCTCCACACTTTTGAATGCAGAATCCCTTGACAACAGCTCACATGGGCACACAAAGTTATCCTGAAATCAACTAGCTTGTATGTGGTAGAGATGTAGCCTTAGAAGCACAAATTTTAGTGCAATTTACTCAAATTTTCTATGACACTATTTACATGTTGACAGCATTACCGCAACTCACAAATTTCTCACATCACTCACCCCTAGAAATTTCTCATGTTCCCCACGCACAACGCTTTTGGCTTCCTTCCTTCCTTTGACCATGTGTTCACATTCATAGGTAGGATGCTGGCAAGGCAATATCCCTATTGGGATATTCAGGTGCAATACACTTCTGTTAGAAATCATAAAATGAGAGCAAGACAGGGCAAATAAACAGCATACAACAGGGAACTCCCTATTGTTGCTCCCAAGGTACACTTACGGAGCCCCACCTGAGGTATGGAGCATTTCACTACAGCCACTCCACACTATTTCCCAAACTCTGCAGGAAGTTACTACCAAACTGACCCAATTAGGACAGAAAAATAACAAGGTAGGACCTGACTGTGGACACAAAAACCAGCTGTAGAGCCAAAGGCAGGAGAAGAGAAATAATTGCTGGAAAGGCATCCACAATCCTACAGAGCCAGTTTGTTCCAGACAACCCTTCCAGGAGCACAGCAATCACATCACAGTGCAGACGGGCTACGGGGTGAGTGGTGTGCAGCACCGGGGTGTGTCCTGAATTTTTCAAAGCAGGAAACACTCTGATATAAAGCAACACTCATCAGGAGAATGAAATAATTGTGACACCCTTTATCTGAGTAGAACCTTCACTTACCAAAAGAGACATTTGTGGAGCTTGATCTTTGTGAAAGGGGACACTAATTAGCTAGATATGCTTCTTCACGCACAGATAAACCTCAGTTTAAAGATACCCATTTACTCTGAGCTAATTCCAATTTTTACTTTGTTCTGAATTTCGAAGTAGTGATTTTTTCAATTCCATTTTCCTTCTGCTTTGTTTTTTAGTGACAATTTTCATATCTCTTTAAAATTAGTGCAATTAAAAAGAAAAAAGACTTCCGGACTTACATTAACTATTTTCTTTTTTTATGCAAGATCATCATCAACACCACACATGCTTTGTATCTGGTAAAATCTATTCCTCATATAATGGCTTAACCACTGAACTGAATGCAGAGGACACTGCCCAGCAAACAGCAAAGGTGTCTGCACACTGTTGGCAAAACAAGCAGCTACACAAAGAACTTTCTTCACCACTGATGACTGCCTCAGGCCAGATATTGGCAAAACAAACCTACAGGGAAATAATCTCAAGGCGATCCACTTATTCATGCTACTATTAATATTTCTTATTATTTTCTACTATTTCAAGTTTTTAGTATGCAGAAATAGTCAGAAGCTTAATTAAAAATAAATTGAAACATGACCCTTTCTTCGGAGCAGTTATTAACCACTTTGAAAGGAAAGCAGTAGCAAGAAATCAGTGACTCTCAGGAAGATCTATGAGTGCCAAAAATATAGGGCAATCACAGCTAATGTTTGTTACCACAGCAAATGCTTTATATGAAACCACATGCAAGAAAACCATCATTTCCTGGGCCTGCTATTCCTTCTGCCACCAGAATAGCAGCAGGAGTGGAGAAAACAACTCTCTGTCTTCCTGGGAAGGGTGCACGTCACCCCTAGCAGAAACTACTGTGGCACTATTAGCTGAACTTCAATTTAGAGATAACTGACTGTGATTTCTGGCATAGGAAAGGAAGGCTGACAGGTCATGAGGGTTTTTTTGCTGTCCCCAGACACCAGCAAACACTGACTTCTTCTGCTTTATTAAGGAAGCTAGAAAAATACACCGGGGGCAAATTCGGATCTATAACATCACAACAGTCGTAATTACCCCAGTTAGTCCTGTGTGACCATTATGATGCTATAATATTCACCTTCATTTCACTTTGAAACTCCATTATCCTGGGTAGCCTTAGGGTCAAGATCTACAGAATTAATTATATGGCTGAGCTTTCTTACAGTAGAAAAAACAGACTCCATGAGGCAAAATTATCACTCTTAAAGTGAAATCTTTTTTTAAATATTGAAAATTCATAAACATATAAAACTGGAAAGAAAAAAAGAGAATTTATTCTGAAATTAAGAACAGATTTTAATTAATTCAGTTACTTAGAGAATGGCGAAATGGATAATTTCAAAAATAAGCCACATATAGATGAATGGAGAAAAATCCTTGTTGGAAAGAAAGTTGTCGGTCTGAGTGTGCCACCTACACAAAACAGCTGTTAAGGCTGAGACAGATACAGCAGCTGCTACAAGGCCTCCCCAAAGATGCAAGTCTTAGACATTTTCATTCAAACACCAAGAAAACAGAACTGCAGCACCAAACCAAGTGAATTACAAGCTAACTGACAATGCATGGCACAATCCAAAAGATTAGTTTAAGTAGCTAAAAAGATAGAGGTAAAATCCTTTATATGCTTTTCCAATCTCCAGACTTTAGAAGATAAAAGGTAACCTCCAAACCATTTAGTGGAATTGAGATATTATTGAACTGTAAGGATTTCAGAAAATAAAATCCCTTTCAAAGATGAAGACCAAAATTAATAGCACATTTATACGTAAATAGGCTACTGCTGGTGTGGGCGAAATCAGTTTTGATCAGCACTTTAATTGAACATCCCAGCCTTTCAGTGACAGTAAGCTACAAAATGAAGTAAAAAATTATTGATTCTGATAAGATTAAGGATTAGATTTATATACACTAGAGGAGAGTAGTAGTTCCCTGGTCTTACACCTTTGTAAGCATATTTCCCTGGATGCTTTCTTCTTCCACAAACACCCAGGGAAGTCAGATATGAATGGCTCCCCCTGAAAGAGTCCTGGTACAAGGACAGCACAAGCATGACCAAAGCCAGCAGAGCATGAGCACTGCATAGCAGCCCTGAGGGGGAAGCAGCAGCAGCTGTCTGGGGAGAGGAAACATAATAATTTTTTTTAAAAAAGGAATAACTGCTTAGATAAGCTATCTGGGTTTGGCAATACCAGTCTTCAAGAAATTCCACAACTGTAACATCTTTCCTCTAGTGTTACAGGTTGTTACTATGGAGTAGAAGTAGATAAGGAACTCAGTAATAAGGGAGAAAACTCCCTTAGTAATTTTATTGTGCCATGATAATAAGAGGCCACAGCAACACTTTCTTTATAACTCAGCATTAGAACATAATAAGCATGTCACAATAATGTTACAGTAAAGCAGCAGTGATATATAAGGAAATCCTCCCCTTCTGTACCTTTTCTTCATCCATGGGAAATGAAAAAAAAAATTATTTCATTTTCTCACAGACATAAAATCCCAAGTAGGCTAAAGTAGTACCTTAAAAACAGAAAATCCCGAATAATCATTAAATGCAACCAAAGATTTATGCAGAAAGCGAAATGGCACAGAAAGGAAAGTGCATATCTAAGGGATTATCTGGCATTCAGGATCAAGGTTGTCATCATACCACATGAAATGAATGTTGCTCTATTTGCATCATCTTATATTTAAACATGGAGAATTATTAAACTGTATATAAATAAACCATTATTATAGGTTCCAGAAGTGATTTTCATTATCAGCTGCAGCTTCCTGTTTCCATCATTTTTGTCATGAACCTCACTTAAGTCACTCCATCTCATATTTTAGCACATCATTCTGAGACTTGGCTCTGTGGAAAAGACAAGGAAAGAGACTAAATAGCTCTTAATGCTGCTTTTTTTGGCAGTGATCCAGTGCTTAATACAGTGAGTTCTGGGTATCGGACCAAGGCAATTCTACACTTCTGTCTTCGTATTCAAGCATTGTCTTCCACCACATTTTTTTTTTTCACCAGAGTGCAAATTTTAGTCACTAAAGCAGAAAGTTGGAAGCCCAATTGCTTATCGCTGTATCATCCAATTCATGTAATCGTTTAAAATAGAAATGATGAGTCTCATGCATCACAAGTATTTTGCTTGCTTGTCTCTGAATACTGTTTCTTCCCC